>JARFIW010000845.1:1200000-1800000 GCA_036346225.1 Platerodrilus igneus | reverse complement strand
AACCCTTGCTGTTCCAAGCAAGGCAGGGATCTTTAACGTGCATGACAACACCCATACACGGGACCTACATTTTACCTCTCATCCGAACGAGGGTGTATTTTTGTGAAAAATGCTCGCCTAACATTTTTTAAGCGGACCGTGTTGGGATTCGAACCCGGGACCTTGGGCATTCCTTCACATACCGTGCATTTATATTTCTAATGCTCCACCAGAAGGTACTACATTGGCCAAGAGGCGAATTTTTTGTTGCCTTGATATTTAGAATTTTGCCGAACCCTTGCCGTTCCAGGTAAGGTAGGGATCTTTAACGTGCGTGACAGCACTCACACACGGGACCTCCATTTAACCTCTCATCCGAACGAAGGCGTAATTTTTGTGAAAAATGCTCACCTGTCATTTTTCAAGCAGTCAGTCGTGTCAGGATTTGAACCCAGGACCTTGGAATTCGTAGTCTTACGCTTACTACATTGATCCACGGCGACGCCTTCCTTCACATACCGTTCATTTACTTTTCCAATGCTCCACCAGTAGGTACTACATTGGCCAGGAGGCGAGTTTTTTGTTGCCTGGAAATTTAGAATTTTGCCGAACCCTTGCCATTCCAGGCAAGGTAGGGATCTTTAACGTGCGTGACAACATTCACACACGGGACCTCCATTTAACCTCTCATCCGAACGAGGGCGTAATTTTTGTTAAAAATGCTCACCTGTCATTTTTAAGCAGTCGGCCGTATCGGGATTTGAACCCAGGACATTGGAATCCGTAGTCTTACGCTTAGTACATTGATCCACGGCGACGCCGTCCTTCACATACCACTGAATCTCGGTGAAATAGGGCATATAATTAAAAAAACAATAGAAATAGAAATAGAAGGGTAGAATACGTTCTAAGGCATTTTTGGAAAATAGTATGTGGTATATTACAAGCAGAGATAGGAAAAAAGAGATAAATGTAGACCTAGATTAGATAGTGATAGATACAGACTGTTCGAATTATTGAGGGTAATAAAAATTTTATAATAAAACCCTATATTTTTAGGATTTCACGTAACTGTGAAATCGTTGAAACAAGAACTAAGTGGAATATTTAACTTTATTGCGACTAGTTTGAAGAGATTGTTACTAACAATTGGTTTTACATTGAAAATGAATGATGACAGACGCAATTTATTTGAGTTGGAGCATATAGCAGCAGCACGTGTTAAATTCTTAAGAGATTATTACTCCAACAAAGAAATGGAGCTCTATAAAGAAAAGTTGGCACGACACAATCCAAGCAAAGTATTAAAAACAAATTTATTTGGGAACGCAAAAGGTTAGTTTTTAATAATAGTACAATGATTGGTCTTAGGACTTATGTTTTAAATTTATTGTACAACATGCAGGAAATAAATATGGCTTTATTCCAGGCGTTTCACTTTTATTCACAACAAAATCAGTATTTGCTGATTATCATAGCAAAATTAATGCATAGTTGTTTATAAAAAATTTTTATTTGCGAATCTAGTGTAATTGAACTTGATAATGCATCGAATCATTTTAAATTGTTAGAAAAAGTGCAAAATACATGTTCTAATAAGCAAGAAATGAGTGATCACCTGCACAAACACAATATTGCTTATGAGCCTTTTATGTTTAAGAGAGAATTGTTAGCATTAATAAGATAAAACGTCAAGCCGAAAATCTATGAGTAGATGCAAAATATGGTCATAACGTTATAAGACTACCTATATACCACTGCCAGTTCAATCCAACTGAGCTAATATGGGCTAACTGTAAAAAAATTTAAAATATTGGAAAATTTAATTAGCAATACAATGATGAAAATGTAAGAGCAATTTGGTTCAAATCGCCTCAAAGAAGAGATGGTGCATATTGGAAGAAATGTACAGAGCGCGCTGAAAAGTGTATGTATGAATGGTGGAGCATTGAACATTGTTTTGAACTTGTGGAACCACTAGTTTTCAGTTTAAAAGACACCAGCAGTAGTAATAACGGTAAAAATGGTTCGGATTCTTGTCCGGACTAGTCGACGCAAATCCCAACATGAACCTTATAATTGATACCATTCTTGTTATTTCTAAAGATTAAGCTCCAAGTGGCTTACTTACTTTCGTATGTAGACAAACATTTACTTTTATAAATACACTTTTAAAAATACTGCTGCGAGCTACTATTAGGCAACCCGTTAAACACACAAGCGCCGCAAGCACTGTATATTTTCCATGGACCGGGAATCTTCTAGCAATTACTTGAGGATGAGTCATCCTTTTTAATTCACGGTATAAATAAGACCGATGATGAAGTACAGAGTTAGTCTATATCAGAATGTCGAACATAAATTATATCCTGTAAAGTTAAATAGTTAAGCTTTTGGAAGTCGAAGAGTAAACATAAATGTTATGTGCACGTGTCTAATGTATATGCAGCTTGTAGAATACATAAATAAACAAAAGTATAATACATAAATAGTTGTGTTAGTGTTGTTAATGGACCTATGGTTAACAAGTTAGTTTAAGAAGACATTAGTGCTTGTAAATTCATTAGTGTGATAGTGCTTCATTGTTAATTGGACTGAAAACATCTATAAATAAGGCATATACTGTTAATTAGACTTGCGAACAGTGAGTAATAAAGACTCTTGTTATTACTTGTTTTAAATTAGCGGAACGCGGTAGTAGTAGCCGGCTACACTGGTGTCAGTTGTGGGGTATATAGTGACTAATTTAAAAGAAAAAAAACACAAGTCTTAGGATATTTAAGTAGTTTGTATATGCCTGTAACAAGAAACCAAAGTAAAATGGACGCAGAAACTTTAATGAATTTTCTTAAGGATTTTAAATCCAGTATGGAAGAAGGTTTTATTGAAAATGCTGAGAAAATAGAGGAGAGGTCGGCTAAACGTAGTGAGGTCAGTTGAACTGGAATCAAACCTTACCGAAAGGTTAAGTGAAAATGCTAAGAAAATGTGCGATCTGTGTGGATTAGACTGAGCTAATCGAAACATATTTAAATTTTAGGTTGTTTAGAGACAGAGCGGTGGCATACAGCAGGAAACTGAACATTAATTACATCGACGTGCAGAGTTATCATAGCAATATATATATATATATATATATATATATATATATATATATAATGTTGATGCGTTGAAGAGTATTTTGTATGCATTATCCGAGATTTTTTAAATTCATATACAGCGAGCATCTGTAGGATCGCGTTTTCAAACTATATAACTCGTCCGCAACAGATAGACTTTGATTTAATAAACACTTTAATTGTAATAATGTTTAATTTTAATTTTGTGCTGTTTGTATCCGTGGTACCCGCGTAGTGTTTAGTAGTAGTGCACACGTAAGTGTAATTTGATTACTATTTCTAAAGTAATACTGAACGCCTACAGTAAGAATTTCTCAATAATTAAATGAAGAAAAAAAATTATTGCTTTACCACAGCTAATGCTTCCTCATTTTGATTGTTTTAATTATTTGTGATTTTACAGGACGGACTAGTGCGTTATCATTCCTTATATATAGTTACATGTACGCTAATAAATTTCTTTATTACAGCTAGTAGAGTTATTTTCCTGGGTTTTATTTTGTTACCTTCCTTAAATCTTTGACTGTGCTTAGTTGTGGTCCCCTGTTATTGTGCCGCGGTGATAAACCGTGCCACATACACATCACATGATGACATTAGTTTAGGTTATGGTAAAGTTTTAATTTGACGTTTAAAAATTTATAAAATGTTTTGAAGCTGTATTTAAATATGCTTATGTATTAGAAGTAATGTGTTATAATTTAAGCACTTGATATCAATTTTACACAACTTATTTAAAATGGCTACCCAAGAAAGGTTACTTAAATCTTTGGAATTTTTAAAATCTAGTGCTTACCCAAATGTTTTTACTGAAATCACAACTAGGTATGTATTCAGAAACATTTACTAATATGCGTTAATTCAATTTGAATTTATAGAAAAAAGGAAAAAATACAACACTGTTATAATGTAACCGATATTATGTCCAATCCTACAATAAAAATAGCTCCAAATTTCGTGCAGCTTTTAAGTTATTCGGTTGAAGTTGTGTTGCAACTATGTGATGATAGTGAGTCTGATGTACGTCTAGTGGCTGACGAATGTTTGAACAAATTAATTCGGGTAAGCATTTAAATTCACCTTAAGCGTTTCTGATGTAAGTTTGAAAGGAAGCTAATGAAATTTTCGGCATGTACATGACTTCTACAATGGTTTCCAATCATTTTAAAACAAATATTTTTAGATGATCTTCATCATGTATAATTAAATCATATTGCCATAGTGAAACTAATTAAATTTAGCATATTCAAAAACCTTTTTAATAAATATATTACATTTAAATTCATGTAGTAAGAAAATGTTTTATTCTGACAACATAAAAAACTTGGCAACCGTGTAGATCAATCTTGGTTATTAAAAATGATTAGCCATTTTAATGAGTTCCCATTAATTGGTTTCTGGCATTTGTGTTCCATATTTTTATTGAAGAAATGCCTTGTATCGGGAAATGACATTAAATGTTTAACAGATATACATTTCATACATTTTACTGGTATTTCCCATTTTTGAGATTGAGATCCAAAATTGTAACCTTTTGAGGAGTCTTTTGAATTTCAGTTTCAGTTAGATTTTTGTGTTATAAATAAATAAAAGTGATGTATGTATTAGAATTAGCAAACGTGCAAAACAATATAGTTGTATTATTGTACAAGCAGACTCTCCATTCTGCTTTCATATTTTCTCTTAAATATGCATTTGGCAAAATTCTAAGGTTGCAAATTCACAAAACAAGGGCACATCGTCTATTGTTGCATTACAGTCTGCGGGAAATGTGGATCTTTTCTTGAAATCTGCCAAATCAGGTTTGATTTTCACTAATTTGTTACCTTCTTTGAAAATGCATTAATTGGAAGCAAATGATGCAGAAACTGTTCACTTTGAGTATAAATTTCAGTATGCAAGATTTAAGGATAATCTCAGATTAATCTTTAACATGTTGAAGGACACTAGCTAAACCCATACGTGTCGTGTTACGACACTAACTTTTTTAAAGTTTTCTGGCAGGGAATACTTGTCAGTTAACGTTATTTGTTGCAAAAGTATGGAAAAACAACATTTGAATTGTTTTCAGGAGAGATATAGTTTGATGCCAATGGATGTTCTGTGCTTAGTGTTTTTCCAACATGTCAGGTTTTCAGAAAAAGTGTGTTTGAAATTTTTTATAGAATATTACCAGAGTCATTACTTTCTGATTGTGTCCTGTCTACACATCTCGAGCTTAGTTAGCACTTTATGATATAACAACTTTATTGTTAAACAATTCTCTTTTCACTTGCTTTTTACCTTCAATAGCAACTGGAGTGTAAGAGTTTTATAGTTGTTTCGTGAAGGGTGGTACTCTTATTCACACTTTTGTCACACTTGCAATTACCATTAACTGATTTTATAGGTACTACTGTTTGTAAGGTAAAAATCTCCTGAGACGATATGAAATGTGTCGTTCTAGTCAGTATATCCATAAAAGCTGAAGTTGATAGTTGAATGATGTAAAACCTATAGTAACTGAAAACACTTCATGATTACATAGTGACATTCAATTATAAGCCGGTTGCGCAAATCGGTTTATAAAGCTTTACATCGCTTGACTCCAACATATGATAATTGAGGTGGTTACAAATAGATTTTACACTGAGCAATGTACAAACTACAGCAAACCTTTTCTTGTTCAGAGTCATTAAATGTCTTAATTGCCATAATTTGACCACTAATTTGATCCTTAATTTCTTTCACAAATTCTTCTGATACTAAACTTGCTTCAGCTCCTGAATCGAGCAATGGTCCTACCTTATACTCTAATATTTTAACTTCAACTATTGGTGAACAAACTTTTTCAACTACTTCCGGTTCAACTTCCTCTTCAATTGTCATAAATTCTCGCGGATGTTCATACTTGCAAATTATTGATTCTAGTGGTTGCTACATACATTGACGTAACATAAAAAAACCAAGAGAAAGAAAGAAAGTAAGTAAGTCCGGGCTCAGGCGGCGAGTGGGCGGGGTCTTGTACCTATAGCTAAATTAAAAGGAAACCTGCAATAAATAGAAAAAATTTATATACACTCACTCATTCACACTCATTCACACTCAGAACAAAACATACAACGGAAAAGAAAAAAACTTATAATTAAAAAAATATTTACACAACACAGTAAAAAAAATTATTCATGAAAAAGGGCGAGCTGTAGTTTTTAGGCAACTACCCCCTGACAGTAACTAGAAAAAAAGAGAAACAAACGCAACCCTAAAAACCACAGCTCTAGAATATCGTAAATATACACTTAACCTATTTTTACAAACAATAGCACCAACATTTTCAAATGTGCCAGCAAGTCTTTAAACAATTTTTCATTAATAAGTAGTAAGTTTTTAGTTATTAAAACAAATAGTAAAGCATTAATCAAAAAAAGTAGTAAATACCAAAATAGATCAAGAAATTTTTGTAAAGAATTAAATTTAGAAATGCCATATTTTAATGGTAAAACCCCAGGCGTTCTGGTTCCGACGTCAGAAGCGCATACATAGAAAACAAAAAAAAGGAACTCACCCTCGAGTTACTGGCATCGGGGTGGAACCAGTCGCTGGTCTCCGTCAGCGAACAGGCATGCTTACGTCCAGGCAGAGCGCATGTGACTTTGCTTTCTCAGAAGAAGCGACCGCTCAAGGGATTAACGTGTCCCCCGCAGGAAGCTAGAATAATTACGAACCATAAATTAATTTATTGAAGCCGAAAAGTATTGTTTTATACAAACTCTATATACTTACCACGCTAAATAATGCGTGCCGGAAATTCGCATAACGAAAACGAACTAATCAAAACAGAACGTGTTTTTGGGTTGCTAATCGAACAGCAAATGAATATTACATGTGTTAGGCACCAAAGCAAGGAAATAAACCAGGAAAACCCTAATTTTATTAAAATAAATTCGCCGAATTCTTTAACAAGGGAAAACACACCAGCATTTAATTATTGAAATACTTGGAAGTCGCCTATCTAATTAGGACGTAAATTCCACGGTACGAAATTCTTAGAAAGGATATTTATTTTTCTAGTGAGCAGAAAGATTTATCAACTGACCTAGATAGGATATTTATTATTAATTACAATACAAATTTTAATACACGAAAGGGTTATTTTTAATTAACGGAATTAATTTTTGTGTTGAACGCAAAAGGAATTTAAGGTAAAAATTATTGTATATAAACTAATCAATTAGTTACGAAAATGAACGTAACATGGTTTGTCCTCTACTGAAAATCTTGCTTCACACAAGTCTTATTACTCTGCCCCCCTTGTCTTTCCAATACTTCCGCATAACTCCTACTTACTTCGGTCAGCCCCTAACTTCATTATTAGTATTAGTATTATTAGTATATTGTCTGATCTAGGTTGCTCTCTAGAAATCTCTGGTAAGCTATTTTGTTTCTGAACTCTGTACCTAATTTGCATTCCTGGTGCCGCTGCTACTTTTGTAATTACATCCTCTAGATTTCCAGATATTCCTAAATTGTGGTCTATTAAAGTTGGTTCTTCTGTTATTAAAATTATTCTCTCTATTATTGAAAGTATTTTCCCTTGTTTCAAACTTACTTGATTTACATTCCTAACATGGTACTCCCTTAGTCTCTCTGTACTTACGTCTCGATAAATATTTTATGATCTGCCTATCCATTAATGGAGGACTTAGTTGTTTCGCTACACTGAATTTCTTTATGGCATATTGTTTGCGAGACCCTGCAAATTCTCCCCTGTATTTCCCAGTAATTAAGTCGTAAATGTTTTGTCCCACAAGATTATACCAAGCTTCGACATTGTCTTTCAATAAAGCTGTCACTATATTTAATTTCGCCTGCTCATCATATAAATTATGTACTAATGTCCTGACGCTATTAATGAAAATCTGCAGATCTACCCTATTATCTCCATAAAATCTCATATGCTGGTCTAACGATAAGTTGTTATTATAATATCTCCGTCCATCTCCTGTTAAAGTAGTCATATTGTTTTATTCCAGTCACTTCCTGTTCAAATCTGCCTAACTGGTCCCTGCATGAGTCACTTCTGTCATCTTACAATTAATCTCTTCCTCACAAAAAGCTCTTACTTCCATTTTCAGCTGTCCTATTTCCTGTCTAAGCTCAGCTATACTCCTTTCATTTTGTTCTACATGCACTTCAACTTCCTCCATTTTTACATTCAAACTATTTTTAAAATCACTAAATTCCGTAGTTGACTTATCTATTTATCTATTTTTCCTCTTAACGTTTCAGTCATTTTCTCAAACTTTCGGTCTGATTCCATCTTCGACTGCTCCATTTTACTTCTGCTTCCATTTTCGGTTCTGGTTTATCAAATAAAGCACTATCACTACTTCTGATCTCAACTCCTTGACTCCTCAACCACTCTTTTCTCAACATACGTTCAAAACACCACACTCAAATGCACAACAAAAAATATCCGACACAATCAACCCTTAATCTCCTGGTCATCGGTTTCCTGAAATAAATTGAATTATCTGCATTTGAGCCTTTATTTGCTATGGCCTGTGTGTGCGCCTTTTTTCATATTGCTACTTCCCTTCCTTGGTAGTGTCATAAATGCTTAAAATGCCACGGCTGCTCAGCTCACTTTCTTGAAAATAAAATTTCAAATCGAAATTTTCAGCTAGGGTAAACAGACAACATTTATTATAAACCAACAGGTTTTAATCTAGCAAGCCACAATTAAAATTATACTTCACTTCCACACCTCTTTAACAAGTTATATACATCCCCTTTAAAATACTCCCTTAACAGTAAGATTTCCAAGATCAATATTTCCACGTGATAATATATCCAATTAATTAAAAGAAAGTAATAGTGCTTCAACACATATTTCTTACTCAACGTTTCTGTGTCAATACGAGCGCATAGTAAAACCTATACCTTTAGTGCAAATTTCTGTACACAAATATCTCAAACTGGCCCTTTTATCTTATACATAATATCAACTAATTTACAGGCCCTAAATACTCTTAAACCTATAAATAAATTCACAAGAAATCTTGTAACACATAAAAGAATAAAAATAAATAAGAAAATAACCCAAATTAAATAAAAATAAACTTTCCCCCTTTTTGTCTTCAAAATTATCCCTCTAACTAACATAAAATCAATCTCCCCACACAAAATTATCAATAACATTTACATATCTTAAAACTATAAGGACAGTTACCTGTCAACAATGTGCACGCGGAAATAATACATTCTTCATGGGACTGCTGCATGAAAGAAGAAACCCCAAATCTGAATTTCTTTCCCAAATTCACGCTGTAACCATAAATTACCAATCGGTTCCCAATCTTCCAACGTTTGACAGTATGCCCAAACTTTAGCTGTGCATCAAAATTCTTCCTGAAATTATGGCCGGTTACCAAAATTTCCCTCATGGACTATAATTTGTGGCCGTAAACATAGAACTGGTTAAAAGCCGACTTTCAAGCATTTCAAAAACTAATTACTTATTTTACACGGCATGTGTAAAAAAAATTAAATTAAACTGCCTTACTAATTGAGATCGTAAGAGATCATAATAACTCGTAAGCGTAATAGCACGAGCAAGAAGAAGAGCCAAGAGCTTTAAAAAGATAAGAGAGCTTCCAATCCGTGTCTTGCTTATTTTATTATTGTTCCCCACCTCTAAAACATTGTCAAATTCTCTGAAGACCGTAACATATTATTTTCCAAAAATATACATTAACAGGTTCCAGCTCTTTAGTTTCAAACCCCTCGCATAAACAAATCCACACGTAGTCAAATTCTTTGTATTCTAGCCCTCAAAACAAACTCATTAGTGAAACCAACTTCGTATTGTTATATTTTTAAAACTATTTTTTAGTAAAATCGTCTTCGAAGTCAACAACATGAGCACGTGTGCTACAACCTTCCTAGCCTTCGAAAAATCAATACTCCGATAATCTTGGCATAAACCCCAAGTTGAAGAAAACTACCGTCTAGAATACGCCTCTTTCCAACATGTGTTGTTCCTATCTCATTCATACAAATGCGCTCGAATCAATGCTCCCTTGTCACCTTGTTTTCAATCTAGGTTGCTTGAACGACAGCTGCACTCATACTTCTCTGCTTCTTATCAAGTTTTCATTCGCTCCTGAGGTCGTAAATCTTTCTGTTGTCCCACTAATTGACTTGGAGAACTAAAACTACCTAAAACCATTTGTTGTTTGTTTCCTTTCTTATAGACCCTTAACTTTTATACAAGCAAAAATAAACTGTTTGAAAATCATTCTAAAAACTTTTAGAAAATACCAACTTGACTATTATTAAATGTGATGGTTGTATTTTTGTGTTTTAAAATATTAAATTTCAATACATTATTATTCACGAGATGTTTCTTATATGCCATGTGTTTCATACACACCTGAAGGATGTCAGAGTAATTTATAATTGCATTCATTATGTTTGATACATTTTAGTATATTTGTATTTTATCTTTTTCGGTAGGGTTGAAAAACTGTTTTATATAGAACTCCACCTATTGGGTTTTTCTTTCTTTTTATTAAGGTGTGCAAAATATTGCAGGCCTTCTGCGTGCGTCGATGGACCTAAGGGTAGTAGAGGGAGTAAGTAAGGGGGTTACCGTAACTTGTTGTTCAGAGACATAGAGGAACGTAAGAAGCTTTCATGATGTGTAGTCGCTTAGCTTGATTTATATTTAAATAAACCTTTCTTTAAACTTGATGTTGTTTATTGCATTACAATAACTTTGGTGCCGAAACACGGGAAGATCTGGTGATAAATATAAACGAGCTTTAACATAAATATTCGGAATAACGGAACGTGAACGCGAATATTTAACAGACGGCTATACTATCGAGGCTTCATGATGGAACAAGTAAAACGGATAATCTGTAAAACGCACTTAACTAAAACAGTTAATAATATAAATTCTATGCTAGAAAATAGTTTCAGTGTTGAAGACATTTATACAGCTACGTCAAAGTTAAAGCTTGCGAGTGACAATCTGAAAGAAATTGATAAGCAAATTGAACCTCTGCTTAAGGAAAATCTAGAGGACGAGTTAATGAAAAGGTATGAATATGAAGAGGTTGCTGTAACTACGATGTCTAAGTTGGAATTTAGATTAAAATGCCCAGAAAAATCGCAGCTAGAGGTTGACTCGAATTTAACGAATACGGTACCAGTAAGTAACGAAGCAAGTAGGCCGTCCTTTACGTCAGTGAAGCTTCAACGTGTACAGTTAGCGAAGTATGATGGTACTGCAAAGGGCTGGCTTCCTTTCTGGGAACAATTCAGAAGTATGATCCACGACAATCAACAATTAACGAACGGAGATCGATTCAACTACCTGCGAATGTATGTCACAGGAAGGGCCGCTGAAGCAATTGAGGGATTTCCTCCATCTGGAGCATTCTATGAAGAAGCTTTGAATATATTAAAAGATCAATTCGGAAATGGGGAACGGCTAATTGAACAATATATCGATAGCATTATGAAAATCGAACGTGTAAAATCCAGAAATGACGTAAGCACTTTAAGGAAGAATTACAATCTAATCACTTCAGCTATGCGTGCTCTTGAAATCTTAGAAGTATCTAGTTCTCAGTATAACATAATCGTAAAGTCGACTCTCATGAAGTCGTTGCCAACGGAATTGCGCTTAGGATTTTATCGACAAATGAAAATGAAATCATCCAATCATCTAGAAATTATTACTAATAATTCATCAAGGTCAGAGGAAGATGCAGATCGCCAGGTAAAGGATTTGTTGCAGTTTCTTAAAAACGAACTCGAGTCGTTGGTACAAGCTTTAAAACCGGATGCAGATTGTAAAGAAAATATGCTCCCAACAGAAAAGAGAACGCATTACGAAGGAACTGCGTCTAGTTTATTAGTCACACCAAACAAACGTCTTGAATGCTGTGCTTTCTGCAAGAAAGACCATCAAACCGAAATGTGTGACGCAGATGTACCTTTGACGAAGAAGAGAGAAATTCTAAAGGCAGCAGGAAATTGTTGCCGTTGTACGAGAAATAACCATAGTGCTAAATATTGTAAAAATAGATTCTTAAGATGTAACGAATGCAGAGGTAGGCACGCAACAACAGTGTGCGACCCAAACTTTAAGCCAGGTAAAGATAGACACAATGCTGAGACGACAGGTATTACAGTGAAATTAACGAAAGGCGAGAGTTCAATGAACACTTCGGCGCCGTCAGTATCCAGTTTGATGACAAACATAAACAAAAATGTGCTATTGCAAACGGCTTGTGTTTATGCCTTTGGCGAAAATTCAAAGAAGTTAATTAGATTAGTAATGGACGGCAGTAGTCAACTTTCATTTATTAAGGAGAATCTATCAAGGGTATTAAATTTACCTGTTGTTGGACAACATAGGGTTCGTATTGCCGCGTTTGGAAATAGTTCATCAATACCGTCTAAACTTTACAACCGCGTTTTAATTACGTTGAAGGGACAATATACAGATGAAATTTTAACGATTGAGGGTGTGGAAGTTCCAGAAATTTGCATGGATAATTTGCATATACCTAAAGAAAGCGTGGTAGAGTATCAAAACTTGCAGCTTGCTGACAATATCCCGTTTAATATAGATCGAGCGTTAATTGTTGATGGAATTAGTATACTTATAGGAGCGGACTATTACTGGGCAGTAGTGACAGGAAAAAATATTCGTCTTAACAAAGGTTTAGTAGCAGTGGACACGAAATTTGGTTATGCTTTGCATGGTCCCATACCAGTTGATGCTACAACAATAGGAGTAAATCTGCAGACAGTGTTACATGCGACAGTTATAAAGACAGAAGCCAAGATCGAAATTATGTGCGATTTGGAAACAATAGGTATAACCAAAGAAGCAGACGATGATAAGAGATTTTTCGATAATTTTTTGAAAAATAACGTTCATAAATGTGATGGTCGATATTTAGTAGCGTTACCGTGGAAGAATGAGGATGCAGTGATTGAAGATGATAATTTAATTAGTGCGCGAGTTCGTGCTCAGAGGCTAAAGTTTAAATTGACCAATATTAACAAAATATGTGAATATAATGCTGCTATCAAAGGAATGTTGGATAATAATTATGCCGAGTTAATTTCCCGCGGTGATGCTGAAAAAACAAATGGCGATCGTGTTTACTACATGCCGCACAGGCCTGTTTTTAGAGAAGATAAACAAACAACGTGTTTGCGAGTGGTTTTCGATGCCTCTTCACATGCCCTGGGACAAAAATCGTTGAATTACTTATTAGAAAAGGGGCCTAGTTTAAGTCCAGATTTAATTAAGATTTTGCTTAATTTTCGTGTAGGCGAGATTGGAATTACGGCTGACATTGAGAAAGCATTTTTACAAATTTATTTACATTCCGACGATAAAGACGCACATCGATTCTTATGGTACAATAACGACAATGAACTGGAATTGTACCGTATGAATAGAGTAACATTCGGAGTTACATGTAGCCCGTTTCTTTTAAATTCGGTGATACGAACACATTTAATCAATAATCGAAAACAAAACCCTGAATTTATTGAAATCTTAGAAAGGGGATTTTATGTAGACGATCTAGTGGTCAGTGTAAACAATCGAAATGTTGCAGAACATTTAAAAGACTTTTCAAGTAAGCTTTTTCAAGGAGCCTCCATGAATTTACGCAAATGTACGATTAACGATTTCGAAGTAAACAGCAAGGTTGAATCGCAAAATGCACAAATTTAAAAGGTGTTAGGAATTAACTGGTGCAATCAGAACGATAGAATTAGTGTCGATTTGAGTAGTGTGACGGAGTACATACATTCCATTAAGATGGTGAAAAAAAGGCACGTGTTACAGACAATTGCTCGTGTGTATGATCCGATAGGGCTTCTTGCACCATGTGTAATAAAGCTTAAAATTTTGTTTCAGAACATATGGGTTGAAAAAATTGGTTGGGACGATTTGTTACCGCAAGATATGCAAAATGAATGGCAGGAATGTAGTCAACAATTGATGAAATTAGTGGATTTTTCTATACCGCGTTACGTAGGTGTTGAACCATCCGAACGAATCGCAATTACATGTTTTTTCGGACGCATCTTTACGAGCATACGGGGTGGCTGCATATCTAAGACAAAACGATCGTAACGGGAAAATTGGTGTGCAGTTACTGTATTCAAAAAATCGCATTGCGCCCCTAAAGGCTTGTAGCGATAAAATGCTAGCCTTGCCACGCTTGGAACTAACTGCTGCGTTATTAGCAGCTAGGTTACAGGTATTTATAAAAACTAATGTATTAATTAAAATCGATAAGGTAGTGTGTTGGACAGATTCTCTGATCGCGTTGCATTGGATTAAAGGTGATGCGTCAAAGTGGAAACCATATATGGCTAACCGTGTTAAAGAAATTCAGACCATATCGAAAGATATAACATGGAGTCATTGTCCGGGTCGCGAGAGCCCTGCGGACTTATTAACCCGCGGAATACGTTCAAGTACTTTAATAAAT
Organism: Platerodrilus igneus; assembly: GCA_036346225.1. Classification (NCBI taxonomy): domain Eukaryota; kingdom Metazoa; phylum Arthropoda; class Insecta; order Coleoptera; family Lycidae; genus Platerodrilus; species Platerodrilus igneus. The sequence goes on along the minus strand of JARFIW010000845.1, from coordinate 1,785,386 downwards.
TCCGAAACTTGGTTACACGGTCCTAGGTGGTTGCTAGAAAGTGAACAAACGTGGCCAGATAATACGATAGAAAAATCTACGTCAACGATAGATATAGTATCGAAAATGTCTTTACTAATTAACGACACTATAAAATGTAGTAATCAATTTATAGATTCCTCCAGATACAGTGATTTTAATCGTTTAGTGCGGATAACGGCGTATGTTTACGATTTATAGGAAATTTAAAAACCAGAAATAATAAAGAAATGAAGAGCTTAACCGTAAACGAATTTGAAAGGGCTGAAATATGTTTACTGAGGCAAGCGCGCAGCGGGAAGTTTATTATTTGGAGATTAACAGTTTACAAAAGGGTCAGGGCATTGAACGGAAATCGAGTATTTCAACTGTAAGCCCTTTCTTGGATAAACATGAATTGCTGCGTTTGGGTGGACGTCTTCATAATTTAAGAGAAGATTTCCACCTCAAGCATCCCGTTATTCTATCGAAAAATGCACATTTAAGTAAACTACTAATAATGAAGTTTCATAAAACCCTTCATCATAGTGGTGTAAATGCAATACTTTATGAATTACGTAAACGATTTTGGATTGTACGAGGACGGCAATTAATAAAGTCTGTTTTAGCAAGATGTGTTATCTGTAAACGATTTTTTGGAAAATCAGGGTCGCATCCCTTTGCGCCGTTACCTAGAGATCGAATACAGCAAAACCCTTAGTTATCACTCAAAGCCATGTTATGTGCTTTTATTTACCTGCGCTGTTATACGAGCACTTCATCTAGAGATTGTTTTGAAAATGGATGTTGCATCTACAATCAGTGCATGTAAATGGTTCTTTGCCCGTAGAGGGATTCCTAAGGTCATTTACTCAGATAACGCTAAAACATTTAAAAGAATATCACGTGAAATATCGACTTTAAACGAAGTGATGGCGTGTACAGAATTGATCGAGTTCATAAACAGTCACCAAATTAAGTGGAAGTTTATAGTAGAGCGAGCGGCTTGGCACGGAGGGTTTATCGAGCGACTTGTAAAAAGTGTAAAAGACGCCCTTAGATTGCGAATGGCACCGTAATTAGGCGCCCAATACAATTATTGTATCCTTTAGAACTAAGAAGTGATAAGCTAAGTTGTACCGCCGCGCCGGAGGATGTGCAAAATATTTCAGGCCTTCTGCGTGCGTCGATGGACCTAAGGGTAGTAGAGGGAGTAAGTAAGGGGGTTACCGTAACTTGTTGTTCAGAGACATAGAGGAACGTAAGAAGCTTTCATGATGTGTAGTCGCTTAGCTTGATTTATATTTAAATAAACCTTTCTTTAAACTTGATGTTGTTTATTGCATTACATAAGGATTAATTTGTTTTGTATTTTTGTTTATACTACTTGTTTTCCTTATATATTTTTTTAGTTTTATCCCAATAAAGCTTATAATAATAATAATAATAATAATAATAATAATAATAATAAATATATAGTGAGATGAAAGTTACTAAATTCCGCTTTATAAACAATGGTTTGCAATTAGCATATTTAGGAGATTGGCTGATAATCCGAATGGCTCTTTCTTGCAGCTTAAATATGGTCAAAGTATTATTTATGGATGAATCTCCCTAGACAGCGATTCCATAAAGTCTGGATTCAAATAGTGCATGATATACTTTTAAAGAACTGCCAAGAGTCATTTCCTTTGATACATTGTTTGGCACGTAGCAGACTGATGCTGCCAGGTCACTTGTATGAATTGACCAGTTCAAATTTTGATCGATTTTTAACCCTAGGAATTTAGTATTAGTTACAAATTTTAGAGAGTGGTAAAAAGAATTATCAGACAATTGATTGTTCAGCTTGAAAATCAAGTAACAGGTTTTCTCCTTGTTTATTAAAAGTTTGTTAATATTAAATCAGTTTTAAGAAGACTTTAAATCATCATGAATATTGTTCTTTAATTGATGTATTGATGTTGCTTCCCATTGTAGACTAATGTCATCTGCGAATAGTGTACATTTAGCATGTATAATTGAAGATGTAAAATCATTTATATAGTATAAGAAGAATAAAGGGATCAACACGGAGTCCTGAGGTACCCTTAACTCGATTTGTACTCTATTAGAATATGACAATTTGTTATTGTTTGAATATTTTACTGATTGTGTTCTATTGCTGAGGTAAGAAGATAACCAAGTATTAGCTACATTACAGATGCCATAATGATGTAGCTTATTTAGGGAATTGTAAGTGCTGGACAGAAAATTAACAAGTGCATCAATAGTAGATTTTTTTGAATGAAAATCGAACTGAGTCACATCAAAGGTCTTAACTTTCCTAGTAAAGTTAACAATAGTCTGGATAACTTTCGAAAAGATAAATAAACGTGAAATAGGTCTATAATTATTGACACAATATGAACCACCCTTATGAAGAGGTAGAGTAATCGCTTGCTTTGGGCAATCTGGAAAAATGCCTATTTCAAATGAATAGTTAATTAGATTTGTCAGATAATTCAAAATATTTAAGGGTAAGTTGAGTAATATCTTAGGCGGTATGTTGTCGTAGCCCGAACTGTTCTTATTTTTAAAGTTGTTTATAACTTTTAAGATTTTGTCGATAGTAGTGTTGTGAAGCTATCACAAGTTGTAGGTTTCACATGTCTTAAATATTCTTTTGTATAAGAAGAGTGTAAAATATTATTTACAATTAAGTTTTTTGCAGCTGTAACAAAAATTCAATGTTTTGGATATGCTATCTGTAGTAAAATTATCAAGTTTAAGTTTTAAGAATATCTTTTTTTGTTAATTCACTTACTATTTTCCATGTTTCTTTTGGAATATTTTTAGAATTTGAAATACGGTCACTCAGATAAAACTTTTTGGCCAGGTTAATGACGTTACTAAAAATTCTTTTATAAGTGAGATAGTCATGCCTAATAAATGATGAATTGGGAAAAGATTTATAAATAAGATGTAAGGATTTTTACTTTTCGCAGCTATTATAATGCACTTTGTTAACCAACCGCCTTTTTTTTTTTAATTTTAAATTTCACCATCGGGAATGCTGTTTCAAAAGCCGTAGATATTGATTGAATTAAAGCTTTATAGCTCTTATTTATGTCGGTGTTGGTAGTATTTCAATTTTTGAATATAAATTCATAAAGGTGGTAATGTTATCACAATTATAAGATCTTCTCTAATTATTAACCGGTGTTGTTGAATTTCAATTCCGAATGGACCTGCACCTTGAAGAAGTTCTAGATTATTAGAACGTGTGGAATGGCTTCTGCATTCCAGTGATCTAAAGGGCCAAACTACAGGTCCAACCAAAGTAGTAGGGTCTTTAGTGAGGAACCAGACTAAGAAAGGTCCCCAAAAGAGGGCAGCAGCTTTTTTGGTCCTTAGAGTGGCAGAGACCATAGGGGTTGGTATGGCATTCTAAGACACACCAATGCGATGTGGAAGGCAATGGAAAACCACCACATTATCTCCCAAGTACACGGCTTACTTAAAATGTAATAAACTTGATGGCATTCTCTGGGGTAAAAGATTCCGGAGTTAAAGTATTCCCCAATTAGGATGTCCGGTAGGGGACTACTTCGAAGGATGTGATCGGAAAATTTAAAGGAAAAGCAGGAAACATTTTGCGAGTTGGAGTGTGGATTGTCAGAAGTATGAAGCAAGTAGGTCAGCTAACGAACTTGAAAATTGAACTGGATAGGTTAGCACTAGACGTAGTAGGGATCAACAAAGTTCACTGGTCAAAGGCGGGGGATTTTTGGAGTGGAGACTTTAGGGTAATTCGTACAGGATCAGAGAAAGGAAATTCGCGTGTGGGAATAGTTATGCGAATAAAGATCGGTCAACGTGCAGAAAATTACTTACCAAAGGATTAAAGAGTACACATGGTTAGATTAGAATCTAAACTGGTAAGTACAGTAATAATACAAGTATACATGTCCACCTCTAGCTACAGTGACGAAGATGTAGAAGCGATCTACAAAGATATCGAAGACATACTAAAGTACGTAAAAGGACATGAAAATTTAATAATTACGGGGGATTTTAATGCAGTGATAGGTGATGGTAGGGAATGAGCAGTATAGTAGGTTTATTTGGTTTAGGCACGAGAAATGACAGCGGAAATAGGCTGGTACGTATAGTGTTGTGATACCACTTAAGAACGAAGCCTAATTTTAAAGTGAGTGAAAATACAAAAGCATTCATTGATTGTGTTAATTCAAATTCGTATAAATCAACGTTATAATAAAAGGTTTAATTATCCAACTTTGGTGGGTAGTATTTTTGCGAGATTTGGTAATAAGAAGGCATTTTCAGAGTTTGATTTAAAGAATTCATTTTTGGAGAGACGGTATAAAAGACTTTTGGTAAATGGGTGTATTTATAAATTGAAAGAAGTATCTTTCTTTTGGTTTGTTCATGTGCAAAATGATAGGGAAATTCTAGGTCAATTTCAGAAAATCTTAGGCCACTTTTTTATGACAGTGATATTCTTAAGATCGTTTTCAGAGTATTTCAGAATATTTTTTTAACTTGATGAGACCCTGTGTAAATAGAAATGAATAAGGACAGTGAGAAAATTCAGGCGATGCAAGGAGAGAGTTGGGTGATGTTAAGTTGTGACATTTTTCTGTCTTCTACATGGGTAGAGGACATAGAACACACACGACAAAATATGAGGACATAGTTTGGCAAAGCTAGTTCGCCCTTCGGGGTTGCGGTGATCGCAAAAGACCAAGATCATCAGGGTTAAGAGAAATGATTTAGTTTTGAGGAGACTCGCTAATTTTTTTTATTTGAATGCTTACTGAGAAACTACAATAACAAAACAGTAAGAAACAGGTCTAGTATGCAAGTGTATATTGGGGCATAATAATTTATCACAATATATTGAAAATAATCAGAAATTAAATTCTGTTCTACTTTTATAAATGAAATGTTATTTCTTTTTTAAATAATAATCAACAAAACATGTAGAGTGTCAGTCTAATGACTTAAACAATGTGAGACACCTTTATCAAATAATGTTTGAACTTAAATTTTATAATAAGTTTCGATAAAATAAAATGAATTGCTCAGAGTTCACTAGACAAAAATATAGTGCGCTATTTAAATTGAGTAAATATAAATTAAACCTTTAATACCCAAAAGGTTTCATGAAACCTTCCGTTCACATTATAAGACAGGTTGAATATATAATAAATCTGATCAGGTAATAACATATTTAATAAGCTTTCTATAAGTTATGCTACTTAATATTTTGTGTTGACACAAAGATAAGACAAAATTATTACTAAGATTTCTTAGTACAGACACTATTTAATGAATAATTAAATTGTAAAGTGAAATCTCATAACTGGATGTAGAATAACTACTAAGTGTAAATTGTTACCCTTGTCCACGTCTTGATTCTACTCAGCATTGCATAAGGTACACGGTAGCCTATCAGGTTCTTCCATCACAAAGTAATGTTTAACTGAAACTGAAGTGTCCTGAAGTAGACACAAACCAGATGGCATTTAGACCATAACATCAAACCCGAGGAAAATTCAGGAATATACTAACAGCAAAGGTAGATACAAATTCCAGTCTTTTAATATGCAAAACTAGACTTGATTATGAGGTATTTATATTTAATCAACATTAGATATCCTTATTAGGCGATACCAAGAAGATAGAGAAATTATAACATTAAAGGTAATATTTAAACGACGTTTCCATTATTAGAAATCCATCCTTAAAAATAGAAATCCTTCCTAAAAGCCCTAAAATGTGGTAAATTTTAGTGATTAGGTAAAACCAGTTATTGTGTAGACAACATCTTAAAATATCTTACCGTCATTATGTTAAAGGGCGAGAGCAGGTCCTGGGTTTTGCATTTTTCAATGACCAAAGGTTTAAGTTTATGGCTGCCATCAGAACTACGGGATGCTAAATTTGTTATTCATTCCCTACTGGTTTTCCTTCCTGGAACAGTTTGTTTCTTAGGAAGACACGGGTGCTATACAGAAGTGATTTCCAAAACAAGACTAACTCTTGAGCATTATAAATTTGAGGTCGTTGAAAGTCCAAAGATTCTATTATTTGGTTCAACTCAGTAATAAATGGTTTAGCAGCTGCTGCTTTAGAAAACAACTTCTTGTCTCAGATTTTAGGTTGCTTGATGTTGTATCTCTTTTTAAAATTTATAATCTAGCCCCCTACTTGCACTAAATTTGTAGTTACCATACCATAGTATTTAGCACACCGTTGTTTAGTTTGTGTTTCCTAAAATTCTCACAAAACAGGAGCATGCCAACTCACAAACCAGGAGTATAATTTACTCTCCATGGCTGGATACTCTGGCTTGTTTTTTCCAAGTCCGGGAATGCATTGCACAACAAACCTGAAAAAAACACCAAAATTAAATGCCAATAACACGAAGCACAAGCAGTAACATTGCATTACGTGTAATTTTGTTTTTCTTACTTACCCTTTAATTTTATCTGCATTTTTCTTAATGTTGCTGATTGTTGAAATTGCTACTCCATACTTAAGGACATAAGAATTTTCACTGACACCTCTATTTAACCTGTCAATATTTGCCTACTTTTCATTGAATGTTAAAGTTTTGTAATTATGTTTAAATGGTGCATTTTTAACCCATGCCTTTAGGAAGCACTTGCAAATAGGTTTAAACCTGCATACCAAGGGCTATATAATTGAATTCGAATTACTGAGACAAGCAGAATTTGAATTATCGAATACTCCTATAAAGTACAAAAGCAATGTGAATTACCAAGAATCCTGTTTATGAAGAGTTGGGATTAACACAACACTACTGTAATGCAAATGCACTAATATAACCTGCACACTAAATGACTAAATACAGTGAACAACAGAATATTCTATGTAGTACATCACTTTATTCTTTAGTGGAATAATCATATACAAACAACCAATACAATACTGGCATTCTAGTGTATTAGTTTTTTTAAGAGTATAATACTGTAAATTTTACACAATGCCCATTTCAGTTACTTGTGTTAATTAACAACTTATAACATCATACATTATTTTTAAATTTTTAATTAGTTTAAAATTGTTTAAAACTTTGTTTTTTTTAGCAGAACAAAAAAACTTATTTTGAACAAAAAGAAACAATGTTTCTTTATCAACCATACCCCATCATTTGAAGAATTCTATATTTCGTGTCAGTTTTCAGACCAAATTTTAAGATCATGCAACTTCCTCTTTGTAGTAAAACCTTTAATCTTGATTCAGCTAAACTTGTCTATAACAGGCTTTTACGCTCCTTGAGTTATATATATATATATATATATATATATATATATATAATATATATATATATATATATAAATTACTTTTGTGCTGATGAAGTATTAAAGTTATTTGATTTATTTTAATGGATAATTTACTCATCGGTAATTGTTTTAATTATTGTTTGATTTAGACTTTAAATGATGGAAATATAAGCAAAGTTCAAATTGAGTTACATAAAGAAATTAAGAAGAATGGTTCTCCTGGTTCCTTAAGAGCTGCTTTATGGAGGTTTGCGGAATTAGCACATCACATTAGGCCTCACAAAGGTAAACCTTATGTTGCTAATTTAATGCCCTGCATTATAAAGATTTCGGAAAGGACTGAAGAAATGATACATGAAACATTAGCAAACAGTTTGCCCAAAATTATGGCGGCTCTTGGTTGTTTTACTACAGATAATGATATTAAGGTATGTAATTATATAAATTACCTATGGATAAAATATTAAATTTGTTTGTAGGCTATGCTTAGAGCATTTTTAAATAATATTTCAAGTAACTCTGCAGTTATACGTCGAACTTCTGCAAACTGCATTTTAACATTATGTCTAAATTGTCGAAAGCCATATGTTTTCATAACATATGTTTTAAATTCTTTATTAGGTATCAGCTTGTAAACATATTATAAAATGCTATTTTTTGTTATGTAGATATGATGATTCCTGTTCAGGACACATTTTCCTCTTCTTTAATTTTGGGCGTTATGAACTGCATAAAAGTTATTTTACCACATCTTGAAAATTGTGATTTTGATCAAGAAATCAAAGGTAGCTTTGGTGTTCGTAAAGAAGTAAATGAACCTCCTTTGGCAGTAGATAGACTTTTACAGGTATATAGTAGTGAGTAACGATTAAGAATTTCTAAAATTTATGTACCATGCAAATATTTCAGAAACTTTTTTTATGGGAACTTTTATTTTTTATTATTTAAATCATTGTATACTATTTTTATATTAAGAGAAATTAGAAACCAGTCCCAGCTGTATAAATACATACAAATATTTTTTATTCTTAACCTGTGAATATGAAAATAAACAAAATTTGACTTATATATTTTTTCATATTTACAATGTTAATAAAATATTCAGTTTGTTGAATTAAATACATTCATAAAATACAAATAATAATTTGCAATGCACTTTCAAATTGAAATTAAATTCAATGAAGATTTTTTACTATGGGAGTAATTTATTTAAAGTATGACAAACTTGAGAGATATTATTGGAGAGTTTTACTTTTAGAAGTAAGCAAAGTAAAATTACACTGACTATACATTTTTAAATAACTGATTCTTTATTGTAGTTCACACATAGTAATGTTTGTAACTAGCTGTATATGTTACATTTGTAATTAACAAATTGTATCATATCATTAGCACAAGTTGCTTTTGTTAACATATGCCACATGAAAAATTATTTTCGAATTATGACTTGAACAGCAATACTTTAAACTTCATATTAACAAAGTGAAATTTTTATGTTTTGTTCAAAAAGTTAAAATTAACTAACTTTCCTAGTTAATTTCATTTACATTTCTACATTCCTCTTACTCTTTTTGAGTATTTTTATTTAATTATACCTTGAAAATAATTCTTGTAACTTGAGCTAATCAATTGTTTATGATATCCTCTACACATCAGACAATTTTATTCAAATTACTGCAAAAATTACTTTACATTCAGTCTCAAAAACAGCATAATTTTTCTATGTAAATAGTAGGCATTTCTGCCTTTCTAAAAAATTATTGGATGCAGTTCCATCTTAGCAAATTGGAAGAAATAGTTTATGGCCCACTTAAGTGGTATTTAAGTCATGTTGCTTACTATTCTCTCGTTATTAATTAATTAGTTCCATGACCTGCATTCTTAACAAATATGAATTATTTACATACCTGTTTTTCAAATAAATTGTAATCAGTGATGCACTAAATATTGAACTATTATGTTCAATCGATAAGAATCTCATCATTAAAGAGAAATCCATAATCAATAACAATAAGGAACCTCAAATCCTGTTCATTTTTCTTTATATAACTTCTTTCATTTTCATTAATTGCCTAAACGAATTGTGTGTGGGAAATCGTTCCTTTATTGCTTCTCTGAACTCTAACCTCACTTAATTATGATTTTCCTTAAGCTATTGAGACAGTTTACTGCAAATAGATATTTTATTTGAAATGTTCTTAAAAGCTTACAAACTGTGTTCAGACGAATTCATTTCTACCCTATTACATAAATTCTCTGTCACTTATTTTTAAAAGCATATATCTTAATTATAACGTTCCCTAAAGTATCGTAACCAATTTTAATAAGAAAATCTAAGTTGCTACATAAATTATCCATAACGTATTTTAACACTTATCTTTCTGTACTAATAGAAAATACCGCTTCTCAATACGACATATGCGTAATCTCAAACCTAAATTCAAGAGTCTACTTCCTCGGCTGTATCGCTTAGTAGAACATTAAAATGACTTTCCAGTTCTTATAGATGAGTGTGTCAAACCTTTAATAGGATTTCTAAAGTACAAATACTCACAAATAATATAATAAAATATAGAAAAATTATAAATTTTTACAGTATTAAATATAGAAAAAAAAAGTCAAAGTTTCAACTTACACCAATGTTGCACTTACAGCGTCTGAGTATACTCACACAACCATTTTACTCTTTTAAAAATATCCCTTTTCTCCTCAATAAGTGTAAATTGCACTTTGTTGTACAAATAATGTTTCCTAAATTAATTTCATGAAATTCACTTTTAAATTGATTGAATATAGAAGTTTCTACCTCTTACTATAAAAATTATCAAATTCTAAAACACTATACAAATTGCTCTTATAATAAATCACAAAGCTTAACAGCTATCTTTAGTCTCGGGTGCCTTGAGATAACTCCAGATTTATCAGCCCTCTAATACTTTAAATTCCAAACAATACAAATATTAATGCTCCTTAAATATGAGTCAGCTTCTATAGATTACTACTCAAACTTGCTTTGCGACTTGATTGTTTAACTTTAATTAAATTATACAAGACTTTCACTAACACTAAACCAAGAACGCTGATAAAGGAATCATATAGAAGCCAATTTTCCAAAATTGGCATAAATTTACTAATTGAAACACCTTTATTATAAGAATCGTAAATACTTTAGACTTTGCACCGAGTTTTATTAATCATTGTTTTGTCTTCAATAACGTTGTTTACTAGCAGAACAACAGGAAAATAAAACGTTAAGATCACACTCGTCGTATTTATAATTTAAACCTTAAATCAAAAACCATACCGTGGTTCAGAATCTTTGCTATACTCCAAGAATATCAATCATGCTAAAAATCACGTACTCTGCTCCAGTGCAATCATTTCTATTCATGACAAAGTATTTGATTGGTTTAGCGCACTCAACAATGTGAAAATCGGCTTTATTAAGTGTATGTAACATCCGACCATTCAAACTACTATCTGCCACATAAGCAACTTTGAAATCTGAATGTTTCCTTATATAAATATAATATTAACCTCGATACTGCGGCTTATCACTGCAAATGTTAATTTTATTGCATGGAATAATGAACTCAAATAAAATTATGTGCCCACATGCATGTAACGATTTAGAGTAATAATAAATGCAATTTTCAGTGAAATTGATGATTCTTTCCTTTTATAAGTTGCACTTGATAATAAACGAATAATACCAGTCAATACCATTCAAATAATCTAAAACGTAGTTCTATATATCGAGTGCTTTCAAGGAAACTCAGGCTTTTATTATGAATTAGTATAAATTAAAATTATTTCCTAATCGGCCAAAATGATGTCAATTTTCCTCAGCCACTCCCTCTCCCCCTCCCAATTAAAATATGAAACTTTGAAAATAAAGAAATTTTACTATTTGTATTTTGTTCTTTTTTACATCACAGATTAACAGAATGCATTGATGATTTCTGTATGAACCCCGCTCTAACATATTTTCTATGTCACGGTTTACTTCTCCTTAACTTTACCAGGCCAATTAATGGATCCTACCTTATTTCCCCCCCATTTTCAATATAAATAACATTAACGCAATCAATATCCTCATTTATGCTCAATTCATCATTCTACTCTATACAACAATCTCCAATAATAATAGTTTTGCTATCGGCATTAAACCTTATCTTTAATATATTTATTAGATCCCTCACCTTAGTACACTCTAACTGGAGCTCTGGTACAATAAAAATATCCATGTTGCTCTACAACACTCCCTATTTTTAAGTTCAAAATTAGCATACTATTAACTGTTGGAGACCTTTTATTGTTTGGCGCTATTCTAAAAAACAATTTAGTAATATTTTAGTTTTAAGCATTTTTATCTTTTTCTATTTTGAAATTTTAACAACTATAATTTTTTATAACGAATATTGTATGGTTTTTTGGATTTGACTTGTTTAACATTTCAATCATAAGAACTATTTAAAAATATTTTCGTGGGCCTTTATTTTTTGGTTGTTATTTTTATTTTATAGACATCTTTCAACTATTATGAATACTAATTTTGAAATAACTTACTAAATCTAGAAAAATCTTTTATATTCAGTAGTATAGATCTTTAAAAATCTCAACGACCCTCGACTGCATAATGGAGGAAGTGAGATATCTATAGAAAAGAATATAACAGAGTGTTTTCAGTTCAACTTAAAAACACCAACTAAGGTTTTAAGAATGAAGAAATTCATAGATTAGGCAGACATTTGAAGGATTTGACAGCAAGATTCAAGCCAGTTCAAAACAACTTACTTGTTTATAAATGTTTCAGTTAAAAAACACTAAAATTACAACAGTTTGGTGAAATTAATAGCTGAATACACCACTTTATGTATCTCTCTGTTATTTGTTAAGCATCGCATTGGTTTTGAGAGGATGATGTGGAATTTCCATACAATTTGTCAAATAATAACTACCACTAAAATAACTAAAATGACTTCAAGTGAATTTAAAAAAATCCTTAAACATATTATTTAGACCAGACATTTAAGCAAAGTAATATTTTTAATATTATTAAGAAATATAAAAATACCGCTTATTTAAATTATTGCACGTTACTGTAATGGTTTACAACTAAGATTGTCATCACTATCATGATCAGACAAACCAAGGTCAGAATAATCACTACCGTTATTAACGTTTATTATTGGTTACTCAATATTGTGTATTATATATTCTCTGGCAATATAATCTTCTTCAATTTTCTGTACACGAAAACAAACATTTAACCATTCTTGTTGACCAACAGTATCAAACTTATTTTCAGCCAACCTCCATACATCTTCCAATTTAAAAATGGTGTTATGTGCAGCAACGTGGTTTTTTACTGTTGCTCATATTATGTGATGGGATTGAGTTCAGGCTGATATGGAGGTAGTCATAACACTGTATGACCATGTTCGGCTAACATTTTATCAAGAACATATTGTTTGCTGTGGGTTTATGTTGGTTAATATTTGCATATATAGTTCTTGCAATTTCTAAACCGACTTTCGTCATCAATATTCGTGATGTCAAATATTGGCGCCGTTGCCACTATCGAAATAGCAATTCCTCATAACTACAATGAAGCTATCAGTACAATATAGATTTTGCAAGTATTTAGTAATTGGTGACAGAATGTGGTTTGTTACTTTTTAAAAAGTAACTTGTAAAATGATTTTATACTGACAAAATTGCAGTCTAAGCTGTTTAGCTTAATAATAAATGTTATTATGTGAGAATTTGTACTAGTGAGCATATTTTAAATATTTCAATTGAATTATTTTAATGTGTTATATATTCTTAATTAAATAGCCATACGCATGTTATACCGGGCACGGAACAATATCCACCAATAATCAAGACTTCCAGAGGTTATGTTTATTAAACTAAAGTAAGAGGACGACCAGTTATGAAAATTTGTTTTTAAGGTTAGCCCTCTACTTACGTGGTTTATTCACCCAAACAAAAATAAGGCTAGCCTGTTCTGAAAAGAACAATTTTAAATGCAAGCAAGAATAACAAATGCGGGACAAAACTACGCAAGAGGTTAATGACATGAAATAAGAACGCCATCGAAAATCTAACGTAACCAATACAAATAATATTAGTTGTCAACAAATGTCTCAAATAAAGGCGGCAACATTGCAAAATTTGCAAACCGAGAAGGAAATTTTTTTCTGGAGTCGGAATAAGACAAGAATATCATTTGCAGTTGATATGGCATGACGTCATTTGTGACGAAAGTCGGTTTAGAAATTGCGAGAACTATAGTTCTGTTGTTGTATCATTTAGCTCAAAAGGTATATTTCTTTTCAATATTCAACATCTTGACTTCTTTTTTCCAAGTCGATGTTGGATTTGTTTTCACAGTTGTGTTATGATATGTCGCATAATCCATCACTGATACAGTGTTTGGTTCAAGATTTTTTAATAATTTATCTTGCCCATTTGCAGAAGTTTCTATTCATTTCATCATGATAATTCCCAGTTTTAAGTCATGATTTAAAAATGAGCAATCATTTATGAACAAAACCGTTTTGCTGCCAGCATGCACAATAATTAACCGTTTTCCTTTAGCTAACGAAGTCTTTAAACATTCATTTGAACCATCATCCCACAACTTCGATACAGCATATGCAAGTAAGTTTCATCACAGTATATAATATTTCTTCCTTCTGCTCGATATTCCTGTACTTTTTGTAAATAGTAGACACATTTTGCTCGGATTTCTGGCTTCTCAATTAAAACTTTACGATTGCCTTAGCACTTCTTCCTACAAAACCCCATTTTATGCACCAATCTTTTAAACTAATCGATTTTTCAGCAGAAATTAATTTCGTTTGATTTGACAGCCTCAAATACAATAATCATTTAGGTTGTTTATGGTGGATGTTTGCAAATCAATAAATAATTGTGCACACAATTTCTTCTTTAAATTCACCTAATGTGGACTTTGTCCTGCTTTTCTTATTGGTTTTCCTTGGTGAAGTAAATTGTTACTTAGCACCAACTGGTTGGGTTTTGCCATCTTTAATAATTTCCTTAACAGTCATTAATCCAACACCAGTTGCTTCCAACACAACTTTTCTCAAATTGTTCAGATAAATGTCTTGACCAGCATTCTTTTGCTCTGTCATATATTTGTAAAGGTTATATATAATCTCGTGACCTTAGCTATGAACAATTTTTTCAGAATTGTTCATAATTCACCTAAAACGAAACAATAAATATTCCAAAAATATGAAATTTAAAAAGGTTTACTTACAGTTTCAAAATAAATAACGAAGCGTAGTGTTAAAAAGACTTATTTATAATTATTATTAGCAATGACAAATTAAACAAAATACACAAAATATATACAAAGAGACAGGATTCACAAAAGTCAAAATCAAAATGTGTACAGTATCGACTTGATGGTAAGTTTAAAATTTGTAATATAGTACTACACCATAGCTATAGCGATTATGTAAATTAATTATTTAGTCATATTTTTGATTTATACTTAGCAGCAGTTGTGAAATAAAGAAGTTTATAAAAGTGATAAGACGTCCACCAGTCTTTTTCAGTATGTAAAAAGTAAACGAAATATTGATATGGTAACATCAATTTTTAAATTATAATGAAATAACATCACTGCTGTTGTTGGCATTGCTATCATTTCGCAACTACATTTTCAGTTTGGTATGTAGTATTTTCAGTAATATTTGGGGGATATGCGCAGGTTGCCGAGATTTTAAAACACATATTCTGATTTTGGATCATTACAGATAGTTTATAATTGCTAATTTTTTATTTTATTATGTGTAACGACATGCCTTAGTTTTAAGCTATTGCACCTAGAAAAAAATTGTAGTTGCAAAAATACATGTGAAATTTTCTATATAATAAACAAAATGATGAATGTATGCTCTTGGAAACAATATCGTATAAGACTTTTCAGTATATCCGTGTTTGAAAAAATATTATTTATGTTTTATAGAAAAAAGTGCTTACCATAGTGTTGTGATCGTTGAACTATCCACTTTGTTTTTTGTTGTTTTCTGTATGCATTTGATTCAGCAACAATTTTCACTATCAAGTATTTTTATATATATATATATATATATATATATATATATATATATATATATATATATCAATAATGGACTAGATAGCATAAATATTTTAATGATAAGTTGTTTGCATATTGGGTATGAAGTCCAAGCAATAAAAGTTGGTGTAAAATTCAAAAGTTTATTTTTTTTATTCTTAACGTTTCGGCGATTTTTTTTTCGCCTTTATCAAAAGTATCGTATAGAATTAATAATTGTCAAATTATTTTTTTGAAAATATATATATAGTTTTTGTTTTATAGGTATATGAGCTATGTTTACATTATATCCTAGAAAGCGATCACAATATTATTAATGCTTCATTAGAGTGTTTGAACAGTTTATTACAAAATTTACCAAATAGTCTGAAAGTAGTTCTATTAAATACAAATGGCATTAGTAAAAGACGAATTACGTTCAATGGATCGAGTAGTAAATTGAAGCAGCGTTCACCCAGTAAGTAACGTGTTTGTCCATGAGCTTTGTTGAAGTTGTTATTTCAGGTCAATTAAGTATTGCTACTACAGAAGCAGGTGATGATAGTCTTGAATCGGAATTGATGGACTCTCTTAGGCCTGATATTGAGAAATGGGTTGATGAATCTAAATTATCTGTATTAAATTTAAATTATGGAAAAGTTTATGAACAGGCTTTGAATAAAAGTACAGAATTTGTCGAAACAAACCAATTATCTGACAAAGACAGTATTGAACAGTATGATTATAGTAATATTTCTATTGGTACTGTCACAGGGGATATGGAACTTGCTACAAGATGTAACAGCAGTATAATTGATAATTTAGATAAGTTGGTATTAAGCGAAACCTCATCAGAACGAAGTTTTGTCCAATTAACCGAGGAAAATATTGATACTACTGTTGTGTCAGAAGTAATATTTCAAGTAATGATTTTTGGTATTTGCTATTTAGAAATGCTTTTATGTATTTGTTTTAAGGAATTTTTAGTGGTTGTATTTGTTTTAGCATTTATGATTTTACTTGAGGTTTTAAAAGGTTATTTCAAGTACATCGAATTTATGGAAAGTGGCCATTACATAGAGATTAAGAAGAAATGAAGACAGTGACTCAAATCTTCGGTAAGCTAGTGGGATAGGCAGTTTTACCTGTAAAGCTAAGTAAAAGAAGTACTTATCATTTACATCAAGTAATATTAAAAGGAAATTCTATGCACTTTACTCTTATTCGGAACCTTATTTTTTTGTTTACATTATGTCAGAAAGTGTTAAATTTTATGAGTATATTTTAGTGTTTGGACAATGCAGAACTTTTTATAAAGAATACATTTTTCCATAAATTTACAAAAAAAGGTTCTCATATGTATAAATTTTACAAGACATAACATCACGTTAGTCTTTTAGCAGTTGTAAGTCAAGTAAGATTACTTGAATATCATATTATATTATTATAATCTTTTTATTCTAATTGGCTAACTTAAAACATATTGAAAGAAATGTAGAGTAGTTCAATAATAACGGCAATGAGAGTTGACAGTGAGACATGCGCCAACATACATAATGACATTTCGAAACTTCTTGTATAAAATGTTTTTCAATTAATATTGTTGGTTACAAAATTTGGAATAAAGTAGAACAGTCAACAAAGGTGTTTTCTGAAATTTGAAATATCTCGTACACAACGTTCAATATGAAAAATTTTTACCTTTTAATGTATGTTTAGAATTAAATTTTACACGTCATATTTTATTTCGTTTTAGTAATCGTACACCCTATATACATGAAATTAATCAGAATTACGAATACCTATGAATATCGGTGGACACAAGTCATTTTTTTTTTTCTAAATTTGTATAAATTAGATTATGGAAGTGGAGGAGGTATGCAAAGTTAGGAGTGCATTCAAAAAAGTAGTGAAAATATGAGGACATTGAATATGGAATGACTTGCCTACTTCGTATAGAAATCATATGAAGAGTTTGTAATTTTATTAAGATTTTTAGATTAGAATCGCTATTACAACAATAAAGAAATCTAAATTTTTATCTGCGAAACAATAAAGCGAACTTTCAGAAACGGCATATTTAATGTCAACGCTGTTATACATGAAAGCATTTCTAATATTTAATTTCATTTTTAATCCTTTGTTTCTAGGATGTTGATATTGGTGATTTTTGTGATAAAGATGTTCCATTAAAATATTGCACCAGATTAATTATTAAATTATTTCTTTTGACTGGACATCCTAACACTTTAATGCCTGATAAAACAGTTAGAGTGTCTGTTAAATCTTTATCACTGACTTGTTTATCTTCAGTAATTCAACTATTTCCTGAAATTTTATTAAATTATGTAGATAATACATGCTGGAGTGATGAGGTTGATAAAAATCAACAATTAATTTCTGATATTTTACTGTTTAAAAATCATTCAGATCCTCAATTACGAGGAGCAATTAGAATTTTTATTGGAAACTTTATCAAAGCTGTATTGATAGAAAGTAGTGATTACCATACATGGATATCAGAACATAATATTGTCAGTGACCACGAAGTACTGGATATTAAAAATTTAATAAATACTCTTATAACTGGTCTAGAAGATGAGTCTTCAAATTGTACTAAACAGAGTTTGCTTTGCTTAAGCAATTGCTTAATGTATATTTTGGAATCTAAAACCAGTTTATCTGTCATACCACTTTTGAATGTATTACCACTTATTGCTAAAAATCCATATTGGTTAGTAAAGGTATACAGAGTATAATTATTAAGCTTATTGCTGTATTCCGTTTTTGTAGGCGACTCTCTTGGATGTTGTAGCAGATATTCAGTATATTACTGTCCACCATGTGTTTGGTACATCGGGTTTTCAGGATAAAGTAATTCACAACATTTTGCTATATCTGCTTAAAGATGAAAATCAAAGAGTACGGACAGCTTGCTCTAATGCTATTGTACAGTTGAGTATTATTAGTCTATTGATTTTTTCAGTTTTTGTTATTTTATTTCAGAATTATTCCTCGATTATATTTCAAGCAAGATGCCCCAAATGATACCACTGTAACTCGTAAAGCACGTTACTATAAAACTTTATATTTATCTAATTTGTTTAAACCAGAGCCTGAAACCAATTTAAATAGAAAGCAATTTCTTAAGAATATGCCATTTCCATTAAATGTTATTGGGAAAAATGGTGAGGAAAATGTAAATCTGTCATTATCCAGGATTGTGTTAAAACTAAACGAGCTTTTATTAACGTCAACAACAAAATCGTTAATTGTAAGTATATTTATTAAATGGTATTTTTTAGTATTGTTCTTTCATATGTCCACAGATAGCAACACTATTCTTTTAATCTATTTTGATTATCAAAATTATTACTTGTTTCAAATTGGTAACTACATTTGTGCTTAGGTTAATTAATATTGTCTCACTTCATTAGTTAGATTTTAACATTTTTTGATAATTAATGGTTTTTATTTTATGAAACGAAAAGTAACTAGCCAAATTTGCCACAACTAACATCACATGTTTTTAATTGAAAAACAAACTGCAACCTTATTTTCAAAGAAAATGATAATTCATAGCTGACAGTTTATTTTCTACTGGCTGTATTTTTTTTTACCTGATCATAAATAGAGTAGAGCATCTAGACATTAATTAGAATTAATGTTCTTCTAAGATTCCGATGTTGTTAATAAGTAATATTTGTTTGTCTTAAGAAGATGAGATTGCAAACACTGCTACATGCATATTCTACAAATGTGTTATTTAACTCCTAGTTATTATGATTGTTTTTCTCATGCCAAAACTAAGACTCATGAAGTAAAACGCTAGTTTGCACATTGGTTGTATAAACCATTATTAACTCGTTATGTAACCAATTGCTTAAGTTTTTATTATGCGTTAAAGAAAAACTACTTATTTTCTTTTTGATTTGCATTTAAAATTAATATGTTAAAGATTAGTTTTGAATAAGTTGCATTATTTGTGTTTGCATTGTTACTATTTAAAGAAATGTGTATTTTAACAACTCTTTCGAAAATTTTTAATTATATCATTTGCTTTTAAATGTATCATTACTGATACAAAAGGTTTGTAATACACCATGTTCATTTTAGTGAGTAGAATACAATTATGTAGTAATAGTTCATGCTTAATTAACAGCTTGTTTAAGATAAAACAAATTATACTCTGCATTACAGAGAACTATATAATATAATATATCCAAAGAGAGCTATCCACCCATCTTTTTTGGGCTACAGGTATATTCGTTGGTGATTTTGCCAAGCTGCTGGTGTATAAAAATTATTCGCTTGACATATTTGGAATTCTTTTATATTACGCCAATAACAATTGAGAATTATCAGTAAAAGTTAGCTTCAAAACCAACATCTGTAGTTGTTTATAATAATCTTCAGATTTAAATGCAATTATATTTTTTGTCATTTGTCGTTCCGTCTTGAAACTGGTTGGACGCGTACCTTCACTTATTTCTATTATGAGCTAGCCTACACCGTTCCCTGAAATTCCCATAGCCTAGATACAGCTCGGTTACCCTTCTGTAGTTTCCTAATTATATGCCCTATTTCACCAAAATTCAGTTGTATGTGAAGGGGGTTAAGCAGCCTATGGCTACCAAGGATCCCCCAACACTTAGACATTTGCTGAATTAATAGTTTTCCAGTAAATCCTTTTGAACACTTAACATTAGTTGAGAGTATTGCAAAACCAATACCTGTAGTTGCTTATAATAATTATCAGGTTTAAGTGCAGTTAATTTTTCCTCATTAAGTTTTCCATCTTCAAATTGGTTGGATGCATACCTCCATTGATTTTTTTTAATTAGCCTGCACATTTCCCTGGAATTCACACAGCCTTCATCTTTCACTATCTGTGTGCAATAGTCTAACCTAGGTTTACCTCTACCTCTCTTTTTTCCTATCTCTGCTTCTAATGTATTCCGCACTATTCCCTCATGCCTTAGTACGTGGCCTATCATCCTATCTCTCCTATTTTTTACTGTTTTGCACATTTTTCTGTCTTCTCCTACCATTTCTAGTACCTCTTTGTTCTTAATTTTGTCTGTCCATATCTTCATCATACGTCTGTAGCACCACATTGCAAAGGCTTCCATCTTTTTCTTGTCTGCTTCTCCTACCTAGGCTTCACAGCCATACAGTGCTGTGCTCCACACATATGTTTTAAACAATCTTTCCCTTGTTTCTGTTTGTTGTCTTTGAACACAGTAGTTGCTTTTTCTTGCTAAATGTAGTACGACCTTGTGCTAATCTTTGTTTTATATCTTTTGTGCTTTTCCCATCTTGCGTTATTTGACTTCCTAGATAGCAGAAATTCTTAACTTCCTGTAAGTTCTTGTTACCTATTTGTATTCTTGTATTTGATTTATTTTCTCCTCTTTTGCATACTACAACTTTAGTTTTCTTTTTGTTAATTTTCATACCGTATCTTATTACACTTCTATTGGTGATACATTTATATGGTCGATAAAACAGTTTGCAAAGTATTACACTTTAGATGGTGATACATTTATATGGTGATAGTTCCTAAAAGTCGGTAATACAGTTACCAAAGTTCATAAGATACATCGCGCAAGCGCAATAAGAAAAGCGAGTGACGCCGCTGGCGGAGGGCAGCGCGAACCCCTTTTACAGGTTTCGCGTGGCCAACTACCATGACGTCACCGATACAAAAGGTATATTGCGCAATAATCGGAAATTTACATAATTAAACAACGATAAAGCAAACAAATTAGCTAATAATCTACTTACATCAAAAATCCGGCATTCGCACAAAGTTGCGCTAGGGTAGGCCTCTATTGAAATCCATCTGGCTACATCCCGGAGGGATTAAAGATGGGGATTCCTCCGGAGCTGCTAGCGGGGCATGGACATCAGGGTCGTGGAGTCCAGTTTCGCCTAAGGTTGCAGATTCATCACCTACCTATGCAGGGAATGACGGAAAAAAGGTATAAGGTACGACAAACAAAAGACAAGCAAGCAAGGGAACTCTACATAGGTAAAGCTACGATACGTCACCACAAAACGACCACTCCACTCCAAGAACAAAGGCAAAAGGCCACGTTCTCGAGAAAAAAGGAAAACTCTCACCACTTTTCCCCACTCTTTGTCTAGTATTCGTCCAACCCTCTAGGGACACGCACACTGTGCAAATGCACTACTATGACGTACGGAAGTACCGCCTAGTCTATTTAAAATTCCCGCGCACTGCGTCTTTTGAAAATATGGCGCGAAACTTCCGTACATCAAAACTTAACCTAAAAACACTGTTTAAGTGCAAATTGCACGTAACAATTGCGACAAAGCCACAAAAGAAAAAACTTAAAAAAAAGAAAAAGTCTGTTAGCACAGTAACAGCTTAAAATCTAAATCCTAACTACCCTACATAAACCCTAACTTAAAACCTACAAAATGTTTATATAAGGCGCCACCTGGTTTTTTCGACCGATAACACGTTTACCGAAGTACCAGGAAACGGAATAGGTAGCCCCATAGTCTTTGACTACACTAATCATCGACAGCACAAATTTGTCGGGGAGCATGAAACACTACTTAAACTAACACGGGTGCGACAAGTCGCCTAAACTATCTAAACCTATCTAACTAAAGCTAACATAAAAGTTCTTATGTGCAAACACACATGAGTATTGCATCAAACTATTCTTCTTTTGGCAAGAAGTGCCCAAATTTTAAAATGTTCATGGAGTGCGTCACTCTGCACTCTAGCAAATTTTGTTACTGGTACTTTGGTTTTCTACAATGCACATTTAAAACTTGTCCATGACATAGTTGTGAATCAACAAATTTACCAAAAGTACCACCTACTAAATCCTTATATGCTAACCTAACAAATTATATTTCTATATTGGGTTAGCTTTTTCACTTAAATATCAAAAAAATAATTCCCACGTCTGGTCATAGATACCACACGTTAGGACGATAAAAAGATAAGACAAGATCTCAAATTGTTGTTAAAGATAGTAGATAAGATAATCGGTAGAGCATGAGACTCTTAATCTCAGGGTCGTGGGTTCGAGCCCCACGTTGGGCGCCATTCTTATTACACTTCTATTGGTGATACATTTATATGGTCGATAAAACAGTTTGCAAAGTATTACACTTTAGATGGTGATACATTTATATGGTGATAGTTCCTAAAAGTCGTTAATACAGTTACCAAAGTTCATAAGATACATCGCGCAAGCGCAATAAGAAAAGCGAGTGACGCCTCTAGCGGAGGGCAGCGCGAACCCCTTTTACAGGTTTCGCGTGGCCAACTACCATGACGTCACCGATACAAAAGGTATATTGCGCAATAATCGGAAATTTACATAATTAAACAACGATAAAGCAAACAAATTAGCTAATAATCTACTTACATCAAAAATCCGGCATTCGCACAAAGTTGCGCTAGGGTAGGCCTCTATTGAAATCCATCCGGCTACATCCCGGAGGGATTAAAGATGGTGATTCCTCCGGAGCTGCTAGCGGGGCATGGACATCAGGGTCGTGGAGTCCAGTTTCGCCTAAGGTTGCAGATTCATCACCTACCTATGCAGGGAATGACGGAAAAAAGGTATAAGGTACGACAAACAAAAGACAAGCAAGCAAGGGAACTCTACATAGGTAAAGCTACGATACGTCACCACAAAACGACCACTCCACTCCAAGAACAAACGCAAAAGGCCACGTTCTCGAGATAAAAGGAAAACTCTCACCACTTTTCCCCACTCTTTTTCTAGTATTCGTCCAACCCTCTAGGGACACGCACACTGCGCAAATGCACTACTATGACGTACAGAAGTACCGCCTAGTCTATTTAAAATTCCCGCGCACTGCGTCTTTTAAAAAAATGGCGCGAAACTTCCGTACATCAAAACTTAACCTAAAAACACTGTTTAAGTGCAAATTGCACATAACAATCTCTCTGTTAGAACTGTTTCCATTTCATTAAGAGCATCTTCTAACTCTTCTTTGCTAAATGCTAATACCGCTATATCATCTGCAAATCTAAGCATATCAATCTTTTGTCCTTGCATAGTAATTCCAAATGTCTTCCTAAATTTGACAGTATTCATTGCTTTTCAATATTCAAGTTAAAAATTAATGGGGATAAGGCACATCCCTGTCTCACCCCTTTCCTAATATTTACTTCTCTACTTTCCTGCTCTAATTCTATTATCGCTGTTTGCTCTTTGTATAAGCAATGTACTATCCATCTATCTTTCGAACTCATTCCAATCTTTTTGAGTATATGGAATCTTTTTTTCCATTTTGCATTGTCGAATGCTTTTTCCAGATCCACAAACCCTATATACACGCTTTCCCCCTTTTCTATTGGTTTCTCCATTATCACCCTCAGAGCTAAAACAGCCTTCTGTGTTCCCCTGTTTTGCCTGAACCCAAATTGATCTCCTAGTATTTTTTTAGCTTGTTTTTACATTCGTCTTTATACAATTCTAGTTAATATTTTTAAACGTGTGCTGTCTCATACATATAGCTTACAAGTTGGAAGAGATGTCCTGTACCTGGCACCTTACCAATTTTCAGACTCTTTAATGCTAATTCAAACTCATCTCTAAGTATAGGATATCCCAAGTCATCATTTTGAATGTCTGATTCCTGTTCTAATGCTGTTAGTTCCTCTCCTGCATATAAATTTCCTATATATTCTTGCCATCTAATCACTTTCTCTACATTTTCTATAATGACGTTTCCTCTCGCGTCCCTTATTTTTGCTATATGATTTTATATCCCTAAAATTCATTCTAATTAATTTGTATACTTTGTCTGTCTTTCCTATTTCCATCTTAGTTTGTACCTCTTTGCACTTTTCATCAATTCATTGTTTTTTAGCTTTCCTGCGTTTGCGAATAATTTCCCATTTTATGGGTTTGTATATCTGTTTTCCTACCCTCACCTACCACTGCATTAAAATCCCCGGTAATTATTAAATTTTCATGTCCTTTTACGTATCTTAGTATGTCTTCGGTATATTTGTAGAGGCGGCTTCGTGGCGTAGTGGTATCTGTGTGACTACTACGCTCAAGGTCCCGGGTTCAAATCCCGGCACGATCCGCTTGAAAAATGTTAGGCGAGCATTTTTCACAAAAATACACCCTTGTTCAGATGAGAGGTAAAATGGAGCTCCTGTGTGTGTGTTGTCACGCACGTTAAAGATCGCTACCTTGCTTGGAACAGCAAGGGTTCGTCAAAATTCGAAATTTTCCAGGTATAAAAAACTCGCTTCCTGGCCATTGTAGTACCTTCGGGTGGAACGTTGGAAAATCACATGTAAGGTATCTTTGTAGATCGCTTCTACATCTTCCTCGTTGTAGTTAGAGGTGGGCATATATACTTGTATTATTACTGTATTTACCTGTTTCGATTCTAATCTAACCATGAGTACTCTTTCGTTCTTTTGTAAGTAGTTTTCTACATGTCGTCATATCTTTTTTGCATAACTATCCCCACACCCGAATTTCCTTCCTCTGACATTTCACGCTCCGACTCGCAGAATATTCATGGATCTTTTTTATACTTCCCGATCACATCCTTGAAGTAGTCTTATCACAGTGATTCGAATGGCATCAATGGCATAATCTTTACTAACAATTTCTGTATGCAGTGTACTTGGGAGGTAATATGGTAGTTTCCCGTTGCCTTCCACATCGCAGTAGTGTGTCTTAGAATGCCATACCGACCCCTATGGTCTATGCCACTCTTAAGTACCGAAAAATATTTCCTGATTGCCTAGGCATCCAGTAAAATACATTTATCGTTTTTTGTCCTGTATATCATTTTTACAGTTTTTCTGTAGATGTTGACCTCCACAACAAACATGCGTACTTTACTCTTATCGTTTGACTTATTATGGTAGAAACCATTGCGTGTAACATTCCAAAACATGTACATCTTCATAAATCTGATACCTCTCTCAATTAGTGTAGAACTATTTAATATACTTCATTAAATAAATAAATTATAATTATTTATTTTGGTGTTTTAATATATATGTAATTTTGAAAGTATCTACTGAGGTCATTTGTATTGGTAAACCTTGAATATCTCTAGATATTGGAAGTACTAAAGCTTTTACAGGCAGTATTGCTTTATGTACAGGTTTTGTGATTCACTAGAAGGTTTTTTTTTTGTTATTTAAAGGCATGGATTGCTTTCCACTTATATTATAAAATGAGCTTTATGCATTTGGGTTCGGTGCGCAAAGTGTTTGATGCTCACGCCATTAGTGGAACGTCATTTAAATGTGCAAGCACAGTCTATGTCAATTCTATACTTATTTTGACAAGAACACATCATTTCTAAAAACAATGCCAACAAACATAACTTCACTTTTGAAAATTGGACTTCGTGCACAAAAAAGACTGTTGGTGCTTCAGAGGAGGAGGGGGTTTGATTTTATACATCAAGTGCAGGAAATGTATTAATGAAAATGTGCGTTTGATTCATCTGTGCACGCAAATGCTCAATCATTGTAGCGGGAAAGCAGTGATGGTAATATTCTGTGATATACAACTGACATTTGTTTTACCCTATATGTCAGTGCTCGATATTTTTTAGATTAAAGTATGTAGGAGCAATTTTATCTGTTCAGGTTTACCATTCTAGTAACCATAAATTTTATAGACTTTAATCATTATGTTTTTATTGATCAAACTAGAAAATTTAGTGCAGAGGTTTCTAGTTCTAATCATATAATTAGTTTTCAATCTTAAAACTATAGCGGTATAATCCTATTTTTATTGTAACAGCATTAAAGAGTCTACACTTGGAAGAAACAATATGTTTGGCTATCAATGGAATAATGAATTGATTGACAGCTTCAAACTACTTTTGAATGTATACACTTGATCCATTTAAGCCAAACAATTTCTTACAGCAAAGAAGTTATTTTGTTACTAGACTTCTTTTAGTTTTCTACTTAATTGAATTTGTGTGCACATTCAATAAGTAGTGATTCATGTCTTGTGCTGATATTGCTACTTACTAAAGTGGACAAAATATCAATTGTATTAGTATTTAATATAATACCATCCAAACTTGGTAAACTTACATTTATTGAGTATTACATAACAAATTTAATGAATTTTTAATTGTTTATAGCAAACATAATACATACTGGTTCATATTGTTTATATGTTATTCAGTCATCTTTGTTTCATTTTCTAATCTTATTTTTTTACTTGCAGCTTGGTTGCATAGAAACACTGTGTCGTTTATCAAACATATACCCCTCAACTATTTATCCAGATGCTTGGAGTTGCTTTACAACTTTCAGTATACCAATTGACCAGAAGAACTTTCGCAATTCTACTTTAGCAGATAATGGCATTTCTATTGGAAGTGCTAAAGGTTTATTTGACATCTGTATCAGTTTGCTGTGTAATGGAATTATTGCATATGATTTAAATTGTCATTTAAGTTTATTAAAGCTAAGTGGCAATATATTTGCAGGTATGTTTAACTTTATAAAAAATTACTACCATTGTAACTTTCCTTACACTGTGTTATAATTAAAACAGTATCTAGGGAAAAAATGTATAGTGTTTATATTCATGTTCCATTTAAAGGAGAGTGAAGCTATATGTGTTTAAGGTTTTATGACTGTGGTAAGAAATACGTTTTGTAAAAGTATTTAAAATATTTGAAACATTTTTTGTACAACCATGAAATAATACATATTATGAATGAATAGCATGAGTTGCCAAAAAGATCCTGCATAATGTTTATATATTTTTAATATTGGTTTAATCAAAAAAATCCTTTATATAAAAGTTGTAAGGGTTAAAAATGGATATTTATTTTTGACTTTAATTTTGTTTTCCACATTACATGGTTGAGATATACCTGTCGACTTTGAAATGTTAATGTAATGTCCACATTTTATTAATTTCAATGTATATAATTTTCTTAATCTAATGATACCCAAGAAATGATATTTTCTTTCAATTAAAAGTTTATATATTTTTCAAAATTAATTTATAAACTTTAAGACATTCAGCTTCACTTGCTAAACACACATGGTACTCATAGACATTTTGTAACAATTTTATCCATTGTTAAAGTTTTCATTTAAATTCAAATTTACATCTTATGTGATTAATTGGTATTAGGAAGGTTGCCATATCGTCAACTGATTATCTTATTGCGACAATTTGTGATAGTGATTGAACACTCTCCGTTTGAATTTACACAAAGTAAGAAATGTTGACTCCTAGTTATTTTGAATCATGCTTTAGTGATTCTGGGTTTTGTTTCTGTTTCCTGTACCCTAGTGATACCTGTAACAATAGCTCAAAAGCAAACCCTGGCTTTAGTGGATAATTGGTTGGAATAGCATTGAACCAGCAAATGGCATATTCACTCATTAGTGATCCCATTGGATGGCAGGCTGCCTAAGCAAAGAAACGACATAATTAGTAATGCCAGGTACTGATTTTGTAACTACAGTACTACCAGCTTCAGTTCTATGAGTACTTTGTTACTCTTTATTTAAAAGCTATCAGGTATCAGTTCATTAATTTGGATTCAGGGACTTGTTTGGGATTCAGCATGGAAAAAATCCTACTGATTACCACAGTTTTGTTGAACTGTGAAAACAATGCCTGGCTTAACTCTGTAGTCGTAAGCATGCTGACATAACGGTTTGTATATGAGAATTAGTGGTTCTTATCAAGGAAAGCGGAAGTGCATCAACCCTGGTTGGAGGGTATTACACTATTATTGGTGAAAGTTTATATGGTCGGTAAAACAGTTAACAAAGTATTACACTTTAGATGGTGAAACATTTATATGGTGATAGATAGTTCCTAAAAGCCGGTAATACAGTTACCAAAGTTCATAAGATACATCGCGCAATGAATAAGGCGAGTGACGCCTCTAGCGGAGGAAAGCGCAAGCCTTTTACAGATTTGGGGCGCGGCCATCCACCATGACGTCACCAATACAAATTACATTGCGCCATAACCGGAAATATAAAAAGTTAAATAAACAATTAACAAAAGTTCATATTCGTGAACAATTTAAACACGGTATTACTCACCCCGGAAATCCGAACTCGGCGGGGTTGAACCAAAGTTGGCCTCTATCAGGGCTCCATGTCGGAGGGATTAAAGATGTTGATTCCTCCGGATCTGCCAGCGGAGCATGTACCTCAGGGTCGTCTCGGGTCCAGTTGCCGAAGGTTGCTGTAAATTTACCTACGCAGGGAATGACGGAAAAATGGTAAAGGAGCGACAAACAAAAGATAATTAACAAGGGAAATCTACATAGGTAAAAGCTACGATACGATACCTCGAGGTGACCACTTCACTCCTTGAAAATTCGGGCAAAACAGCCACGATTTAGAGCGTCACGGAAACACTTCTCCCCACTCTTTGTCTAGTATTGCTATACCCCTCTAGGGATAAGCACACTGCGCAAATGCACTACTCTGACGTACGGAAGTACCGCCTAGTTCATTTAAAATTCTCGCGCACCGCGTATTTGAATTTATGCCGCGAAACTTCCATACATAAAAACTTAACCTAAAAACATGTTTAAGTGCAATGGCACGTTACAAGGGGAGAGACGTTTAATGTGTTAAATGCAGCATGACGCTAGGATTACCGTACTGTCTTCTAAGGAGTAAAGATTATTACTCTACCGTCTTCTTCAGAGTAAAGATTACCCTATCGATTTCTGTAGAAAAAACATCAACATACTGCATGCCGTATAATGCTGTTGCGAGTGCTTCGTTTTCGTCCTCACCCTTTTACCTATCCTTACCAGCCAGGCATCTACAGCAGGAACATCTGCAGAAGCTGTAACTTAGTAACCTTATAACTCTTATAGTTGTTTGGCTCCCTTATCAGATCGGGTTTTATATTGATTAAAACAAGGAAGTGGAATGCACCTTAACTTATACCTCTGTAATACAATAAAGAAAACTAAATTTATTCTACCTTCGTTAAGTTTAATGTGCACCCTAAACCAAAAAAGTTCCTTTACTACAATGGTAGACCATATCATTAAGGTTGCAATTGGGATTCTTTGTACTTATTCAGGCAATAGCAACCTACAGAGAATAATAATCCTGCATAGTTTTCAATGAGACAACAGCTAGAAATCAATCAACATTTACTTAGTAATATAATATTTATAAAAAAAATGTTTCAGTTACTTGAAGTTGTATAAAGTAGATATTTATCAAAACTACTTAGTCTTCAATAAAATTAACAATAGTACTAGACTTGATCACCATTATTTAATTTAAATTTACCAAAGTACCCCACTTTAATTGAGGTCAAATCTAGTAGAATACAATATCTAAGTAAATAAGTTTACTCCACCATGAAATTAAAATTAAGTACAATGTACTTTAAACTTGCAAATTAACAAATGAATTACAGGATTATGTTATCAATTGATTGATACATAAATACCTGGTCGAAAATTAATATTTATGTCCTTGACCTAGGTGACCCGTTTGGACAAGGTAACAGCTGGACTGCTTAGCAATTCAAGATCATCATGACTGGCCGCCAAACAACTGCTCTTGAACACCACATGCCGTACGACCCAATCATGTAAATTCCTTTAGCATAATTTTTGAAATTTAACAAATTCTTTTTTATAACACAATTGCATGTAGGAGTCAATTCTATAAATTTCGGAAGCCAGTAAAGCCACTTTAAGCTTACAATAAATCGCTAGAACAGATAACCTTTAGAGCAAAATTAATGAAAGTTGACAAACATTCTTACTCCTAACCGACAATGCAATTCTTGCAAAATGGGATCACCTTCCCAATGCGATAGCAAAATTATTTTAACAACTCGATGCTGTATTCCGCCCATCTCTTAGAAATCAAATGGAACAGTACAGGTAAAGTGGGGAGACGCAAGACACTATAATGCGCATCTTATCCCCACACGGCTACTTTTCAACTAACGGACGAAAATGAATATTTCTTAGCTTACACTCATAACACAAGGCGAGTACTTAAAATTGCATAACTTTCAGAATTTGTGACAGTATAAACGAACTGTTACAAAACAACTACCAACAACAACAAGGACTGACAAGAATCTTCGCTCTGAGGACGACGGTTACGTCCACTAAAATATCGGGATAATTTTTTTTAAACTATATTTATCCAGGGTTTCATCTAAGCTTATGCTGTTACTTTCTGTGTAACACTGTTGCGGAGGTTGATTTTGTTTAACTCTTCGTTACCGATCTTGTGCCTATGTCTATAACCAGCTGGAAATCATTCCTTAGCTTCTAATGAATTATCAGAAATAGCTGCCTCAGTGGGAGGAAAGCTCTGATGTACCAGATACTCCATTGAGACGCCCAAATTGTACTTCTACAAACAATCTAAGTTGTGTAATAAATTCTGTTCAATCTTCTAATCTAACAAATGTTCGTCAAACATCATATATTCAACAACATATTCATATAGAAAGCAAAAGCAAATTATCCGCAGAAGTTAAGGAATGGTTTCCAGCTGGTTATAGACCTTCGGCACAAGATCGCTTATGAAGAATGAAATAAAATCAACCTCTGCAATACTGTTACACATAAAGTAATGGCTTAGGCTTAGATGAAACCCTAGGTAAATAAATATAGTTTAAAAACGCTTACTCCGATATTTTAGTGAGCACAGCCACCGTTCTCAGGGTGTTGATTCCTCGCTGGACGATACGGTAAGGATAGGTATAAGGGTGGGGGCAAGAACAAAGCACTCACAACAGCACTATATGGCAGGCGGTATGTTGATGTTTCTTCTATGGAAATCGGTACAGAAATCTTTATTCTTCAGAAGACAGTTCTGTAATCTTCCCTTTTTGGAAGACGGTAGGATAATCTTTACTCTTAGGAAGATTTGATTATGTTTGTATTGTTTTGGCAATTTTGTATATATTTTTGTCCCTAAATTGTAATTTATGGGATTAATTAGTAAGATAAAAAAAAATAAAACTAATTTGTTATTGCAAAAACGAAGTTAAATAAAAGCAACCTAAAATATTTATATAAATAACACAAAATGAGAGGTTAGTTTAAATAGGTGTCCAAAATAGCCTTCAGTTGCAGCTAGACAGTGTCAGAGTCATTCTCTATAACCATACTGGACATTATCCAGTGTTTTAGGAGTAATTCTTTTCTATTGATATTGTAGCTTTTAGTTCATCTAGAGTATTAATTCTATTGTGATACATGACAAATTTAAGGTGTCCGTTACAAAAAAAAAACCTATTGGCGATCAAGTTGGGTATCTAGTGAGCAATTTAATTGGCAGCCTCGTGGATCAGACAGATTCACATATGACTGCTGATCCCAAGGTCGTCCCAGGTCTGTTTCCCAACACGCTTGAGGTATGTTAAGCGAATATTTATACAAAAATATGCCTTTATTCGCATGAGAGGTAAAATGTAGTCCTGTGTTGTCATGCATATTAAAGATCGCTACTTTGCTTAGAATAGCAAGGGTTTGGCAAAATTGAAAATTTCCAGAAAAAGGAAACTCATTTCCTGGCCAATGTAGTATCTCAGGGTGGAGCATTTGAAAGTCAAATACAGGGGCAATTTGATTGCACCTAACCAGCTTATCTATTTATTTGGGAAAACTTTGTTGGGGCAACATGTATCTTCTGCATAAAGTAGATATGCACGTTATCAATCTTTATTATTTCCATTCTTTGATATGGATGTAAAACAGCAGTCTGATACGGTTTGTGAGAATTGTTAGTTTAGACACCCATTTAAACAAAATGTTGCTTGATCGTAAAAAAAAAGTTCCTTGTAAATTGTGCATAATTTTTGCATTTTTCCAGCATTGGCTTGCTAAACTTATTCCTTCGGTTGAGATTGTTCTTATTCAATGCTCATATCACATTAGCTTTATGGAGATGCAATTTGACTACTTTAAATAAGTTTTTAACGAATATTTTTCTAATTAATTATTTCTAGCAAGATGATGTGCTAAAACTTCTGGATTTTGTTCTGCAGATGATGAAATCTTGAATACTTTATTACACCAATTGGTGTTTTGGCTTCCAGTTTGAAGACATCTCCAACATTTCCTTGTTTTAACAATGCGGGTAACAAGTAAAGTAGAGTTTTTTGGAATGGGTTACATTAAACAAAATACAGATGTTTTCAGATGTCCAGTTTTGGTTTCCACATATGACCAGTATAAAGTTTTGTAGATGTTCTTTTTCCATAAAGCAAACTATAATTGTTAAATGATGAAAACCTTTTGATAATAGCCAGATGTTATTAACAACATGTAAACTTAATTGAGAAACCATTGATAAATGTATGTCTTATCAATTAATTGCGCAAATGTCTAAAAGCATAAGATTATAAGAAATAATTTCAAGAAATATTTTTGAAAAAATAAATTTTTAACCTTTAATTGTTTTAAAATCATTGCTTAGTTATTATTGGATTAAGAAAATTATGTAAATTCGTTTTAATAAACGAAGTTGTAATGTTTAATGTAGTTCTAAGTGAAGTCGCAGCTAAATGTCCATTCTTGTTAAACCAATATTTAAAAAAGTTACAATCATTACACCGAATGTTTTTGCAACCTGTAAATTCATGGAATATTCATGGAAAAAGAAACTTTTGACCTTTAATTGTTTTAAAATCATCACTTATTAGATATTATTGGATTAAGAAAATTATGTAGATTTGTTTTAATATAGGAATGTTTAATTTAGGATTTCTAAGCGAGATCATACCTAAATATCTATTCTTGTTAAACTAATATTTAAAAAAGTGACAATCCACCAAACATTTTGCAACCTGTATCATCATCATTTTGTTTCGACCTTATTTAAGCAGCTCTAACTTCTTTTCTATTCTGTGCTCATCTAAAAAGTTCTACATACCCTTCACAACCTAAATTTCTAATAATTTGACTAATATAGCTTGGTCTAAGTCTTACTATACTCTTGTATCTTTTTCTTATCTACGTGGCTCTACATAGATATTAGCAACCTGGTGGTTGTTAAAGAACTTCAACATGTTTACATGATTCCCATTGATAAGGAAATGAAATATTACCTGGTTATCTCCTCCAAAAAGGAAAAATGTTAAATTATATGTTATGATAAGGCTTAAGCAGCGAATTGCTGCCAACATGCCAGACCGCTAACTAATTGTGAGTTATGGGTTAGTGACATTTAGTTAACTCATTTTTATTTATTTATTTTTTTGTTTTGTTTTCGAACATACTTAAGATCGGTTTGACACAGCTCTAAATTCTTTTCTATTCTGAGCTAGTCTAAAAAAGTCTACATACCCTTCACAACCTAAATCTCTAATAATTTGACTAATATAGCTTTGTCTAGATCTTCCTACTCTATTTTTATTTGGTAGTCTATAATCTAAGATCTTATTAAATAGTCCCTCATGTCTTAACTGATGCCCTTAAATTGTTTCCACATACAGGGTTCCTCACCTATCCTTCTATAAACTTCCCCATTTGTTACTCTATCTGCCCAACTAATTCTCCTATAACACCAAGTTTTAAAAGCTTCTATCTTTTTCTTATCTACCTCTTTAATTGTCCAAGTCTCACTACTGTATAATAGAACGCTCCAAACGTACGACTTAAAGACACTTTTTCTATTATCTAAATTAATACTATTAGCTATTTTTCTAGCTTGAGCTATCCTAGCTACTATATCTCTTCTGCTACGTCCGTCCTTTGTAATTATACTACCTAAATAGCAAAATTCATCTACGTCCTCTAACTCGGTATTACCTATTTTTAATTTTGGTTTAGAACTACGCTATAACTCACTTGTCATTATCTTTATCTTTCCTGCGTTAATTATCATACTATATTTACTCTGCAGTATATCATCTAAAATATTTAAAAGCTCTCCTGACTCCTTTCTAGACACTTCTATAATGGCTATATCATCTGCAAAACGTAATATGTCTATTTTCTGTCCTTGTACACTAATACCTATCTCTTTTTCTCTCTAGCTAGGTTTAAAACTTCCTCAATATAAACATTAAAAATCAAGGGAGATAGTATACAGCCCTGTCTAACACCATTTCTAATCTTAACTTCCTTTTCTATTTCATCAAATCTAATTACTACGCTTTGGCTTTTATATAGACTGTAAATAACTTTTCTATCCCTATCAGAGATTCTTATTTTTTGCAAAACCCTGAACATAACAATCCAATTAACCCTATCAAATGCTTTTTCTAAATCTACAAACGTGAAATGGGTCTTTTTATTTTTTTGTAACCTTTTGTTGATAATTACCCTAATCATTAGTATTGGTTCTCTAGTCCCTCAGCCTTTACGAAAACCATATTGGTCTTCGCCTAAATAATTCTCAGTCAAAGCTTCTACTCTATTTTTAGTTATTATTGTTAGTATTTTGGAAGCGTGGGAAGTTAAACTAACTGTTCTAAAATTCTCACACCTATCAGCTCCTGACTTTTTTTGGGATTGAGATAATAATAATTTTTTCGAAATCTATTGTGACCTCACCTGTGTCATATATTTTACTAGTTCATATAACTTCTCTAAAGTTTTCTGACTTGCATATTTTATTTATTCTGCGAGTATATCGTCTATCCTTGGCGCTTATTTTGTTTAAGATTCCTAACAGCTCTATAAAATTCCTCTCTTACTATTGAGAACCATATTTCTACATCCTCTTCTTGGCCGTTCTCTAACTCAACCATATCGTCTCCCTTATATAAATCTTCTAAATATCTTTTCCATCTTTGTGCTACCTCAACTTTATTTATTAGAAGCTCATTATTCTCATCTTTAATACCATTATATTTTTTCCTATCTTGCCCGAAAAACTTTTTAACTGCCCTGTAAGCCCTATCTGTCTTACCTACTCTCAAATCATCTTGTATTCTTTTATTTTTCTCCGTCCATTTATTTCTAACTTTTCTACACTCACATACTATCTTATTTCTAACTCTATTATATTTTTGCTTACTTTCACTATCCAATTCTCTGAAAGGTTTAAGCTTTCTTCTATTCTAGATTAAATTTAATATCTTTTTTGTTGCCTAGGGTTTTCTCGCTTCTACTTTTTTCTTACCTATAGTCTGTGTTGCTGTATCAAGTACAGTCCTTTTTATTTCTTTCCATCTATTTTCTACATTACCTCCTACAGTTATTTCTTTGATCTTATTATCTAATACTTGTTTATATTCCTCTTTTACCTCACTATTATTAAGCTTACCTAGATCCCATCTATCTCTTTTAGCCAACCTGTATAACAATATCAAATTTAAATTAAAATGTTTTAAATAACTTGAAGTTACATTGTGTAGGATTACTTTTTTGATGGCCCGTGTTATAAATTTGGAATTTTTCAAGATGCCTACTATATTTAGTCATCTGCACACACAGTTTCTACGTAAAGTGCTATTCAAATTCGTTAATTGCACTATAATACTCTGCTGACTAAAAATGTATATTTAAATTTTTAGTTTTTATAAGGAAGGTTAAATGTTAGTGTTAATCACTTACTGTAAATAACAAATCATTCTGTCAATGAGAATAACAATGTATTTCTAGGAACACTATAAACCACAAATTTGTAGACTTTGCGACTTCATGAAATACTATTCAAATTTATTGATTGTGCTATAATTGTGACTAAATGTAAAGATTTGAACTTTTAATGGTTGAATGTTTGCACTA
Organism: Platerodrilus igneus; assembly: GCA_036346225.1. Lineage (NCBI taxonomy): Eukaryota > Metazoa > Arthropoda > Insecta > Coleoptera > Lycidae > Platerodrilus > Platerodrilus igneus. The sequence goes on along the minus strand of JARFIW010000845.1, from coordinate 1,749,236 downwards.
ATCACTTGGGTGTTCAGAGGAATAAAAATTTATTTCTAAAAATAGAACATCGAAATATAAAAAAAGACTTGAATAAGAAAAATATTTAGAGCTTTGGAATATTTAAACATTTTCAGCGTGAAAGTGTTACCTCCTAAGGCCTTGAATTATAACTTCTGATTGCTATAAAAACCTTAATGACATTGACAATGATGTCTAAATCCTACTGCAGTAAATCCTTTTACTAAGCAGTTTGCTTCTTAAATTGTTTCAGAAAGATTCTTGCAGTTTCTTATATTTTTTCATAAGCAATTCAATACTCAAAGCCATTAGCATTTCCTGATTAATTTAGTTTCAAACAAATAATTATTTCAATAATTTAAAATTGATAATTTAAATAATCAGTTTTAATAATAGACAAGTTTTGATGTAATTTATCATTTTCATGCATCAAATAATACTAATATCAAATACAACATTGATTTAGTTGTTTATTCATGGTATTGTATAAAAGAGAGTTACTTCGAACTTTTGAGAGTTAATCAATTTTTGAGAATTGACTGTTCCACACTTAACATTTTATAAAGTGATTATGGATTGAGAGTAAACCAAATTTGAAATTTTCGTTTTCTGTTAAACCTTCTGTATAAAGATGGACAACAGATTACCTAGCTTCTGGATTTGCCAACAGTTTCCTCTTCATGTAATTTCAGAAAATGCATTGTAATAGGTAATACATGAAGTCAAAAAAGGTGGAAATATATTTTTAAAATAATTCTATTGTCATGAAGAATATGCGGTGCATGTCATTATTTTAGCAGATGGGAAGACATCCTTAGGTATTGCAGCACAACAAATACATACAATTTTGTATGATCAATTCCATGTCAAGAAGTTTTGCAGTCGACAGTACCCTCACAATTTGCAGCACCTTGAGAAACAGGTGCATATCAAGTGGTGTAAGGGATGATAAAGAAATTCAACTGTAGTCGTTCAAATTGTTTATATAACATCATTACAGGTGATGAATTATGAGTTTATTCATATGTGCCTGAAAATAAGCAATAAATAAATGTGTTACTGTTACAAAATGAATAAACCAACAAAAGTATGTGTTCATGAAATTTCGAAAAAATGGTTGCCTGTTTCTGAGGAAAACGGATCGTTTTGCAATTGTTGTATTGGAAGTTCGAAGGACAATTAATTTGGAGTGGTATACTACAAGTTTTTAACCGAAAGTTATCATTGAAATCAGGAAAAAACTCCTTAAATGGGCAAAGCATTGTTCATCATGACAGTTTAATATGACACACAGCAAAACTAACTGTCGAGTTTTTAAGCAGTTGATGCGTTTTATTAATTTACACTTCTGTTTAAATCTATTATACTCAAAATTATCAAAGTTCTGTGAAGTTGAATTCATTTTCAAATTCCATTTATTGGAGCACAAATATTAATCATAAAAGAGAATTTATAAAATTATAATGTTAGTGAGCTATTGAAGATGTGTTTTAGCCTATTATTTCTTGTGTGTTGTGCTGAGATGCAAACAGTTGTCTCCTTTATTTCTATATATATATATATATATATATATATATATATATATATATATATATATATATATGTAAATTTTTCTTTGCAAGTACCATCAATTTATTCGGTGACGGTTCTATATACTTTTAAGCATATTCATTGCATTTTAAGGATTTCTACACTTCCTTTTAGGTTTTTTTTTATTCAAAGATATAGTGGCACTCAACTTGTAGCTTTTTAACCTTTTAAGTTAGCTTCTTAAAAGTTAAAGCTGTCCCACACATAGGTGGAATAGAATACCTGGTGGGGTTCAGCGGATCCGTTAAAAACTAAAATATGCTTTGCACTTGGGCAGGAGAGAAGGACAGCTTTGAAAGTAACGGAATCGCTGAATGTACTTCCGGACTAACTTGATTTGTACGTCACGTGGGAGCATAAAAGAGGTCATGGGATGAGACTATCAAAACAAAGATAGAATAAGGGGTGCCACTGCATCTAAGCATACTTACTAGAAGAAACCCAAATGGTAAGATGCAGAAAGCTTTAAGTTATGATGAGCACCAACAGCTGTAACGGTCTTGATTGAATCTGAAACATAGAAATACATTCAAGGAAAAACAATTACTGAATAATATTTAATTAACAGTTCACTTCGGAACTACTCAAATAAACTTACTCCCTTTTGAGGAATTCTTCTAAGTCTTATACTTAAGATTTTTTTTAAAAACTTTGACTGGATTTGGATAAATTTAGTTTGTACTTCCATATCATTCCCTAATCCTTTAAGTACACCATTTATTCTAAACCTTTAGTAATGAAAAGAAATATGGTCCAGTTTAAATTTATAATGAAGTCTTAAGGTTTCTTTTTATAATTTACATATATACATGTACAAGAAACTAAAAGTGCATAATTGAATTTTGACTTTCCTCAAAAAGTATCAGATAATTTATAATTAATTAAATTTAATGAATTTTATAATTCACATCTCGTAATTAGAGTACATGATATATGGCACAATAGTGCATGTTGTTCGTTTAAAAATTATTTAAAAAAATTATCACAGAACAAATGTTACTCTTATCATTACAACTTTGAACTTTCTACCTGCAAAAATATAACAATTTGCTCCAACTCGAATTTTATTTCAATAAAATTTTAATATTATTAATCTAAATTAGAGCTTATTTAAACGCTCAATAAGATATATTTATAATAGTTGCTCGTAAATCTTATTACAAACGTAGAGCATAAACTAGCAATTTTGTCTGTTAGTGACAGGAAACAGAATCCACAAATCTTCTTATAAAAATTTGATACAAAAAGAAAAGTGTTTACCTTACGAGTCCAGCACTGCCATTTCATATAGAATTCACTTAAGTAATTCTTTCATGAGTAAATGACTTTGGGCAACGTACAAATAACAACTGTTGACCTAATTAAGGCGGCTCCGTGTCATAGTTGGTATGCGTGTGAATACTACGCCCAAGGTCCCAGGTTCAAATCCCGACACGCTCCACTTGAAAAATGATATATGAGCACTTTTCACAAAAATACGCCTTCGTTCGGCAAAGTTCAAAACTTTCCAGGTAAAAACAACTCGCTTCTTGGCCATTGTAGTACCTTCGGGTGGAGTTTTGGAAAATCAAATGTAGTGTTAACCCAATTAGCCAATATCGCGTTTTAATAACAAATCTAATCGAACTCGTTTTTGTATTTCATTATTCTTCATCTCACGTGCAACCATATTTTCAAACTTAAAGCAGCCAATACTTTCCAACCATCGACGATTAGGAAATACTACATCTAATTATGCGAACATTATCTGATATTTTACTATGGCCTAAAAATAACTAACTAATGAAATTGCGATTTGATGCCTCGACTTCACCCGAGTTAGAGCCATCTTTTTTTTTTAGAATGCTTATCCCACCAACATTACAGTTATGAAGAGACTTTAACCAACCTGTCCAACCTCCCATAACAGTGTTTAAACAAATCTGCGAATTGTTGCATTAATAGAACAGTTTATACACTAATAAGCATGCATTTAGGTCTGATACTAATCTCAAAACAGTGTTTACAAGGATTCAAACTTAAAGGTACAACTACATTGATGATAGTATTTCACTGTCTGAAATAAATATTTGGGCTTTTGTAATTGGTTTATAAAGAAATGGGGGAACATTACATATAATATATATTAGAATTTAACTTGCAAATAGCCCAGAAAACTGAAATGTACAAACTATTGATTTAGTCATCAATATTTTACCCCATCCATGGTCTCATCTTATACCGTTGAAAGTAGTGTTCAGAGCCGGTCAGGATTATACGTTCTCTTGTTCTTTTGTCGTGAGCAAGAGAGGGAATAAGCCTTGTTAAGTAACAGCATCGAAATAATGACTCATTGTTCATATTCCCCAAATTCATCGCCCAAAGAACTCTTATTCTGAGACATCAAAAATAAAATTTGTGATGAACATTTTCATCGTCTGAAGAAGTCATTGAAACGTTTAATTCACTTACTTTTGAGGTACCTAGTTCAGAGTGGAAGAACTGTTTTGAAGGTTCATTGAATACAAAGTTTATAGCCCTGAAAGGGGAATATTTTGAGAAGCAATAAAGTGATTTACATAATGTCACGTTTTTTTCTGAGAACTTTAACAGTGACTCTCGTATTAGAACATTATGTGTATGATAGATAATACAATATTAAAGTATTGATTTTGAATTTTTCTGTAGATATTTCATTTTAATTAACCAAAACAATGCAACATATAATTGTTGCACCATAATTTGTAATGCTGATACTTTGAGTGAAACAATTTACTTAGACCCGTGTTTAAAGTTACAATGGCAGTATCTATACAAATTAATTCCTAATAATCCAATTAATGTATTTTGTTTTGTAGGTGTAGCGATTCAAAATTTAAAGGCTAAAGCAGATATTGCTTTCGAAAATAGTGAATGTGTCTGGGGAATTTTTATTGATAAAAATTTGCAGACCCTGTCTGAACAATTTTTAGTACACATATTAAAAATAATAAATATTTTTTGTCATGTCATAGAAGAAACTGTTCCTGCACAACCTCAAAGTAAGCCGATTCTGCCAAATTTGCCCACTTCTTCTACACTCTCACCTATTAGGAGGCGCAAAACTGACTTAACTGATAAGTCAAAAACTTTTTCTTCTGTTAATAAGAACACTGATAAAGAAGAGAAAGCCGAAAAGAAAGCAGAAAGTATAAAACTTAATTATCTTGGTTACTTTGGAAATACACCACATTATTTAAAATTATTTGAGCTATTAAGAACTGCATATACAAATTACAAAGTAAGTATATTGTTTGTGAACTCGCAAGGTAGTACAGTAAAATAATTTTGTTTATAGTATTTTTATATTCTTGAGCTATTAATATTTTAACAAATAATCTTTCATCTTTTGTAGCAATTAATAACTCTTTGTTGCTATCATCAAAGTGATTTAAATTTCTAGGTGTAAATATTGATCATAAGCTAGATTGGAAACCATCAAATACTATATTTAGGAAATAAAATTTCTTGTATATGCTTTTGCTTAAGAGTAGGGGGATAATAGCAAATATTGTACCCTGTTTACTTTGAATCTTTGTTGCATATGGCATTGAATTGCTGGGGTTATGTTCCAAGCAAAATTTTCAGATATTCAAAAAAGCAATCAGAATTATTGAAAAACATAACCGATGAAAGATAAAATAAAACACCTGTTGTCGTCATTTCCTAGGAACTGATTAGTATATCGTAGACGTTTAGGCACACAAATGATATAACCGAATACTACTTTCCCCTTGTGAAAAAATGGAATATAAAAACTTAAATGATACATTAAAGTAACTTTAATAATAATTCATCATAACACCAATCTTTTGGTTCCATAATTGATTTTGAGGTCAGAAAATCTAAGATGTCAAAAATTTTGTGCTATTTTTGGATTTTGATTTTAACACTAGTTTGTGGCAATCTATTGTTATATCATTCATTATAAGAAATATTTCTTACATTTTCCACAATTTTAACACTTAATTTTTGTGTTATGTTAAAATAATGTCGTTAATGTTTACTAACAATATACATCACCTAATTTTCTTAAAAACTTTTTTTAATATACATGTTTTTTTTAATATGTGTTTAAAGTTTTTATTTTAAACTAAAATTGATTTTTTGCTGCCATGAAATGGTCTTATTTGTAGATTACATTTTTGTTTGACATGTTCTGCGATTTTTGGGAAAATATAATTTGTTTCAATTTTGATATCATTAAGTAAAGAAAATAAATTGTGAATTTATTAGCCAAATGTTGAAAATGATGAGAACATAGCCTTAATGGGGTGTGTTGTATGTGGCTCTCTAACAGAAATTTTGATAAAATGTTATAGAGCACTTGCAGCATTTTCTATTATTAATTCCTTTAACCTAATTTTAAGGGTTTGTACACTATTTACAATTGCACGAAGGAATACAAGGAATTGACATAACTCGTTACTATATGTGTTAAAAAATAATCTGATGGCTGACATACAACCGCATTATCTGAAGCTACATATTTTGGTATTTTGAGATACCAAATCTAATAATTGTGGTTTCAACCTAGAATTTGAATTTTATGTATCTATGTATTGCATAACCTTGGTTAGACATAAAGACATTATTATTATTATTATTATTATTAAATAAATGATGTGATTCTATATCTACTTTTTCTAGTAAGGAATAGGACAAAGGGTGGGGTATAAAACATTTGGGTATTTTATATTTTTTCTAAACGCACAGTGCATTTATTATTTAAAGTGAATTTTTTTTTAAATTGGCACTTGCTATGAATAATGTCAAACGTGAAATATTTGTGCTTTTGAAGAAAACTGCACGAAGTTATGACATGCCACGCACAAAAAAGTGTCCAAACTGCAATTTTAGCTATGTCATGAATCAAATATGGAATAACAACATCCTTTAGAATCTACCAACAAAGTTGTGACAGTATGCAAACATAAATTAGTGAAATACTGTGTATGTGAACTGTAAAATGAAATAACCCGATGCACTTTAGCTGCTACTAAAATCAGTTTAAAATTTTTTTAAAGTATACAGAAATTCTGATGATAATCACAACAAAGAATAAAATTTCATTATGCTGTGTTGGTCGACTGTATTAGATTTTTTACCCCATAGTTGTGACGTTCTAGCAATTCAGCAGTTTTAACTTTTGTACTTTTTCAATTTACGATGCAGTTCCATTAAATGCTTTGGTAATACACTTAAACGTAGTGTTGTGACTTAACTGTAATTTTACTAGGTTTTAGGTAATTAAAGACATTTTGTGTATTTTAGTGAATTGCGTAAAAGCGGTTGTTATTTGGAACACTTGTTGTGAAATAATTAAAGTGTGCGATACGATTCTTAAAAACATGTAAAATAACAGCAGTCCTAAAACTGTTACTTAAATTGACTTAGGCCGAGTATTTAAAAATCGATCCAAAAGTAAAATGACATAGGTTTTTTGTTTACCCAATCAATGTCTATCGTCTCCCCAATTTAATGACATAAAACTAATGCCACCTTGTATGTAACTAAGAACTGCAGCATATATGCATACAATATATTGAAAAAATCTTATATGATTTTGTTTTCTGCATGTCTGTTTATAAGCTTGAATAAGGCCGTTATTCGAAAATATTAATTGACAATAATCTCTTGGCTGATTATTCTTCTTATTTGTATGCGGATTTACTTGGGGACTGTACCAAATAAACTCGAGGCTGGTGGTATTGCTAAAATAAATAAAAGCACTTCGTTTCGGTAATTGAACTGTTTATATTAAATTGAAAGACTGCATTCTATAACTGTACGACAATGTACTTAAAACTTAAACGTATATAGCGTTAAACTACATTTTATACTACTTGACACAAGAGCTTTAATAGAACTGCTGCGAGCAACAGAGCATCACACAGCAGAGAGGCTCTGGCAAATATGAACTTAACAGCTAGATGGCGTGGCAAGTATGTGTGAATGCAAATTGAAATTTTGTTTAAAAATATTACAACCAATTTCGAACATGCCGCCCGCCTTAAAAGATCTGAGCTTTCAAAAGAAAAACCTTAGAACTAAGAATACAATTACAATTAACAAGATATATACTCATTAACAATAAGATAAAAGATAAAACTTAATCTAAGCACAACTAAGAATTATCTTGCACACACCGATTTTCCCCTTCTAGGCACTCACGCACTGAGGGAAAAGCACACAATTTTGCGAAGGAGCACTTTACACTTCCATTTGAAGTTTGGACCGTGGCAACATGAGCAATACCGTCAGCATCAGGGTGAAGCAGAGTCACTCTGCCGAGCTTCCATTGCATAGGAGGCGCGTTGTCATCCTTGATGAGAACTAGCGAGCCCTCTTTGAGTTGAGAGGATGTTTTTCGCCACTTCACACGTTGTTGGAGCTCCGATAAATATTCTTTACTCCATCTTTTCCAGAGGCGTAGATGAAAATTTTGTATCTTATGAAACGTAGACAACCGGGATTCAGCAACTTGTAGCAAGTCTGGGTCCGGCAATGCAGTAGGTGGCCGACCAATAAGGAAATGGGCCGGAGTGAGAGGCTGGAGATCATTGGGATCAGATGACAAAGGTGAAAGAGGACGAGAGTTGAGTGTGGCTTCTACCTGAGACAACAAAGTGCTCATCTCCTCGTATGTTAACAAAGAGTTCCCAATAACCCGCTTTAAATGATATTTGGATGATTTTATACCCGCTTCCCAAAGTCCACCAAAGTGTGGGCTGTATGCAGGTATAAAATGCCAATTTATTCCTTCCATGGCTGTAGAATCAGAAATAGAACTAGCTTGAGTTTTGAAAAATGTATATAATTCTTTGAGTTCGGAGTTCGCGCCAACGAAGTTGGTTCCGTTGTCGGAATATACATGTAGTGGTTTGCCACGTCGAGCAACAAACCGCCGGAAGGCCATTAAAAACGTTTCCGTACTTAAGTCAGTCACCAATTCCAGATGCACTGCTTTCGTAGTGAAACAGACAAACAGACTCAAGTAAGATTTAGACGTCTTACATCCACGACCCTTGCGGTCTTTGATTATGAATGGTCCACCATAGTCCACCCCAGTTACGTGAAAAGGAGGACATGGTTGAACACGAGACAAAGGTAGATTGCCCATTATTGGTTCAGTGAGTTTTGGCGCAAACCTAAAGCATCGCAAACATTCTTGGCAAGATTTCGACATGAAATAATCCAGTACTTGTCTCTAAGAGAAGACAATAGTACTTGTGGCCCAGCATGTAGTAGTCGCAAGTGTTCGTTGAGAACGATGAGCTTTGCAATTGGGTGTTTACCCGAAAGTAACAATGGAAATTTTTTATCAAATGAGAATTGTGGAGTCGACCACCAACTCTCATCATGCCCTTTGAATCCAGGAAGGGATTAAGCGACAATGCGATGAAGATTTTAAGAGTTTTCCTAGAGATAATAATTTTAATTCAGAAGAGAATGACTCTTGCTGCGAAAGCTTTACAAGTACAAGAAGAGATTCTTGAGACTCGTCTAATGTTAGAGGACCTAGGCAACGACTTGCCTTGGGCTTTAACAGATTGTTTCGAAAACGAAGGCAATAAGCCATGACTCGTACTAAACGAGACAAGCTTGAAAAACGATTGAATAAAAATGGTTCTTGTGAATTAACTAGATTGCAACTAGTTTCTCCTTTTATTTCAGGAAGTTCCAAGCACGAATGATTTGAATTGGGCCACAAAGACTCATCTTCATGGAGCCATGATGGACCGTGCCACCAAAGACTTGAATCCTTTAAGGCCAGAGGGTTTACTCCTCTAGACAGTAAATCCGCAGGATTGTGCCTGGTTGGTACATGATCCCATGTACCACGTTCAGTGAGATGCTGTATGTCAGCAACTCTGTTGCATACAAATGTTTTTAATAAATTTGGATTGGTTTTCAACCATCCTAGGACAATAGTAGAGTCAGACCAAAAGAAACAGCGAGTGATCTGCAAGTCTAATGCCTTTAGAACCTGTTTGGAAAGTTTCGCCAAGAGAACAGCTCCACAGAGCTCCAACTTGGGAATGGTTAATGGTTTCAAAGGTGAAACCCTAGATTTCGAACACAGGAGTTTAACGTGATACATGCCGTCCTTGTCCTTAGAACGTAAAAAGGTGCATGCACCATACCCTTGCACGGAAGCATCGTAGAAACCGTGGAACTCAACCTCAGTGTATTGTTCGCACACAGCATGTCGAGGAACTTTCAGGTCATTTAGGCCGATTAGTTCGCTACGATATGAAATCCATTTGAATTTAATCTTGTCAGGAACAGCATCGTCCCAACCCAACTTTTCCAGCCATAGTTGCTGAATGAGAATTTTAGCTCCCAAGGTGCATGGACCAAGGAAACCCAAAGGATCGAAGATTTGGGAAATCTCAGAAAGCATGCTACGCTTTGTAGCTTCTCTTCAAAGGTATTTGAAATAGTGAACATGAAGTGATCCGACTGAAAAGTCCAAATCATACCTAATGTTTTTGTGTGATCGTGCTCACCGAGCCTAAGAACACCTGGATGAACATCGAGCTTGGAATTCCTTCCAAGACCTGTGGATTATTGGAAATCCATTTGCGTAACTTGAAACAACCAGAATCTAAAATGGTTTTAACTTAGAACACAGGATGCGAGCACCTTCAAGCGTGCTAGTACCTGTTAACAAGTCGTCAACATAGAAATCTTCCTTGATTATCTTGGATACATCAGGGAAAGAGTTTGCATGATCATAGCTTAGCTGCGTTAGACTACGAACAGCAAGAAAAGACGCCGAAGCTGTGCCATATGTGACTGTATTTAAGTTGTATGTAGCAATTGAATCTGCAGGAGTGAATCGCCACAGAATCCGTTGTAAGGACCTATGTTCAGGCACCACCTGAACCTGCCTGTACATCTTCTCAACGTCGCCTGCTATAGCAAAAGTATGCTTGCGGAACCGTAGAAGTATTGCAAACAAATCTTGTTGGATGGTTGGTCCAACCATTTGAATGTGGTTCAAAGAATATCCACTAGTGGTCTCTTGTGAACCATTGAAAACAACCCTAAGTTTGGTTGTTAGGCTGTCCTCCTTAAGGACGCCATGGTGCGGAAGGTAGTAAGAAATTTCATTAATCTGGGGATCAGCAATGGACATGTGTCCCAGATCTATATATTCTCGCATAAATTGATTGTAACGAGCAGCTAAGTCGGGATTGACTTGCAGTCGCCTTTCCAGTGCAAAGAACCTTTTTTGAGCAATTTGAAATGAATCTCCTAAAACATCCGGGGACTGTTTTAGGGGAAGAGAAACAATGAACCTACCATCTGAATCTCGATGTGTAGTTTGTACGAAATGTGCTTCACAAGCACTTCTTCCACTGTAAGAACCTTCTCATCAGGGTAATGTTCGATCTGCCAGAATCTGATAAGTGCATCAGCAGGATTCTCCACAGATACAAAGTTGCACTGTATATTTTGTGCATAAGTGGTAGTTGGACCCGACACAATCCATCCCAATCTAGTTTTTTGGAGAATTGGGAGGTTTGGGCCTAAGTGAACTTGTCCTATACATAAGAGTGTCCAAAAGATAGGCGAACCTATTAAAATGTCGATGGTACCAGATTCACAAAAGGTAGCATCGGATAGTGTTATGTTATTCGGAATGTTGATACTATTTCGTTCAACATTGAAGCTAGGAGAAACCCCTGTGATTTCTTCTAGAACCAAACATGAAGTCTAAATTTTGAAGTCTAAATCGTGGAATTCGCTTAATAAAGGCATTATATCGTTAAGCCGCTTGCGTAGTTCAATTAGTTTTGTTGAACTAATCGCTTGACCGCTGTTGCCTTGAATTTGTTCAAAGGAAGTAACATAATTTGTGAATTTAGTAAGTCTGGCTTTTATGTAGCCACGTAATTTAATAAGGGATTCCATTTCACAAATTATTTGAGAAAGGAAATACAATAAAAATTATTGCCGTACCAAATGTACGCCACTGGTGAGAAAACTGCTTATTTACAGCACGCCACTGGTGATTAAAGCAGCAAACTATAAGTGAATTTGCTTGTAACAAAGCAATGAAAGTTCAATCGAATTTGTTTGATTGTACCTATACCTTAAGGAACCAATCTCAATTGTATTTATTATTGAAATACGTAATTAGTATAATAATTTAATCAAATTATTACAGCCAGTGAATTGATAAATCGGTGTTATAAACCCACATAACTTAAAAATAATTAAAACACAATATTTTTCTTTATTAAAAATGTCAACATGTGCATTTAAAATATTAAAATTGAAATGAGCAAATTTGTTGCCACAAGTTAGATAAAGAAAGGATGCCCAAACAAAGGATACAACACACCTACCGGTTCTTAAACTTGCAAGGATTGCTGTTGCTAAGCAGGAAGTGGTGTTAACCATCAAATATCTTTCTCTCTCGCACTCACACGCAAAAGTGGAGTGTTTTGAATTGTAGTGTTGAAACTTGAAAAGCTTACTACAGCTTTTTCATCAAATTCGCATCAAGTAAAGCGTCTTGATCGTTTCCCTAAAACTAGGATTTTGTACAAACCTCGTTTTAATGAAAATGAAGTGAATAATTCTTGCATTCGTCGTATAACTTGAACTTATTAGAGCTTGATGCTGCATTTAATTAACCAGACATGTGATTAATTATCAGAATCGATGCGTTTTAATTGATTTGTTGTTAAAAAAATATGTTAATTAAACATCCTGCTACGAATGGACCATGTTTATAAGCTTGAATAAGGCCGTTATTCGAAAATATTAATTGACAATAATCTCTTGGCTGATTATTCTTCTTATTTGTATGCGGATTTACTTGGGGACTGTACCAAATAAACTCGAGGCTGGTGGTATTGCTAAAATAAATAAAAGCACTTCGTTTCGGTAATTGAACTGTTTATATTAAATTGAAAGACTGCATTCTATAACTGTACGACAATGTACTTAAAACTTAAACGTATATAGCGTTAAGCTACATTTTATACTACTTGACACAAGAGCTTTAATAGAACTGCTGCGAGCAACAGAGCGTCACACAGCAGAGAGGCTCTGGCAAATATGAACTTAACAGCTAGATGGCGTGGCAAGTATGTGTGAATTCAAATTGAAATTTTCTTTAAAAATATTACAACCAATTTCGAACAATGTCGAATGTGGCACATGAACATAATTTGATGGATCTATAACTTAGCATCTGGTTTTATGTGACATGTAACAGTTTAAATTGGTGTGTTCTTTTTATATTTTTTGTGTGATATGGCAACTAACATCTTAAATTTATTGTTATCTTACATTTCTATCCGCATTTCCTGAAGCATTAATAATCTCAAAAAAGAGTTACTCTTCAACAATTATACTACAAAAACTATTCAAAATAGAATACCTGCAAACTTTTACAAAAATGTCGATACTTTAACATAATACCTAATTGTGTCTTCTATAATAATGGAGTCTCTAAAAATATTAACATTTTTCTATAAGAAAGCAAGATCTAGGTTAAAATATAACAATTATATACGGTGTCACTAAACGTAATATTTTACTTAGAACTTGAGAAAAGTAAAAATTTTACAAGAGTAAGTAACTCATTTACAACCATTAATGAATCAACATTTTGGTAAAGCAGTATGTTTTGGTATATTTTCAATATAATTGGTTGCTACTATTTTGATTTGAATCTTCATAAGTGTAACTATTATTGTCTTCATTAACATGTGGTAAATTTTTGACAAATGCACGATACTTTTTAAGAATAATTCTCTTTCGCACAAATCGTGATACTTATAATATGCTATTGGCAGTGGACCATTATACAAATGTGCAAATCATATGTTTTATGAATTACGTCCTAAACATCTGGATAATCTTGCAGCAATAATTGTTTCACATGTTTTTACTTTTAGATCATATCTGTAGTCGATCTTATTACTTTTTTTTTATTAACCTGCACTCTCGTATTTGACCCCAATATACTGCTTTATTAGATATGTTTTTGTCCAATTTTTACTTGAAGGTAGCTCTTTGAAATTATAAATATTGTCTTGCTCCATTTCTTTGACACAATACGGTCTTTCTGAAGATTTGGCCACTGAATTGATATATATATCACTCATTTTAGATTCCACTACTTATTCTATTACTGCATGTATGCCATCACCTTTATTTTGGGTGTATCATTTTTCAAGAAATCTGTGTATGATAGAAATGCCAAATTTTTGAGCTGAATAGAGATATAAAGACATCCTGACCTGCACAATTGTCTGACAAAAATTGAAATTCTGTGGTGTCTTTTTCACGTGCATTTTTATTTATTTATTTAACTACTTTGCTTACTAGAAGCGGTGGTAGAATAAAAAGATATTTACATTATTGTGCTATAGCAGAAATAAACTGGGCAGTATTTTGCGGTAAAGTATCAAAAGCTTGTTTGGGAAGATCATTCCATAGCCTGATTCCCACACCAATGAATGAATTATAGGTAACGATGTGCCGATATGATGGGTGCTGGATTTTAAAGTATGATCATGTCTGGAAAGGTAGTTTGCCGGTTTTAGTCTTTTGCCAAGTTCAGACAGAGCAGGCTTGCCTGCTATTGTTTCATACATAACCACAAGAGCACTTTTATTATGCCTAATTGCAAGAGAATTCCATTCTAACTCGTTGACTAATTCAGTCACACTGATTCGCTGTCGAAATTGCCAGAACACATATCTTGCAGCACTACGCCAGAGTTTAATTTGTCTGCTAAATACTGAATTTGGGGGTTCCATATTATAGCACAGTATTCTAAAATTGGACGTATTAACATTAAAAATGCATGGCCTCTTGCCGACGTAGGAGGTTTACGTAGGCAAAACATGCCTAGATGTAAACACTTTAGAGCTTTGGAGACCACTGCAAGAATGTATTCGGTCCATCTTAGGTCCTTGCTTATGGTAATGCCAAGATATTTACAACTGTCTGACGGATTTATTGACAACATTTGAGCCAAGGGAAACCCAAACGGTTTTAGCTGTGTTGATAGCCATATTATTGACATGAGCCCAGTGGACAATTTCAGTTTGTAGAACCTCCACGTCTGCTTGGCTTTTAATGGGTCTATAACAATGTCGTCAGCAAATATTCTAAACGTTGACTTTTTCCAACTGTGCGGCGATTGATGAAGATGAGGAACAGAGTTGGACCTAGCACACTCCCTTAGCGAACTCTTGAGGGAACTGCTACAGGTTCTGAGAGTTGTTGTTTAACCAGTACCTGTTGTGTTCTATTTGATAAGTATGTGGCTATCCATTTCACAACGCGACTGTCTCATAGCAGCTTCCACCAATAGCTTATAGGGAACTCTGTCAAAGGCCTTTGATATATCTAAAAAAATGGCATAGACTTTAACTTCATTGTCGATGCTCTCAGCAATATCTTAAATGAAACAGGCAAGTGCATATTCATATGAGTAACCTGGCCGAAAGCCAAATTGTAATGGATGTAGATAATTAGATCATTTAGCACTTTCATAATATATTTATTCAAGATAAACTGAAATAAACGACAAATGACGCATGTAGCGCTAATTGGCCTGTAGTTTGCAGGGTTAGTTTTCAATCTATTTTTATGTATACGTATGACATGAACTCTTAGCCAATCATCTGGTATTTCATTATTATTAATACACATGTTAAAAAGAAGGTTCAGGTATGGTACAATTGTATTACTGCATAGTAAAGTTAGTTGACCAGAGATGCAGTCTGGTTCCTTGGTGTGTTGTTCATTTTACCAAGAGCCAGGCGAATATCTTTGGTGCTAAAATGAAATACATTTATAGACGCTTTATTCCTTATAACAGCTCTACTGGCATGCTGTTGGGGATTTGTATTGTAGACTTTTTTAAAGGTTTTGCTTAAGATAGTTAAAGTGTCAGACCCTGTATCATTTCGGGAATAGATGTGTTTGTGGCTCTGCATTATCGGCTGTTAAATTGGTCATAAAGTTATGCAAGGCTTTGATTTTTGCTTCAAGCAATCTCTTTTAGTGTTTTAAATTCTGCTTTATAGGCTTTTGATTTGTTACGAAACTTGTAGTAACGTCTACACTGCTTTTTCAGCACACGAACTTCATGCGTATAGTAAATTGGATTGGGATTAGTAGGTAGAGATCATGTAGGTATGAATTGTAGCCAACTATGCAGTCCGCTTTAAAAGTGTCTCAGTACTGACTAGTTTTACCTGTCTGTGAGGCCCGTCCATTATATAGTGTGTACTTATGCTCCTGTATGCTACATTTGTCAACCGTTTTATAGCAAAAAATAGTTTTTTTTGTAGATTTATTTGGAACAACCTCTTCTATAACTACATGTACTGGTCGGTTATCGCCAAAATAGTCCAACACCTCACAAGAGTACATATCGGCTAGTGGATTAATTAAGATTATATCTAATAGATTGTTGTTTCTTGTAGGGTCTGGTACAATTTGAACTAATCCATTTGATAGTAAATTGTTCACTCGTATTTGATCACTTGAGTATGATGGAGTAATATTCCATATTAGTTTTGGTAGATTTAAATCGCCTGCTAGTAGTATACCCATTGGTTTGTTACAGTTGTGAATCAATATTGTATGTATCTATATCTAATAACTAAAAACTTTGTTGGTATCTCTATTAGCTAAATCTTTGTGCACAATGTAGCAAGTGGCTTCCTTGGCAGCCATGTTAAAAACTGAAGTTTTAGTGTGACAGTTTCCTTGTATAATAGAAAATACTTACTTGCCCATGCTGACAAGTAAGTACTTTTGATATATCAAATGTAGCTCCAATCAATTTTAAAGAAGTAGTAGCTTGAGATTTATCGACTGATTTCAGTTCATGTGCTGTTACTTTATTCTTTTCGTGCTCTGAATATTTTACCTTCTTTGCCAGTTGGATTTTCAGTATTGACGAATACATTGCAAATATTGCATTGATATTTTTATGGACATGAAATTCTATATTAAAGTGGCAATTCACAATTTCTCAATATTGACGAAGAGTTATAACACGATTAAAGTACAGCGTAGAATTGTGCCATTTATTGTACATGACAAACATACGAGTCATTGTTAGAGAACCATCCAAGTTTAATTTTTTTGATCTTTTTCTAACACAGTGAGGTTCTAAAGGTGCAATAGAAATTACATTCACATACACTTTTGATCACTTCTGCATCTTTTATAACCGTCCGAATTGTGTTTGCTTCTTCAGTTATTTTCAAAGTCCTAGACTCCATAATATTTTGCCCAAGCGGTTTTTACAAAGCGCTTTGAAATTGAAATCGTATTTAAAAACATTGTTTTTGATGTTGGAATTTTACTAAAACTTTTGAAATTTTCATCCTTGATGGGCAAAAAGTATTTATTAGGAAATTGTCTATTGTGGATGATTTTCTCAGTTTTCTAGCAACACCGCATTTGTTTTTTAGTATATTTTATGGCAAATAGCTATTACTTTTTGTTCTCCAACCTGCCAAAATTTTAAAAAATCTATTGTTGCTTTCGTTGATTTTAATAGAGCAACAGGAATATGGTTTCAAAAGCGTTCTTTCTGGAATCATTTTACCTTTTTGATTTGTGTATTGTTTTCCAAGGTTTTTAAAAGTTTACGTTTAACGTTCATCCCACTTTTCAACTTGTCGCAAACGCTTTTTGCATTTGTCGTGCTTATATGTTTTACAGTGTGCTATTATACTTGGGGTAGATTGTAACGATTACTCAAAAACGTTGCTGGTATTGGAAGTACATAACGTATAGGCATCCTTAGTCAAAACCTTGTTGATTGCAGCATTCTTCATCATCTGTGCATGGTCAAAAAGTGTCCTAAATTTGCAGTGTGTTGCAATTTTGAGGTGAAGGCTATGGGTATGTGTATCAGCGGGAAATTCTGGAAACCTTGATACAAGTAAAATGAGCATTACGTTATAAATTGAGATTTTCTTGAAGAGGCAGGGACCCCGTAACAATTTAAGGGTGCTTCGACTAATTACAGTAGTGCTGGAATGGATTCCTAGGAAACATAATAAAAGAAAATAGAAAAATTCAAAATGAAAGTAATAAAATGGCTGTAATACAAACAAACCACGTTACACTATTCACTTATCTTGAAAGGCTTTTCTCTTGTCATAAATAAGGAACGTCAAACAGTCTTGTGTTAGCAACTTCGATATTATCCTTACATGGAAGATGGTTATTCCGAATAGCGCCATTTTGCTTTTGGTTTCCTAAATTTATCACGTTGAACTTACCTTTCTCTAAAATACGTAAAAGCACTCATTAAATTTTTGGTCAAATTAAATAAAATTGTAACAAAATGGCTTTTCCAAATACGATTCCATCACTGAGGTGACTGGATATCAATTCACAATGACCTAATTATTATCTAGTTCATAAATTAATGCAAACACAATTCAACTTAAACTTAAACTTTATTGAGAATAAATAATCGCGATATAAATTCAAATATATGTTCCTTAAAAGAAAACCTAATTTTCTAACATCCATGTGGCCAGGTATTACTAAAAGAAAGCCTGAGACAACATTAAATCAAATCCATCAATAATACAATCACTCCAATTTCTGGAAATACCTTTAATAACAAACAGAAAACAGTTAAATACCAACTTTAACTAACACTGAATTTCACCAATAAAACAAATTTAAAATCAATACGCACATATTTCTTAATATTTTAAAATGTCCCAACTTCTTAGCACTATAATGTCATGCTCAAATTTAACCAACACTAATTCCGCCATTAATTCATCCTTCAACAAAATAAAACCTCTTGCATTCGATTCATTTCCTACTTTCTGATAACCAATTCGTTTACGTTTAAACTCATATACATAATTAAAAAGTGTAGACATAGAAAAACTCATTTACTAACTGTTCATTTATTATCCTCTGAAGAAGGGAATACAAGGATTTTATTGCTTAATTTATCGCCTTCACAAATTTTATTGTTGCTCCGGACATTTACATAATTCTATTATGGTTTATTATGTTATCAAATATTTGATTACTCTAGAACATGGTCAATGAAAACGTTTTTTTATTCTTTATACTAACGCACTTTTATAATGAAATCTTTGAACACGATTTTTTTATTAATTGCAAAAAGAAAATCTATTAGAATATGTCCATGCATTTACACGTAATTTATACACAATTGAGTACTTTTTTAAATACCATGCTTCCATAATAAAATATGGACAAAACTCCTTTGGAAAACGCTTGTTTACGTGTAACAAATACTGTTATTCTTATCTTAGAACACGATTTTTATGCATCTGTACTTCCTATATTGGACGTTTTCACAAATAAGGTTCTCTATACAAATAAATATTTACATAATTGGGCTTCTTCTTAATTTTTCTTGAATTTTCTCAGGTTTTCAACGTTGAATGTTTATGAGATGATGCAATATGACTTCTTGATGACCTCTAATCACACATATATATATATATATATATATATATAATATATATATATATATATATATATATATATAGTTATTTGCAGTCCGCAATGAGAAATTTGTGAAGAACAAAATAAAAAATAAGATGTATCTATAAATAAACTCTTATGAAAACAATAAGAGCTTATTCACCTATACAAATTGGGCTAATAGTTGTATAGCCATTAACAAAACAATAGCTTTATTGCTTGTGAAGTAATAAAGCTATTGTTTTGTTAATGGCTATACAACTATTAGCCTGATTTGTATAGGTGAATAAGCTCATATTGTTTTCATAAAAGTTTATTTAGAGATACATCTTATTTTATATATATATATATATATATATATATATATATATAAAAGAGAATAATCATATGAACCTTATATTCATTCTTTTATAACACGAATAATATATGGTATAAAAATATTGTCATGTTTACATAGTGTTCTTAAGCATGTATCTATACTTTAAAACCTTATATGCATTTATAATAATTTAATAAATTTTATTATGTGATAACTTGAAAGGCTGTAAGGATATTGGACAAAAATCACAAACTCATCATAGTGAATGAATAATAAAAATAAACGTATTCTTCTGTTCTATCCCATAATTCTGCCATGTGGAATTTATTTAGATATACTAACATTTATATGCTATGAGAATATTATTTTTATTATGCTCTGTCTACCATTCGTAACCTCAGTGGTTCAGTGCCCAATTAAATTTACTTTTTTTTTAATTTTATGTCTACTCTTAATTATTAATTAATCTTGTTTATTTTTCCACAGATAACTTTGGATTTTGAATCATCTGAAAAGTTTCAAGAGCTACTAAGAACCACTTTACAAACTTTGTCACTGATTCTTGAATTTGCAACACTATCAGAATCTGGAAGAATATCTGAAGAAATACTCAGTTATTGTAATTGTACATTTAATATAGAATCTTCTGCTACTGTGGAGTGTGTTCAACAGTTGTTAAAAAGTTTGTTTGGTACTAATTTAGTATGTTGTATTTCTGACATTGTTCCAGCTTCAAATAGAACTCAACAAAGTGAGGTGCGTACTTACATACATATGAGAATTTATATATATATATATATATATATATATATATATATATATATATTTGTCAGGGTGAATAGTGTATTCTTTGGTGGAATGTTTGAGTTTAGCCGTAGCATAGTACTTAAGATAGATTAAAGTTTAATTGTCTGCTATAACTGGAATTAGCAATCTTCTAGGGCATTAATTTTTTTTATTTTGAAAAGCATGTGAGAGTGAAATCATTGTCTTCTGATTGCGAACTTTTGGCTTCGTGATAAACTGTAATATTTATCTTTAATCATCGTTCTATAACCATTTTCTCGAAATTATTAAAGAATGCTTTATCTCGGCAATATTGAACCATATGCACTAATATGTATTTGTGCATCAAATAGTTATATCCACAAAGCTGCATTGGCAGTAAAACTTATAGTATTGCATACGTATTGGGTACTAATTTTTCTTTTCTTGCATATTACATGGTTTTTAATGATGATTTAAAAGACTGAATGTATGAACCAAATAGCTCCAATCGAGCAGCATAATTGTTAGTTATTTGCAATATTCTACTCATTTGATCGTTTCTAAATATTTTACATTTTTTTGCGAACTAAAATTGATAGTATGTGGAAAAATTAACGGATTAGTATTTCTGGCATTTCATTAAATTTGTTTATTTTAAGGCTCAAAAAATTGTTGTTACACCATTTTGCTAAGGTATAAGCAAATTATGGTTAATTATATCAACCGCCTTGCTGTTATCAAGAAAAGCTACTAGGGTTATCTTGGAATTATCTACATTTGTTCTTATGTCGTTTGAAACTTTGCATAAAGCTGTTGCTATGCTATGCTTAGCCCGAAAATCAGACTGTATGTTAGGGAGGATTGAGTTGTTTTCGACATGTTTCAGAATCTGTACATATATGAAGTACTCCATTACCTTAGAAAGTGATGGTAGAATGCTTATAGGCCTAAGATCTTCATACAAAGTAGCAACATTAACCTTTGAGAGAGGAGTGATTATAGATTGCTTCAATATATTCGGCATCTTTGAATGTTCCAGAATGAAGTTAAAGATATGAGTCAGGGTCTCTATACAAAAGGGGGCAATTAATTTGAGCATTCTTGAGCTAATGCCATCTACCCCTACTGCATTGGATTTTAGTTTAGTAATAGTGGATGTAACATCTAGGCTAACACAATGGAAGTTTAATTTTTCACCTGCCGAAGATAGCTTATTATTAGAAAAATAATGTAAGACATTATCACTAATCGCCGTGGCCTGAATCCTATTTACAAAAAATTCATTAATAAGGTTAGGATAGTCATTAAGTTTAAGCGTGTTTTATGGCTTGCAATGTATGCCGGCTTGTTTAAAAAAGTTCCACAACTTTCTGGGATTTTTGTTATTCATTGAAATTTGATAATTATAGTATGCTTTTTTTTCGTCTCTAATGGCTTGAGCAACGTAATTTTTCAATTCCTTAAAATAATAATAATTTGCTAGCGGCTTGGTTTTGATAAACATTTTATAAGCTGAATTCCGTGTCTTTATCATTTCCAACACAGTTTCTGTTAACCAGACAGGCTTAATTTGAGCTTTTTTTTTTAGTACATACAGCGGCACGTGTATCAAAAAGATCAGTGATTACTATGTTAAGGAAGGACACTTTATCATCAATAGAGTCATATTTCAAACATTCCAACCAATCGATAGTATCTACATCTTCAGAAAAAGCATGCTTATCAAAATATTTAAAGCTACGGAAAGTGAATGACTCGGTTAGCAACTTTTTATGTCTAATGCATAAATTGCAATATACCATTTGATGGTCTGACATATTTGATGGTCTGTGTAAGGAAGATCTTTACCTACAGATGAGATTTAGTAAAGTAGTCGTATGTTCAGTAATTCTAGTTGGTGTATGAATCACTTGTACAAGATTAAATGATGCAAGGATTGATTTTAAAAGTTAGAATTGTTGTTATTCCTTAAAAAATCGATGTTCAAATCTCCCATTAGTATGATGTAATTAAATTCCACGTATAATTTAGATAAGACCTGTTCTAACACATTAAGGCAAGACACTATACTTTGTGGAGGTTTATGACTCCAACTGCATAGGAAATTTTTTTGATTGAGATATTTAACCACAGCTGTTCTAAATTCCTATTTCTTCCAACTCTAAATAGATTTCGTTTCAAGTTATATTATTTTGCACAACAACAGACACCCTAGAAGATCTATCTTTTCTGAACATAGAATATCCAGGAATCCTAACAAAAACTTGGATCGGTCGCATGACAACGGGATGTTTAAATTGTTCCGCGGGGGGTTAATACAGACATTTTGTTCTGTAACTTAGAATATATGCTTTAAATAGTAGCTGTAACGACATATCAAAATTTCAAGCTTGACCTAATAATATAAATTAGATGTGTACATGACAAGTTTGGGGTGATCAGCAACCCTCTAAATACCGATGTATCGATCTGCAAATACTATTCTGCATTCCTGGATCACTAGACAAGCTGTGCACAAATGTTAAGCCTTGACTAAATAATATTTGGGACACTTTTTTTTACATGTTGAGGGCATTCGGCATCCCTCTCATACCGCTATCTGGGAAAATCCTTAATATGGGTACATGAGCATACTTCCCTCAACATCTCCACAAAAAATAGGCCTTGACTTAATAATCACTGAAAATTATCAACAGCTCTCCTACTAAAACTTATGTACTGTATTTTCTTATTATAAACATTGTTTGGCTAGTTTTATAAATGTTTATGGATTATAGATAATAAAATTATTTTATTCGTGTTGCTTATTTATTATCGATTTATTTTTCATAGAAAGTGAGGGAGCAGATTGGGGTGCACAAATATCAAAGCACCAGGGTGCCAATTTTATAAACACGGCCCTGCTTACAGGTCTTGGTGAAGGGTAGCAAAAAGTGGTCCATCTTTATATTTATTTTTACACATTCCTGAAGGTTATTTGATACATTACAAGCTATTTATAATTGTAAGAAGATTTTATAATTTGTTTATTTGTTAAATTTCCTAACACAGAAGTATTAGTAGTACTTTTTTTGTGCAATTTTTAAGCTTGCTATAACTTTTGGGATTATTTTTAAAAAAGCATCAAAGAATACTTTATGTTTGTATTTTATTCCTTAATGTCCTCTATCAATTTTATAGTTTTTTCTGACTGTAGGAAGAGAAGAATTTAACTTCGTTTTATTACAATATTTGGCAAAAACCATATGATGATACCTCGTTATGTATCAACAGCTTCAAAAATTTAAATAAAATAGATCGCGATGGTGATAATGTTATAATGGGTTATTTACATCATAGAATAAATAAGAAAACAGCTGTACTTCCTCGAGGGTCTGAGAAAATATTAGCTAATTACATCAGATTATTTGAACCTATGGTTATAAAGTCCTTGAAGGTGAATTTCTTTTTCAAATTTAACTTAATTACAAAGTTTTATTTTAGCAATATACCATTACAAGTGATACAAAATTGCAATGCAAAGTATTGCAACTTTTATGTCAATTGGTTCAATTAAGAGTAAATTATTGTTTACTGGATTCAGATCAAATTTTTATTGGGTTTGTGTTAAAGCAATTTGAATACATTGAAGAAGGACAAATTTTGTGTGTTTTACATTTTTTTCTTATATTATTTTTATTGTTTTAGTTTTAGATCATCAAGTCATTTAATTCCAAAGATATTTAGTTTTTTAGTACATTTATCGTATGGAAAACAACATTCTAAAAGTATAATTGGTATACCAAAAATAATACAGCTTTGCGATGGTTTAATGGCAAGCGGACAACCTCCATATTCTCACTGTATACCTGCTCTTGAACCAGTTATTGAAGATATTTTCTTGTGTCGTAACAAGTCTAGTAGTTCTGACTTTAAGGAACTTGAAACCACTCGAGAAGTTTTGTTGTCAATGTTATTACGATTATTAGAGTATTCTGCTGTTATTGAATTGCTAGCATTTATTTTAAATGAAAGTAAATATTGTAATGATAATTCTGACAAATGGCTGAAATGGTCTAAACAGATAGCAGATGTATTCTTTCCTATGTTGAAACAAAATAAGATAATTATCAACAATTCTGCAGCTTTAGTGTCCATCAAAAAATTAGTTTTTGTTTTAAATCCTAGTGTTTTTAAACCTTTAAATGAGGTTTTGCTTATGCTTTTTGATGAACCACCATTTGAAGTATGTTAACACCTTATTTAGATTTATATTAATATTCATAATTGTAGGATAGTACTTTACCACAAGTCAATAGATGGCTTGGAAAAATTCTTATATTACTTTTAATAATATCACAAGCGAAAGAAGAGTTTTTATTGGTGCAAATAATGGAGGTACAATCGGATTTTATACCCCAAAGTGTCTTCCGAAGCATAATAACCACTTCAGATCCTCTCAATGTCACTAATACTACTGAATATTTTAGTGATATTATCCCTGAAGTGATTTTTATAAGATATATATTTCGTATTATAGATATAGTAGTAAAAGAATGTATACAAATTGAAGACCCAGAAAAGGACATATTTTTAATTCAGCAATTTTCCAGTTTTATAATGTTTTCTCTACATATTTTACAATCTGGTATGTATGCTTTTAAATTAATTTGAATATAATTGGAATACATTATATTGCATCTGTTAGAGAAATTAATAATTTAAGTCTAAACTATAAGATCTTATTAAAATTCATATTTATTTGAAGGAACTTGAAATTTAGTGAATTTTAAACAAATATGCAATTAATTCATTCTTTATCAACAGTTATACCTTCCAATATATAAGCTACAATTTTTGGAAATTCATTTCACTCTATCACATTTTAAAATGTGTATAACCACACATGTATGTGTTTCTATATACAGCCTGTTTCAAATTAACTCGGCACCATTGCTAACTTTGTTATTATTGGAGCTACGAGGTTGGTTAAATGAGCAAAGAAGCTTAGTTTTTACAGCTGATTACCGTGGACAGCGCAAAAAAGTAATTGAACATCGCTGTTTCGAGATATTGATCAAAACACTTACTTTTTAAATGCAACACCCTGTATATTTTTAATTTAAATGAAAGAGAAATAAATTCTTAACAAAAAGTCGTATACACTCTTATATCAAAATCCTTAAGATAAAGTAAATATTAACAAATTTGTAATTTAATCAAGGTAGGCGCGGATGTTTGAACAGAATTCATTTGTTTAACAAGTTTGTCATTTCGTGTGTTTAATTGTAGCAGCTAACTTTAGGAAGTATTAATAACATTGTTAGAATGCCTTTTACTCATGAAGATAAGTGTGATATGTTGGAAACTTTTATAATAAATAGAAAAATAGTACCAGAGCATCAAATTGCTATTGCGAAAACTTTCCTAATCAATATTCTCCAGACCGAAGATATTTTCTAATTCTGTACAGAAAATTTAAAGACAATGAAAATTTGTTTTTGAAGAAAAGCACTAGAAAGAGATTTATAATTAGTAAAAACATTGAAACAAATGTATTAACTTAATTTGAAGCATTTCTAAACGATTCTATTAGAGATTTGGTAAAAAATAGTAACTTTTCTTTAACAGTCATTTATAGAATATTAAGATAACATAAATTTATTCCTTATAAATATCGGCAAAAAAATAAGTCGTTGGTTAGTTGTTTCGCGTACAGAAAATCCTGGCCTCGTGAAAAATATAATTTAGAGCGACGAATCAAATTTTTCGAATTCTGGAATGTTTAACCGTAAAAACATGCATTACTGGTCACGCGAAAATTCACTGTTAACTTTCCCATCCCATCCACAAACAAAGTTTAGTTTAAATGTATGGTGTGGTTTGATTGGTAGTAAAATAGTGGGCTTTTTGTTTTATTACGGATCGCTTACTGGAGCTAGATATATGAACATTATGGAAGAAGTTTTTGAAGAGTACCTGGATGATATTAATCTAGAAGATCGCCAAACCATTTACTTCCAGGAAGATGGAGCTCCAGCACATAATTTTCGCGAAGTTGGCGCAATGATGCAAAGACGTTTTGAAGACTGGTGGATGGGAACAAATGGTCCTATAAAGTGGCCACCTCGTTCACCAGACTTGTCGCCTTTAAATTTTTTCTTTTAGGACAACGTAAAAAATAACGTTTACGAAAGAAGATATACCAATGTAGCAGAATTAGAAAACAGTATTCGATTAAGTATTAATTCAATTGACGGTAGGAGTATTGCAAATGCTACAGGGGATGTTATTAGGCAAACTTTAATGTGCATTCAAGAAAATGGAGGATTTTTGAACATTTTATGTAATTTTAGTGTGTTAAATAAATGGTTTATTTAAAAGTCAAGACTATCTTAATTAAATTACAAATTTGTTAATATTTACTTTATCTTAAGGATTTTGATATAAGAGTGTATAAGACTTTTTATTAAGAATTTATTTCTCTTTCATTTAATTTAAAAATATACAGGGTGTTCCATTTAAAAAATAAGTGTTTTGATCAATATCTCGAAACAGCGATGTTCAATTATTTTTTTGTGCTGTCCACGGTAATCAGCTGTAAAAACTAAGCTACTTTGCTCATTTAACCAACCTCGTAGCTCCAATAATAACAAAGTTAGCAATGGTGCCGAGTTAATTTGAAACAGGCTGTATTGCTGAGAGAAATATGCACCAATTTGGTTAATTATGGCATACTTTGAATTTATAGTAATGCATAATAAAAACTTGAACTTTCTTGAAAACACTCGGCATATAGAACTATGTTTTATATTATTTGAATGGATGGATATTTTATTTCTATTATTCATTTATTATAAAGTGAAACTTTTAAAAAGAAGGAATCATTTACTTGTATGAAAAATGCATTTGTTATACTCTATATCGCTACATGCATTTAAGCACGTAAATTTATTTATGAGCTCATTATTCATTCAATAAGATTAGCATTTGTAGCTCTAAGCCAAGATATTCAAGTCAATATTCTGTTTATGAAGAAGCATTTAGGATTTTGTGCTTATGGTGAATCAAGTCGATTTTTGCATTGTTCAGTGCACTAAACTAATCAGATACTTTGTAGTGAACAGAAACCACTATTATTGGAGCAGAATTATGTGCTTTTTAGCAGGACTAATACTCTTTGGGAATAGAAAATTTCCTGAACCATGTTATGGTTTTCAATCAGGAAGTTAAGCTAAATAGGATGAGCTTAGTTTTAAGTAATATAGTAATTAATAAAACTCAGTGCTAAGTTAAAGTATAAGATTTTTAGAAAGTACTTTCAATTTGTTAATTTTTGTCAATTTTGGAAAATTGTAAGTAGGTCTAAATTTTTTGGATTAGTTTAAGTACTGGAGATTATTTTTAGAGCTTCAATTCAATTTGATTCAATTTGAACCTATTCGATTTTATATTATTCTATTTTATTCCTTGATTAGTTTTCTAAGTTTAGGACTAGTGAAAGTTTTGTATAATTTAATTCAAGTTAAACAATTACGTCGCAAAGCAAGTTTGGTAATAATTTATATGAAAAGACCCTTATTTATAGAGCATTAATCTTTGTATTGTTTGTAGTTTAAAGTATTTGAGGGTTGTTGAATCTGGAGTTTGTCAAGGCAACAGTGAATAAAGGTTAAGCCTTGGGAATTATTATGAAATTTTATGAAAATATTTAAATTGTCTATTTGTATAGTGTTTTGGAATTTAATAATTTTTATTGTTTGATAAAAACTTTTATGTTTAAGCAGTTTAAATGTGAATCCCATGATATCTATTTTAGGAAATTTATTATTTGTACAACAAAGGACAATTTACACATATTGGGAAGAAAGGGGACATTTATAAAAGAGTAAAAACGGTTGTGTGAGTATACTCATATGCTGTAAGTGCAACATAAAATTATTCTGGGTGTAAGTTGAAACCTTGATCTTTTTATTTTCTTTTACCTTTTATTTGATGTAATACTGTATATGTATATTTAATAGTTGGCTTTCAGTCATTATTTTGAGTATCACTTCCTGTCTACATCTCGCAAGTAAAAAACTGTCACATGATTGATAAAAATCCCAAACGTAATTGAAAATTAAGTTGATGTATGGATGCGCACATGATTTAAATTTGTATAATTTTCCACTTTTCATCACCTATCCAGATGACATAATTGGTAAACCCATCGGCCCCAAAAGCTGAAGATACCGGTTCAAATCCTGTCCAGGACCTTATATTTTAAATCTTTCAATTACTAGTTCGATTTGAAATGATCATTTAGGCTTTACTTAAAAGTCTGACTTATTATTTCATTTTATTAACCAATACCTTAGTATTAAAAAGTAAGCTGAATTCTCAATAAAAGGAGATTTTATGCTCTTTCATGTCGTGATAAAAAAATTGGGGGAATCGATTTGGAAAAATCACGTAATTTGAGAATTTGTATTTTTTCTTATCTGATTACATTACTAATTTTATGAATAAACGTTTGTTAAGGTGTTATGGAAACACAGCGTACAAAGGGTTTTGAAAAAATATTTATTGTTCCAGTTTTATGATCTTCCAAAGTGCACCATTTTTCAAGACAAAATATTTCCTGGAAGCAAAACAATTGAAGATAGGTATATAAACCCTTATCAAATTAATTCTTTGCTGAAGCACTATTCAAAGATGTAATAATATATAAGGTGTGCTATTTAAAATAACAATATTTTAGCTGGACTTGCTTTGTTTGACAACCCTTGCATGCAAAATTTCCGTCTTCTAGTTTTTGTAGTTTTTAAGATACCTTTAATGAAAGTTCTTTGTGAGAACCCTGTGTGTGTGTATGTGTGTGGGTGCGTGCGCGCGTACGTACGTGTGTATATATAATATTATTTATGATGGGTACAATTGTGATATTTTTAGTCCAGAAAATTGAAGCAAAATAATATTTTGCTTCTATTTTTATTATAATTGAAGATAGGTATATAAACCCTTATCAAATTAATTCTTTGCTGAAGCACTATTCAATTATGTAATAATATATAAGGTGTGCTATTTAAAATAACAATATTTTAGCTGGACTTGCTTTGTTTGACAACCCTTGCATGCAAAATTTCCGTCTTCTACTTTTTGTAGTTTTTAAGATACCTTTAATGAAAGTTCTTTGTGGGACACCCTGTGTGTGGGTGGGTGGGTGCGGGTGGGTGTGTGTGGGTGCGTGGGTGTGTGTGTGCGTGTGTGTATGTGTGTGGGTGCGTGCGCGTGTACGTACGTGTGTATATATAATATTATTTATGATGGGTACAATTGTGATATTTTTAGTCCAGAAAATTGAAGCAAAATAATATTTTGCTTCTATTTTTATTATAATTGAAGGTAGGTATATAAACCCTTATCAAATTAATTCTTTGCTGAAGCACTATTCAAGGATGTAATAATATATAAGGTGTGCTATTTAAAATAACAATATTTTAGCTGGACTTGCTTTGTTTGACAACCCTTGCATGCAAAATTTCCGTCTTCTAGTTTTTGTTGTTTTTAAGATACCCTTAATGAAAGTTCTTTGTGGGACACCCTGTTTGTGTGTTTGTGTGAGTGGGTGTGTGTGTGTGTGGGTGCGTGCGTGCGTGGGTGTATAAATAGCTCTTCCAAGTTTTGTTGTGAACATAATGATTTGTGGTAGATATTCTTTTTTTATCGCAATTAACACTTCACCATCTTTCGATTTCAGACTAGTGGCTTCAGAATGATCTTTTCGAAATATTAAATAATTTGCTGTCTGCAATTTCATGTGAGAGCCAGGTTTCAGTTAATATAATTATATCATAGCTGCATAAAAGCAAATTTTTCATAAGCATCGATAATTTCGTACAGATTCCACGAACATTTTGGTAGTACACTACCAAATTTTTTAAGAGCTTGTTCCTATTTTGAATATTTGTACTTTGCCATTTCTTATTTATGTTTCAGGTTTATTGGCATACCTTCCTCTAAAAAAATTAGGTGAGGTTTTGTTTATAGTATTTGTTTTTGGGGTTTAAAAATAAATTTTCTAACAATGATATTGTTAGGCCAGTAGCTGGAGTTTAAGAATTGTTGTTGAAGTAGCTGTGGCACTCCAATTTTAAATGAGCTAAAAGTGTTATTAGTACTTATTCGGTAGCACAACACATTGTCATAATCAGCTTTTATATAGGCAAGAATTTCATCTGTACTACGTGGATCGCCATTGTTCTTATGAGCTACTCTACTTAAATATAACCAACTTTTTTTTGAATTCCGGATAAAGATTCTAAACCGTTTTCACTTAATGCCCGAGTTGCTGTCCCAACAATTACTTTAGGCTTTGGTTTTGATTTTTTTGACACTACTATATTCCAATTTTCAAGTTTGTTTGGTGCAGCATTATTAACAGAACAATTAGGTCCAGTTATAGAACTAGTAGTTTGTTTCTTATTTTGTACTAATGCAGTCCTTTTGATCTTCATGCACCTTGCCCATGTTATTGTTTATATTTATCTATTCATTCATAATACTTTGCTGACACAACAAATCCTTGATTTTGCCTATAGAATCGTTTGGTAACACATGCTTGTTATCTATTCCAGTTACCTTGAGCTGTGTTGTTGCTTTCATCAAGTCATTATCAGTGCATACTACTGAATTTAATGGATTTAACTTTTCATTATGTAACTTGTTACAGATGCCATCATTACAAAGTTTAAGAAGTTCAATATTACTTTGTTTTAAAGATTCTATTTCAGTACTTAGAGTAACTTACTTACAAGTTTCTTTGTTGCATTATACACTGCAGATTCTATCAGCTGGACAAAAGAATTACTTTTTAGAAAATTGATTACTGTTAAATTGACAAGATTCTCATTGAATCTATTATTTTCTTCAAGAATTATGCCAGTTGCAGTAGATTCCTGTGAGTTGTTACTGCTACACTTAAGATAGATGTGGATTTTTTCACCTTCTTGTAACATCTGGGATCCTGATCTCTCACTACAAGAAATGTGGGCCCGTTCTAAGCATTTATTACACTGTACGTATCTTTTTACTGCATTTTGATTGCAATAAACACAAAGGTTTAATTGACTAGTTTCATTAGCAATCTCATTTTCGGCCATCTTAGCAGGAGACTTGGAAATTTGATTCTGCTTAATGCTATGCACCAAATATTCTATTGTTGTTTTAAAATAGGTGAATTTGCTTCTGTTCAAGTGTTAATTGAATTCTTTAAGCCTACGAAGACAAGTCACTATGTTGAGTTGACATTCTACCATCATGATCCGTGAACTATGATGTCGTCAACATAAGAGTGAGTCTTTGATAAGTCTGCTAGAATTTGATCAATGATCCTATTAAATTTAGAAGGATCGGTTTCTATTCCAAATGAAAGGCGATGCATATGATATGTACCAGGATGTGTTGATATTGTTTGAATGTAACTTTCTTCATTGCTAACAACTAGATGTAGGTATGCCTTACAGAGGCCAAGACTGCAAAAATATTTCGAGTTCCTTAAACTGTTAAGTATCTCTTCAATGCTAGAAATTAGATAATTGGCTGCAACTAACTGTTCATTAACCCCTATTTGGTAGTGAACACCAAGGCGAACTCTGCCATCTGGTTTTGGAATAACAATCAGTGGAGAATCCCAGTCGCTGTTACAGATTTTTGAAATCATTCCAGCACTCTACAAATTGTCCAATTCTTTTTTGACCCTTTTTCCTTCAAGTATAGAGAACACTTTTATGTTTAACAAACGTGGATTTAGCATTTTCACACAAATTCAGGGAAATTTAGGCACATTGTACCCTTTCTTCAAAAATTTCTTGAAATTATGTATGTCATTTACATCTGTGACTACTGAGGTTTTTGAAATATCAAGTTTTCGTAGATCGATGTCAAGATGACAGATCCATACATGTCCCAAAACTGGGTCAAATTCATCTGCGACTACATCTGACAATCTATTTATAGTGGATGGATACGACAGCTTTTTCAAGTGGATAAAATATTTTTCGTATACGACCCATATCTGATATTTAACTTTTGAAGTTTTGCGTTTGATTGAAGTTTGGTAGAAACGTAAATCCTGGGCTTGAGTCGATTTTAAACTGTTGTGCTTTATCTTCGATAAATATAGTCGTATAATATTTCTTTGCATCATAAAATCCTGTATTCTTATACATGTCGATAATTTGATTGATATCAAAATATTCACAACTTTATGTATTTTCCTGAAGTTCATAGGCATTCGTTTTTGAATATTCTTTTCTGGATAATAGTGGGCAAATGCATACTTTGTCGACATGTCCCCTTTTGCCACAACCAGAATATTTTAAATTATCGCTATCGATTCTACATTCTCTGAACAAATGGTTAGCCTTTCAATTGCATATGCATAATTGGTCAATCTCTAATTGCTTATAATCGATATACGAATATGGTCTCAATGTTTTAGCTTAGGCGAATGGTTGATTTTTTCTATTGCATATGAATTTATAGGTGAATAGAAGCACAAATCCTTGCTGTGTAACTTTGAAGTTTCAATGGTTAATGCTTTTGTTGCAATGTTATCAAATTCCGGATTACTGGAATGCAATTGGCATTCATGTGTCAAATTGTCACTAATGCCCCTTATAAATTGTGTTCTAAGAACTATATCTGCGATGTGAACCTTGCAATCACACATAGGAACAAAATTGCAGGCGATTGTATCACATGTTAATTCAGTGACATAATCTGCAATGAATTGATTTTTAAGTTGATATCGGCATAGGTACTGCTGTTATAAGACAGGAATATTTTCCTTTGGGCATACATGCTTTTCCAGGGTCATCATGAGGTAATCATAATCAAATGTGGCAGGTGTTTTTAGCACTACCAATGCTGTGAGGATGGTATATGTGTTAGATTCAACGAATCTTAATAACATTTATGCCACATCAATTTTTATCCTGAAACACATTTTTGAATTTTAAATAGTTTTCAAAGCGCTGCCGGTAACATTTAAAATTTTTCTTTTCTGAATTAAAGTTTTCAAACATTGGTATTCACGTAGTGGGATTAATATGTAATGGTTGATTACAAAGTTGCTCCATAATAGTTTGCTGGTTGATAGTTATTGCTGATAAAAACTGTCGAAATTATACTTCGTTCATACTTGTTTTAATTTTTATTTGGTGCTTTTCCTCATTGCCAATTTGTTGTATCTCTATTTGATATAACTTCTGGAGAGAAAAAGCACTACTAATATCATATATTACATTAAGTAAATTCGAATAACTAATTCTCATTTTCAATGACAAATTTGATTGTCAGTTTATTGCTTATTTGTTTAACTAAATGTAACTTTATTCTAATAAGCCATGGACAATACACGTATTATATCAATCAATCAATCAATCTTTATTTACAAATTTCAGTATAATGTGATATACATAGTTTCTTTATATTACAAAATGTACTCTAATGCGTATGGAATTTTAATAAAACAAAAATATCTTTCCTTTCTTCTTATTAAAAAAAAAACAATATATATATATATATATATATATATATATATATATATGCATATACATACACACATACATACATGTACATACATACACATACATAAACTGAAGGGAAGAAACTTAAACAAGAAGCCGCTGCACCTAAGAACTGTAGTTCTTGCATGAGCAGGAGAAGCATCAGTATAATTACAAAGGCATTAATCAGAGTTTTAGGTGTCTTCTACAGTGTCTAAAATCATTTATTTATTATTTAATTTTTATAAATTAGTAAATTCATATTTAAATGCCAAAATAAAACAAATCATAAAGGGATTAAAAGATATGTCTAGACGTAATGAAATGAAATGATGGTCACAAATTAATCAGAAATAGGATGTTATTCTGTTGGATAAATATTGTGGCTTTTTTTGCAAACAAGTGGTAGTTATGGAGGTTCTTTATTTCCAAGGGGAGTAAATTATATAATTTAGGGCCACAGAAAGTAACAAAGTTATGTTTAATATTTTTCCTCACTTCAGGCAAATGACTAAATTTTTGCTCTTTATTTCTAGTGTTGTGTTCATGCATTATGGGCACGCGTCGTGTTGGATTCTTATATAAGAAGCACACGAGAGCTTTTATGTATTTTGTCTTAACATTCAACATGTTACTTTCTTTGTATAAGAGATCAGTAGGGAAATAGAGGCTCTTTCCATATATTATTTTCAGTATCAACTTATGTGTAAATTCAACTTGTTTAATGTTACTGTTGTAAGCTCCTCCCCAAATAGAAATGCAGTAGATTATTAGTGAGTCAACAAGAGCATAATATAAATTTTTAAGCATGTTCAAATTTAGAAAATATTTAGTTTTGCTAAAGATATGGATAGTCTTACGTAGTCTCATATTCAATTTTTCAGTATGAGCTTTCCATTTTAAACATTCATCAATAATTATACCCAAGTAATTAATAGATGTTACTTTGGTTATTGATTGGTTACAATCACACTTATCAGTTATCTGGCAAGTCGCTTCATGTATTGTTAGGTGTGGCATATGTGGTTGATTTTTTTTATATATGGTAAAAGTAAGATATTTAGTTTTGTCCATGTTCAAAGTAAGTTTATTACAGTCCATATAATTTTTAATTTTTTGCATTCCATGTTGTGATTTATTTATTACCTTTAGCCACGTTTCTCCTACAAATGTAACAGCCGTATCATCCGCATATGATATGATATTTCCGCCAGCATCAATTGATGCCAAATCATTTATATAGATTAAAATAAGTAATGGGCCTAACACAGTCCCTTGTGGTACACCACACGTTACAGTTGCTGGTAAACTTAATACATTGTTTAATTTGACCATTTGCTGTCTGTTGGACAAATAACTGGTTAGGAGATCCAGTGGTAATCCTCTGATACCCATGTGGTTCAATTTCTGTAATAGAATGTCGTGTTCTACTGTATCGAAAGCTTTCGCTAAGTCCAAAAATATAGCCATTACTTTATTGTTAGTATCTAAAGCTTCAACAATATCGCTTGTTAATTTAAAAACAGCATTTTCAGTAGAGCAGTTTCCAAGAAAGCCATATTGTGTTTCCGATAGTAAATGGTTTTTTTCCAGGTATTTTATTAATTGTACTTTCATGGCTTTCTCAATTATTTTGGTTAAATTACTTATTAACGATATTGGTCTATAATTTTGTACTTTACTATTATCCCCAGATTTGTATATTGGAGTAATGATAGCATGTTTAAATGCGTCAGGATAAATGCCTGTACTGAAAGCAAGATTAATAATATGTTGAATTGTCTTTATTAATGACTGTGTACCTATTTTGATTGTTTTAGTGGATATCGCATCTAACCCAAGCGCGGTATTATTTTTTAGTGCAGAAATGTGACTTAGAATTTCTTTTTCACCTATTGGCTCTAAAAACATTGAGTGATTTTGTTGAAATGGGGATGCATAACTTTCCCACGTGCTTTTGTTGTTTTTAATTTTACTTGCTAGTGTATGACCTACTGATATATAATACTGATTAAATATGTTTACTATTGTTTGTGTGTCCTTTACCTCAATACCTTCTTCAGTAATTATTTTATCAATTTTGTTGGTGCTACTTTGCGTTTTATTGATGCTACTACTTATAATTTAACAGATTTGCCTTGTATTTCCTCTAGCAGCAGTGATTTTTTTCCTATAGTGGTCATTTTTACATTTTTTTAACAGCTTTGTGACTGGGTTTCTATACATTTTATATTCTGTTTTTAGAATTTCATGTTGGGGGGTATTTCATTAGTTGTTTTTTTAAACTATCTCTATGGTGAATAGAAGTAAGTGTGCCCATAGTGATCCATGGTTTTTTTTATATTTACCTTAATATTTTTTACAAGCATTGATTTATTTATATTAGTTTTAATTTTACTTATGAGCATTTTTGCAGCTTTATTTACATCTGATGAGTCGAGTATGGCCTCCCATTTTTCAGTTTGAATATATTCTAGAAATTTATTGTAGTCGATGAGGGTGATTGTTTTTAATGTTTTATTGTGGTTTAGTGTATCATTTGTTATAGTATGAAAATATTTTCTATATAACTGTAACCCTTTTGCATAGTGGTCCGTAATTGAATTTTCTAGTATTACTGATGAAATAGACCAGTCAAAATTTGGCAGTGTTGTTGTTCGAACAAAGATATGATCAATACATGTACTAGTTTGATTTAATATTCTAGTTGGATTATTTATTTGAGGCAAAAAATTTAAATAGTTCAATATATTCAGATATTGCAAAGTAGCATCATCATTAGTTTTCAAGAGATCAATGTTAATATCCTCTATTACAATTTTAACTTGCTGAAATGTGACTTCATCAAAATATGTTGAAAGGTCCTCAAGAAATAGGTTTAAGTTTGTGGAAGGTGGTCTATACATACAGCTGACTCCAAAGGTGATACTGTCCATCACAAAAGTTATTCTTAATATTGTTACTTCATGGTAGATGTAACATTTGTGCTGAGTAGATATATTTTTATTTATGTATACAATTACACCATCATTTTGATTAAACTTTTCATAATTATAAACATGATTATATTGGGTTAGTTGATAAAATGTTGGATCTATTTGCCATGTTTCTGTTAAAACCAGCAAGTCTATCTCTACTCCATTTGCATTTAAGTCTGCAATTAAAGCACCTATTTCGCCAAAATTTTTGTTTAGGCTACGAATATTTTGTTGCCAAATACTGATAATTCTATGTACATTATTGACCCCTTGTTTAAATTTCTCCCTTAATTCATGACTCCTAGCATATTTTTCATTTGTATTGTGGCTATAGCTATCAATTTCACGTATATATTTTAGATTTTCAAGTAACATAGTTAATAACAATATTATTCCCTTTTTTTTACAACCTATTAGATAAATATGTGTACAGGAATAGCTAGCAAAATTTAAAAAAACTAAATTTTTTTAGGTTTTGATAACAGTGTTGATTGTTAAAGTTTAAACACTAATCACAAGATTATACTTGTTGTCTAAATAAATATTTATTGGTTTAACAAATTGATAATTTTAACTTAACTATCAGAACTAAAACTTAAATTGATTATTAATAAATCGTAGACTTATGAAAATTTAAAATTAAAAGCACTATTATAAATTAAACAGAAAAGTACTCCCAACTAATATAATAAATCATAATGGCATCTTACCTTATAACTACTTGAGCGAGTAGACAAAACACATAACATATTATTTATTTATTTAACGGAGGCGTTTTTTCTAAATCTTCTTGGGTTGTTATTCTGTGGATTTTATCGAGATTTTTAACATAAACAGTACCATCTCGAGTCCATACCTGACTGAACTTTTCTTTAGCAGCTCTCAACAATTCCAATCTCATTTTTGTTAGATCTTCAGTGATTGTAATTCCAGTTCCTTTAAATTTTTCTTGTTAACCATTGTAAAGTGTTTTATGCGGTAACTTAAAAATTTTACTATAATGGGTCTGGGCTTATTCTCTTTGGGTATGCCTACACGATGGCATCTATCGATATCGGTTTCTAATTTTATGGATTTGATTCCAATGTTATTTTTTAACACATCAGCCACCACTTCTTCAATTACTTCATTTGATTTTTCTTTAACCCCAAAAATACGAATTGTATTTCTTCGTGAGTATTGCTCATATTTTTCTAATACAACTTTAAACGCTTCATGTTCTTTCATTAGGATATTGTTTCTCTTTACTAAGTTTTCATTAATTGTAACAACTTCATTAAATTTCCTCATTATACTTGGTGCTTGTTTGAAAGCTGTTAAGCATGCCTCACAGAAGTAGAACATTGTTCTGGTAGTTTTTAATTCTAGAACTCTTTTCTCAGAACTGGTAAGTTTTGTACATCCTTCATGAAAAATACCTCTACATGAGTCACAGGTAATCACTTCATCTGCGTGCATCCCAATTGAACAGTTACACTTACAACAAATTTCCGACGCTACACTAGATTCTCGCTCACGCACCTTTTTTTTTTAAATTGTTCACTACTAATCAAGTACTAATCCGGTATTTACGTTGAAGTATTAAATTAATTCTAAAAATTTCTTAACCTCAAAAACATACACGCGGTCTTAATATATCGATTTCTGTAAAAAACAACCAGTTATGATTAAAGATTTTACTGCAACATATCCTCTAATTTATTTTGTCACTAAAATAACAAATTAACATTCTTATTGGTGTAATACTTTAAATATAATTAAAATTGGGGGAGCTTTCCTAACCTTAGCTCGTAACCGTTGCCATTTTCTTCACTTATACCAACTTGACAGATGCCATAATTCAATGATTCAATTGGCTTTAGGTTAATTTACTTATTTAGATGGATAAAAGGTAAACCTAGTGCTACGTACAATGACGTAGTCGGAAGAAAATGTAAATATACCAGACTAACTACCAATGCGGAGAGGGGAGGGGTTTCTAGCAACACAAAAATAATACATCACCAACGATTTTCTATTTACAATAAAAAATACAAATATAGAAATTCCTATCGAAACAGCAAAACAAAATTAACTAAGGTTACTATTTAATAAACAATTTTACTGTATGGACAAATTCACTAATTGTTCCACGAAGTGCGCAATTCGTAGCTATCATGCAATAAATCTAATCAGTACCAAAGAGAATAACGCTGATACTTTCGTATAAGTGGATGGGTTAATTAAAAAAACATTAAATTTAGAAACCTTTCTAGTAAGGATTTTACCATACGAGGCATTTGTTATAACCCTAATCAGTAAAAAAAGGATACTGCTGATACTTTCGTATAATCAGATAGGTTAAGTACAAAAATCAAAAGCATTAAAGGTTGAAACTTTTCTAGTAAGGATTTTACCAGAACAAACATTAGTGTATTTAATTTCAAATTGGGTTTATCCCTGGGTACGTTAGAAAAGGAAAACAAGTCACATATATGTGTCGGGAAACTTATCTTGTCAGC
This sequence comes from Platerodrilus igneus, assembly GCA_036346225.1. Classification (NCBI taxonomy): domain Eukaryota; kingdom Metazoa; phylum Arthropoda; class Insecta; order Coleoptera; family Lycidae; genus Platerodrilus; species Platerodrilus igneus. Next base: position 1,710,040 of record JARFIW010000845.1, on the reverse strand, counting down.
CCTTGGAGCGAATTGACACAGCATCGCCGCGGTAGTCAGCAACAACCAGCAACAGCGATCTACATGCATGAGCGGTCGATCTACATCAAGGAGTAATTGGGCTACGCAACAAGCAATTTAGCCTCCAGCTAAGAGCGATTCACACCAAATCTATACATTTGATAGAGAAGAAACGTGCATTGCTCTTGGAGTAACAGAACGAGTAGTTTTTACAAGTGTCTCAACGCACAAGCTGAAGAATCAAAGTTTAAAGGAGTTTAAAATAACACGAACTCGAAAAGCAAACATCCGCGTTATTGAAACACCGATTGAAACTGGAAAACACGGTTTTACCAGAGAATAGTATGATATATTATTTCGATAAATCTTTAGATGGGAAACCCACTAGAAACCAATTATACATTATCGGAAGGTATAGCGCGCTCACGGATACCTAAACAGGATATTGATTTATTTAAATTTTATCATGAACTTGTTGTTTGCAAGCAAAGCGTATTTATTGCAGAAAAATAAAATATACAGGATGTAAACTATTTAATTGTAGCATAAACTTGTCGTTTTTAAAGCCAAAGGGATTTGAGTTGATAAGTATTAGACAGCGTATTTATTATTAATTAAGTTGACGAATGTGAGAATAGCAACGTAGTTAATTTAACAAAATTATCGTAAAGTGGACTTATGAATTAACAAGGGAAATTTCTAAAGCAAAATTGGAACATAACACTAGTTTAATAAATTATGCTCATTTTGCAAATGATTTAAATAATAGATGTTTGCATTTTATGTGTAATCATGTGAAATTGATTGTAAAATTTCTGCAATATTATTACCCCCACTGTACGGGCAAGCGGTAAACTATAGTACCTTTTATCCATCTAATTGATTAGTAATAAATGTAAGTTAAAATTTAGCACCTCATCAAGAAGATTACATGTTCAGAGCATTGTTCTAAAACAAATAACATTATATCCATTTATGTCACCTTGATTACATTATTAGTTTCATTGTATGGAGATCTTGCATCTATAAACCATTCAAATATAACCTTAAATAATTAAGTAAAACTTATGCAAGAACATCTAGAAACCTCATGCATTCATTTTCATCTTTTGAATTCATTATTCTTTTTCTAACATTTTGTATGTTGCAGGTAGTCATTGCAAAATTGCCAACACTGCTGTGAAATTAGTTAGTAAGGAATTAAAATTAAATGAAACCGATGAAGATTTGCCCTTAGAGGATATCAATAATAACATTTTGAAACTCTCATTGAAATTACCAACTATAATGTTTAAGTGGTGCTATTTTTTATCTTTATTGAATTATAATAACCGAAAATTTTGGTGTAAGATTATGCAAATTACAGAATCTTCTGGAATTATTAACAATTTGTAAGTTTTGATCACTATATTTGAAATACTGTTTTATGTTTATTTTATAGACAAGACAAATCTACAATACAAGATTTCCAGTGCATTAACTTAGAAATAGTTCGCATTGGTGGTACAATAGTATTTTGTGATTATTTGGTATTTTTGTGTTAAAATTCAAGAAGTGATTATTTCTGTTTTAGAATGAAAATATGACAGACGGTGAACAAATTTCATGGTTTGTAGTAAATAACATAGAGCTTCTTGTAAGATTATGCAAGGAAGAACCTGTTATTGAATTTTTATCATCTTTACACAGAAATTCTACTACTAGTGGCTTAGTAATACAAGCTATTACCACAAAATGTCTTCCTATTGTAGAGGTATGCATAACTTTAAATATAATAACAACCAATCATTTTCTATTAATGATATATATGTATGAGGGCAAATAAAAGTGAGACTGTTTAACAGCTACATACATAGTGCAATACTTTTCCAATAACTTGATACACAAAGACATTTTTTCAATAATGCCTCAAAACACTAAAAATTATTTAGGATAAAGGCAGTGCTCTGATTGAACTACATTGATGATTTGACGAGGGCAAATCTGCAGTTGTTGATTTCTTCATGAACTTTATTAGAGCAATGAACTCGGAAATTGTCATACAACTAGGTCGTTCCTAGGGTTTCTGTTTCGGGCAAAATTTACGTTGTTATTAATTCAGATTTACCCTGAAGGGATGGTAACACGTATCAGTTTAAAGGCTGCACTAGCTAACTACAGTGGTGTGGAAATGGGAAAAGAATGAAATAATATAAATTGGGATAGTTGAATTACAAAAACTACATTACAATGGACACTTAGCTTGTCACAATTAGAGAGCACTAAGCTGTCTGTCTCAGCAAACCTTTCGATATTCCTCCCTTCACAGAAGTCTGTTATTCCGAATAGCTTCCCTTTGCCTTTGGTATTCTAAATCTTTTCATCCTTTATCTTATTCCTCTAAAATAAACTCAAAAGAAAGTGACATATCAATTTTGGTTAACTCGAAGAAACTTTAAAATGGAAGGCCTCCCAAGACATTGAAAACCTTCAATACCTGTTACTAGGGGTTTTATCACTGGGATGGCTGGATATCTGTTCCTAGGTTAGTTGCTATTACCTATTGTATAAATAAGATTCCACAACCAACCTAGACCTACTTTCTATTAACATTCTAAGGTTTAAAATGTCAATACAATTACAATTTTAACAAAAGTAACTAAATTTCTATCCTTATCTGACCAGTAATACACCAGTAATACACGAATATTACTATTGTCACTGGGAATAATTTGAGGTACTCCGAAGATAAGAAAAACTTGTTGCTCTATAAACTTTATGATTGTGGGAGAGGTAGCTATGGTAAGAAGTGAACGAAAACAAATTTGGAAAACCCATCAGTTACAACCAATAGGTATTGATTACCTTTCTTGGATCGAGTAAGGAGTTCTAATAAATAGAGAGAAATTAATGGATAGGATACTTTTTAAACGTACCCATTAAACCAGCACGAGCTTCATGTGAACTTGCTTTTTATTTTTAATTAATACAGTAATAGGAACATAGATAGTAGATAAGTTTGATAAAAAGATGCGATAATAAGATATCATTTCGAATAAACATTTAATTTCAGTGACATTTTTATAGGTGTTTTAAAATTAATAATAACATTTATTTTATTGGTCAGTACTAAGACATTTTTTTCGACAATAAACCCTAAAAAGGAGAGAGAGGAACAGCAAAAGTTACATTTTTCCCAGTTAATTTTAAAACCAACATTGCTCAAGCAATTTACTACTTCATTTAAAGTTACGATATGTTCTTCAGAGGTATTAGAGATAACTAAGATGTCATCAAGATAAACAAAAGCATGTTCTTGATGTAAAATTTGGCCTTGTGTTCTATCGATGGTATGTTGAAGTGTTTGAGGGGCATTAGATAAACCCCGGTACACAAAAAAGCAGTTTTCTGATGAAAGGACTGTTCTAAAGGTGTTTGATAAAAAGCTTGTTTAAGATCTACGGAAGATATATATTTAGCATAACATAATCTACTTAGAATTGTTGGATTATGGTCATGGATAGATATTGGACACAAGCGGAGTTTAACTTTTGATCATCAAACGAAACACGATAATCTCCATTTTTCTTTTTAACTATAAATTGGGGAAATGGGGCTACTCCAAGGGGAAGAGCTAGGAGAACTTACACCAGACTGAATGATTTCATCAATTTCGGCATATAAATGTTTCTGGGCTCATGTATATTGCTGAATTCGTTCAGGCATGTAATAAGACTCTAAACCCGCACTGCAGAAAGTCGATTGGGGGGATAAAGAAACACATTTTTAAGTCCAAGTTGAGAATATAGAATCCTGCAGGAAAAGTGCACAACGTGCAACTTAAATTGTTGAACTATGCTTACACGGGCAGGGAGATTTTAATTCACATGTTGTGGAATTAATGTTATTACGTACGTTGTTGGTACTTTTGTGTTACTTCATACTAATTTTATTAATTTGTCTTAATTAATGGTTTTGTACACACCAGATGATTGTACAAGTAGTTTAGTACCGAAACTAGTAGTGTATTTAAAAATTAAATAAATAATTTTATATGTGAGAACGGTTTTGAAACTTCGAACAGGTTTATAGAAGAACTAGAATTTATTGAGTGCAAGGAAACATTTCTTATTAATAACATAAAAGCAATTAACCCTCTATCAAATCCCTTGTTTGATGGGGAAACACTAAAATTAGTAATAAAGGAAATTACTCTACAATAGTGTAATCAAAAGAAACAAGTTAGGGCAGAACTTAAACTTACCAATCAACATCTTCGAAGTTACATAAGTGAATCGCAAAGGTATGATTTTCGCAGTTTATTAGACACCATAGAACAATAGGGTGACATAAAGACACGAAATTTGGGGGTTTTCTGAAATGAGAAATTAAAATTCGTTCTTAGTTTGGATGCCACTTGTAGAGGACGCCACTTATGGTACGTTAAATCACTTTAAAATTATCTATTTTGTGTCACGGAGTATTACATAAAGGTTATAGATTATGTATTTTCCATCTTTTTTACGCAAAGAATGTATACAATGTAAATATCTCTACGAATGATTGTTTTCCAGATATCTCCATATCAATTATGCAATATACCTTTTAAATTTTCGAAAGTAAATTTTTTCAAGTAGGCTGTGACTTAATCAAATACAATAACAAATACTGCACATTTAGTTAATGTCAAACTTTGCTGGTGCTCATTGATATTTTGCGTGTTTTGCGTAGTTTTGAAAGATTTTTTATAAGTTTGAAATGCTCAGACATAACGAGTTTTCCAACGAAGATGTGCAGGATATGATATGTGTAATTCACACATGAAAAATTTAATGGACTAAGAGCTCATCAAAGATATTTGAAAATGCATCCACAATGGAAACAGCCAGATTTTAAGATTTTCAAGAATATGTGACCGACTGGGAGAAACAGGCTCTTTTCATCCCCAAACAGGATGCCCTAAGACTATAACTTCTGATCAGGAAGAAGAAAGTCTGATCCACATTGCTGAAAACGCTGAATTAGACACAAACACTTTGCTGTGAGAACTGGTATAGGCAAGTCCACTGTTTGCAAAATTCTTCACGAGGAGGGACTGTATCCATTTTACTTCATGCCAGTACAGAACCTACTGTCAGGTAATTTGCCAGCTTGACTGGCATGCTCATTTCTATCGTATCCAGCACAATGCCAACCCATTTTTAAACAAAATATTATTTACAAATGAAGCAACGTTTACACATACAGGTGTTTTCAACTTTAGGAATAAACATGTGTTGAAAGTTTTAGAAAATCTGCATTTAGTAATTGAACATCATTTCCAACATGAATTCAAAATTAATGTTTGGTGTGGCATTATTGATAATCATGTATTGGGCTCTATTGAATTACCTTCTAATTTAAACTGCAAAATATACCTTAATTTTCTGCAAACTCATTTACCAGAATAATTTGATGACTTTTTTGTAAAACTAAGACAAAGTATGCTGTTATGCAGGACGAAGACTCGGCACATTTTTCAGACTTGTCAGAGACTATCTAAATATTCTGTTTCCTCATTACTGAATAGGCTGTGTAAGCCAGATGCCTTGCGCCTCGGAACCACGATTTCAATCCGCTTGATTTTCATTTATGGAGATATGTGAAGTCGCTCATGTTAAAGATGCAGTGAATGCTTGAGGAGAATTATGAGATAAAGTTGTGAATGCTGTGAAACCGGTTTTGAGATGATTACTTATTATTTCAGATATGACGGTCGGTCAGCAAACGGGTTGTCAAATGTATTGAAGTGAATTGTGATCACTTTGAACATTTAATGTCGAAATATGTCTTCTTTTTTATTAAATGTTTCTGTTTTATGTTGTTTTCTCATTGTTGTTATTGTAGCCGTTTGATAAATTATTAAGAAAACAAAATGCAAATTAAAACTTCGACACCCTGTATGTTGGTTATCATCAACTTTTGGACTGAGATAAGTTTGGCCATATCTCAATATTTTTATGCAAACAATCTGCAGTTTTGTGGTGTACCATTAATTAGTATAGTGTGTTATATATATATATATATATATATATATATATATATATATATATATATATATATATATATATATATATATTGCACGTTTTAATAAAGTAAAGCATTGCTTTAAACAATTAGGGAGATACACTTGATTAATTATAACTCATAAATGAATATTACGATAATTGCAAGACGCAATGTTTTTTATTTCAACTCAATCTTTTCGTTGTGATGTCTTTTAAATTAATAAGAGTAAATAGCTATTAAAAGAGAATATATTTTTAGTAGGTATCAAGTAATCTACAGACAAAGAAATTGAAACGACAAATGATAACCAAAGAAATATATATATATATATATATATATATATATATATATATAAAACAAAATTGAAAAATTATTGCTTATAGCAATTTAAATGAATAAAACAAGTATATACGATGTATAAATAATCACAACCTTTACGAAAAATCGAAAGGAAGTTATTAATTATACAAAGCAAGCTAGTAATTTGCATAGCCATAAATGAAAGAATTTGTTTGTTTCATAAAGGGAATAAACATTCATCAACTAGTTTCGATCTTAGTGGATCTCATCAGAATGAAGTGGTTTATAACCCTTATATACTAAACAACCAAAAACAATAAACAGAAATAACTTCGAAAGAACTTCTATAAGATGGCAAGAGTAAAGCAAGAACGCCATCAGGTAAGTAATCACTAGTACTAGACTAGTCAAATACAGAAGTAATTTCGAAATTAAGTCGAAAATTCATAGATGGCTATAACAAAGACGTTTCACCTTTTTGGGTTTATAGGTGTGCTAATTGCATGAATTTTGCAAAAATATAACACACCGTCCCTTGGCGGCGCTCGGCATTATACCCTAGAGGGGTAAAGATCATAATAAAACAAAATTGAAAAATTATTGCTTATAGCAATTTAAATGAATAAAACAAGTATATCGATGTATAAATAATCACAACCTTTGAAAATCGAAAGGAAGTTATTAATTATACAAAGCAAGCTAGTAATTTGCATAGCCATAAATGAAAGAATTTGTTTGTTTCATAAAGGGAATAAACATTCATCAACTAGTTTCGATCTTAGTGGATCTCATCAGGATGAAGTGGTTTATAACCCTTATTTATAATTATTTATAACCCATCATAAGGGTTATAAACCACTTCATCCTGATGAGATCCACTAAGATCGAAACTAGTTGATGAATGTTTATTCCCTTTATGAAACAAACAAATTCTTTCATTTATGGCTATGCAAATTACTAGCTTGCTTTGTATAATTAATAACTTCCTTTCGATTTTTCGTAAAGGTTGTGATTATTTATACTATATTATGATATATATATATTATATATATATATATATATATATATATATATATATATTCTCTTTTAATAGCTATTTACTTTTATTAATTTAAAAGACAGCACAACGAAAAGATTAAGTTGAAATAAAAAACATTGCTTCTTGCAATTATCGTAATATTCATTTATGAGTTATAATTAATCAAGTGTATCTCCCTAATTGTTTAAAGCAATGCTTTACTTTATTCAAACGTGCAATATGTAAGATTGAAAATTGGAAGACCACACCTTTTATGCAATTTCTTTAACATATGTAACATTTTGTTAACTTTTGATGAAAGCATGTGTTTCTTTTGTACAAGTTTAATAGAAGCTAGGTAAATTATATGTGACATTACTGATATTTTAAGTTCAATTGTTTCTGAAAAGCAATTTCAGGATGTAATAAATTTTACGAAATCTTTAAGTTTAAATTTTTTTATAACATCATCAAGGTTTTAGAAATAATATTTTGTTTGAATTATATTTAGTGTTTATTTTGATCTTATGTATCTTTTAATGCAAGCATTCCAAACTATTTTTTTTGTTTTAGGCAGATTTTAGAACGAAGATATTAAAATGTATTGAAAACGTTCATATGTTACAAATAGGCCCTGCTTTGTGTCTTTTATTACCAAAACTGTTAGATTGTCGGCACTTGGCATTATCAAGACTAGTTGCTAATTTGGCTAGCCGTAAAATTGAAATTTTGTTAACCATGTCTATGGAAGATGTAAATAATCAATTACTAAAGGAAGACTTAATTCGTATAATGGATTTATTAGTGGAACGAAAGTTAGTGAAAAAGTAAGTAAGTAGCTTTTATTGAAGATTGACATATACTATTTTTCACACTTGTAGGCATGAAGCATTAGTCAGTCTTCTAAATAAACTAGCAACACAATACTATGACTTAAGTCCATTAGAATTTGATCAGAGACGTACACTGAATCCGGATTATATTAAAAAACTTCAGATTAACAAGTCATGGTACATATCTCAAGTAAGGAGTAAATGTTGCATTGAAGGAATAGGCTCAGAAACAGCTGAATTATTAAACTATTTGGATTATGGAGATATATTAAATATTATGTATCATAAGGACTTTAATAAGTTAGTATTAAAAAATTGCATATTATGGAGTATAAATAAAATCAAAGAAAATAACTTGCAAGAGGAACCTTTATTAATGAAGGCATCAATTAATATTTTATTACGAATTGTTGTAGACATTAAAAGTTTGCTACCAAAACCACATCAAGTATATTTTAGAATATTCAGCTTTAAATTTATTAAATATTATAATTGCAGGTTTATATGGTTCTTGGAAGATCACAAGCACCTTCTGAAGTTAAATATTCTAATCGCCTTACTGAATTATTTTCTGATACTCTGTTTTGGACCTTCTTGTATCAAATTATTCCCTCAATCAGTTTTTACATGCAATCCCTATCCTTTTTATCGATCCAAATTATACCAGATAATAATTTGGAGGATTTAGTAAAATTTTTTGTGGTATGTTTAGAATCTCTTAATTATCTTATTGAAGTAGATATTACTAATTTAAATATAAACTGCCTAGATATGGCTTTGGAATGTGCAAGTTGTGTTGTTAAGTGTAACAATGTGTTTAATATTTTAGCACGCAACAATTATAATTCGTGGCTATGTTCAGCTATAAATAGTATATATAAGGTAGTTCTTTATTTATTAATGGATGGTGAACCTTTGCCAGATGTTGCTAAATATGGTTTTAGTAATGTATCTGACACTATAGATGTTATTGCAGCTTCACATGCTTGTCATCAATTGTCAACTTTAATTTTATGGTTAGAGAGAACTCAGTGCACTCTTGTTAATATTCCTAAGTGTTTGATGCATTCCATTAAGGGTATTGTAACATCAATCTCTAGATTACCACTAACAAATTCATATTTGTTGATTCCACCTAGTGCATGGAAAAATGGTTTAAATACAGAATTATCTGGTTCCTTTAATACCCAAATCCCACCCTTACCCATAGAATTTCTACAGGAAATTGATATCCTAGAAGAATTCATATTCAGGTAAGTACATGTTTCTAAAATAAGACCAGATAAATAGTTTGTTATTATTTGACATATAATTAAAGAACTAAGTCAAAGATTATAAAAACATTTTATTTATATAATTTGGTTGTCCACATATGTTCAAATACTTGTTATTAGTTTGGCAATAAATAATTTTTGATCATCTATATGATCATTAAACAGAGCAAAAACTGACACTGTTATTGTGACACTTCGACGCAATGCATTTGTAATATTAGGTTTTCCAAAATGTTTGCAATACCAAGAAAAAGAAATTAATATCGATCTACTTTACCTCCCCAAGGATAGCTATAGTATTAAAACATTTTTTTTATACATATACGTGCACATAAGCATGCATATATGCACACAACTACTTACCTACTCTTCCCTCATTTGTGCACATGTGCATTCACCAGCATGCACACATAAATGTATGCAAGTGCACTCTCATGGACATATGCAAACACATACAAACCTACACACAATATGCTGACACACACCCATCTCGCATGTATGAATGCATAGAAATATTCTGACTAATTATTAATAATGGGCCATAGATTGGTATTTATGCTAAAATGATTTTTTAAGAACTAAAATTGAACCGGATGTTTCTAGGGTACATATAAAAGTAACTAGACCACCCACCACATGCTCTAATTGAAATTTCTTGATGGTTGAACTCAGTTATAATGTTTATGCTGTATGACAAGTCTACAGTAAAAGTTTATGATATAATTTGTAGATTAAAGTTTACTAATCCACAAATTGATGTGTTTATTATTAGCGGTGCCAATGATACCAACGGATGCTTTAAATAATGTTACTTGTTACTTATTAGTAAGCTGCATTTTTGAGTTTCAATACAAACAATGCATGTTCAACTTTCCAGGTAGCGAGCAGCTTTGTAAAATGCTACTTTCAAAGGCAAAATCTTTGATGTTTTCTATGAAATGAAACTCGCAGAAAACAAAAATTGGATATACTGGAACTGAATAAACATTAAACCACGAATTTTATTGTGTACCAACAAATACTTACTGGCATTTGCTGCCTTTAAATGACTGCAATTATTGGGCATCTTCAACACCAACACCAAAAGAGTTACTCCCTCATATTACATGATATATTAGTAAAGCATAATCCACTTTCTAAAAGCTAAGGATTGTCAGTTAAGTGTTATTAATAAATGTTAGTCACCAGCATGCAACATCAACCAAACGATTGCGGTAGTAACATTAATTGAGAAACAACTCACCCACCGCTGCACTCGTTTTTGGAGCTACAGACCTTAGTATAAGCCCAAATAAGGTTTGCAGCCACAATTATGACCTGAACTAAAACCGAACACTGCAGATTGAAACTGGATACTAGGAACTGCAAATTTGAAACTGGTAATTTGAACTGCTAACTCGAATACTGGAAACTAGGAACTAGTTACTGGAACTCTAGAATTCATACCCTATAATTTCTTTACTCTTCTATTCACGATTTCTTACCGATCTACTTCGGGTTCTATGTTTGATGCAAAACAACAAACGAAGTAAGTACATGTGGTCACCAAATAATGGTTGAGGATTCACTTCATATCTATCATCATCATTGAGTCTTCAGTCCTGGAACTGGTTAGACGCGTACCCTCATTGTTTCCTATTCTGAACTAACTTACCCTTTTCCCTGAAATTTCCAGTCTGCATCTATCACTATCAGCGTGCAAAATTCTGATCTCGATCTACCTCTACTTCTTCTTTCCTATCTCTGCTTGTAATATATCCCGTACTATTCCCCAAAAATGCCGTAGAACGTATTGTACTCTTCTATTTCTCCATTTTTTTTTTGTTTTTCACAGATATCTTTATTCCTGTACTATTTCTATAACCTTTTTGTTATTAATCTTGTCTGTCCATGCTATCATCCTTATACATCTGAAGCACAACACTCCAGAAGGCTCCTATCTCTTTCTGTCTGCTTTACCTACTGCCCCTATTTTATAGACGTACTGTGCTGTGCTCCACACATGCTTTGAACAATTTTCTTCTTGTCTCTATGTTTGTTGTCTTTGAACATATCTTCCGTTCTTTCTTGTTAGATGCAGTTTGATCACCTTCTATTGTTTTACAGTCATATAATCTATTTCTTTGATATTCAGTGGTATGTGAAGGGGGGGGCGGCTCCGTGGGGTAGTGGTATGTGTGTGACTACTACACCCAAGGTCCCGGGTTCAAATCCCGACATGGTCCGCTTGAAAAATCTTAGGCGAGCATTTTTCACAAAAATACACCCTCGTTCGGTGAGACGTAAAATGGAGGTCCCGTGTGTGAGTGTTGTCACGCACGTTAAAGATCCCTTCCTGGCCAATGTAGTACCTTCGGGTGGAGCATTGGAATATCAAATGTAGGGTATGTGAAGTGGGGTAAGCATCCTGGGGTTGCCAAGTTCCCCCAGCACTTGTACATTTGTCAAATTAATAGTTTTTCTAATATATCATTTCGCACAATCAACATTAGTTGAAAATATTTCACGGCTAACAACTGCAGTTGTTTATAATAATTAAGATCTATAATTGCGCAAAATTAGTTATTTCAAAGATTTTTTGATACTTACGAATCATCGTAATCCCAATAAGAAAATAAGGAAAATTATTACAAATCACAACAAAAATAATTTTTTTCTATTAATTCGCCAAAACCCCTAAATTAAGGTGGAAATACAAATGTTTTAACGGCATAATAAAAAGTGCTCAATCCAAATCAAAGGTATATGTTGAAACCAATAAAGCTTGTCTAGGAACCGGCATCTGATAGCACTGTGCATTATCAATATTCGAGTTCATACTATCTAATTTGGAAAGAATTTAAGTATTAAATACACTGTTAAATGCGAATGTCGTTATGAAAATTTCGACCGTAACACCACATATATGTCTTCTTTTACATAGTTCCGTGTATATAGAATTTACCAGGACGAATCTGTCTTATGTACAACTCTGAGAGTTTTATCACTCATTTTCTGTTTCTTGAGATGCTTGTGGTTGAGTCATTGATGGTAAAATTTAGTTTAAGAATTTGGACAGTGCTTTAATCTGTGTTTTTAGCGCAAAGATAAATTGACGTAAATATAATACAGTTTGTCCCTTCAGAGGTATTGGTCTAAAGGATTATGATTTGTTAGACGAAATTGCAAGGAAATAGATGACCGATTTCATTTCATTCAGCTTCACAAGGAATTTGTGAATACCGGTTGTATTAAGCAACTTATCTCAAGACTTGAGGTGCAAATGCACCTGTTAACCCAACTAGATGCAAAATTTTCGTCATTTCAATTCATACGATTTTTCGTATAAGAGAAACTGCAATCAAAATTTCAATTCTTTAGATCCAGATGTTTTGTTGAAAGAAAAGTTAACTTAAGTTAATTTCTGTTCAAAATTTGTAACAATTAGTTTGTTCTAGTTTGAACTTACTTTTGTTTGTCTTTCTCATTTGTAAGAGGCAGGACTAAAGGAGTTTTTGAAGAAAAAAAATTTTTTGTGTGGTGATTTTCAACAAATTTGTCTAGTATAAAAGTAGAAAACCCAATCAAAATTTCTGTTACAGTTGTTATAGACTAGTTGTTATCAAATTTTGTCTGGCAATGCCATCATTACTATAATGTCGGAGATTTGAAGAAGTCGCCGATAGTTGGTTGTTTATATTCGAGAATAGAGGGCAGATGGGAAATATTTTGTATTTATTAATCACCATGATTTCTATGTAAATTAAGTCCTGGGTTGGTTGTTTTGCAGAGAGAAATGTGCTCATCTGATGAGCAGCAATCATAGCAAAACTGGTAATCTGGCTTTTCTCTTTGTAAAATAACCAGCAATTCAATTTTTGTCCTCTATACTTGAACTACTTTTCTAATACCAAACAAAATTATTTTACTATTCCTATTGTACAATTTAAAATTTGGCTAATTTATTTTATAAAAAAATTTGAAATCAGATGTGTAACTGGTATGCCAGATCTGACAGATCATAGCTTAGGTTAATAAATTTGTAAATGTGTTAACTATTTGGTAACTCTGTTTGAACACTTTAAAACCAAAAACCTGTGATATTATTTGAGCATTGTGTTAAATATGAATTTTATAATGTTATTACGATAAAACATATTTATTTATCTAAAATGAAATAGACGTATCATTATGTTGGCAATTTTTTGTGTTTTGGTGATTTAAGAGTTATATACATTAATTTTTTTATTTCTTAAAGAGTACAATTGGGAAATGCATCTAAGTGATTGAGACAAGACCTACCTTATATATGGTAACATTATATTTACCGGAGAATTTTGATAAAGAATAAGAATTAATAAATACTGAAGCATTTTCTGTATCTTCTCTTCAAAATTAATTAATATTTCTGAATTACAGTGGCGTCCAACTTAAAATTACATTTTCTTTTATTCAATTTGGCAAATTCAGCTTTGATCCGCCTCTAACTTTCTCTTGGGGTACTAGCCAAGTTAACCGAAACATGGTTTTGGACTTTGTATTTTTAAAGTATAAAAGTGCAGCAATATTCCTTAGCTCTTCTAAAACATACATAACAGTATAATAATAAAAGAAACATTCATTGGCATAGTTTTAATATTCTATATTATTGTTAAAATTATATCCCTATGGTTTACAGCAGTTGTTTCTGAACTCAGTATTCGCTTATCACCATACAAATTCAAAACTATCATATTTTGGGTTATGGTAAACATGTTATGCTTATGTGATCTAATAAAGTACTGTTTTTGTAATATTCAAAAGTGATTGTTTTTATACTCTTCCAAGTGGAACCTTTAGATTTTTTTACAGCTTTTTTGTTAACTTATAAGCGTACATTTTAGATCTTACCCGACAAACTCCGACATAAGGTTACCATTATTTTCATCCTTTATAAGACCAGGATGTTTTTATTCACTAGGCCTATATTATAAACATTGGTTGAAAATCTGATTTGTGAAATCTATGTATATCGTTTTTAGTATCAACGTATGGATCTGGTACATAGAACTCATAGATCAAGCTATCGGTGTCGGTGTATAAAAATTTAGCTTTGTTACCAAATTTCTGTATTACATAATTAAAATTAAAACTCATACAGAATAGTTTTGGATATATCTAAGATTGAAAACCCTGTGTAAATTGGTATATTTAAATGTACCTCTAATTAGTTAATTGTGGTCAAGAATAGTGCTGCTGTGAAAGTTTGTCTTTGTAATATAGACACGAGCTTTATTGTCTTTTTAAAATGTCGGACAAGTTTATGTCCTCTATTGTGGAAAATTTTATAATGATTCGTTATATTGCATTGCTTTGACATCGCAGTGCTAACTATAGAAACATTTGTGCAACATCTTCTGTGGGGGCAATCTTCTACATTCGTTCTTACATACATCGCTACAAAGCTACATCTATTCATTTCACAATATATTGAAAAAAATCTCCAGTTTAAATTTGATTCGCCTTCATCATATCTAAACATTGTAAGATATGAAGAAGTACACTTGAAGACAACGAATATTAAAATTTATCTTCATTACATTATGTGCAATTGTATACATTACTTAGCTAGTGTTATGTGTTTTATTATCCACTCTTTGCCCATGTTGGCAGGACTTCCTATATCATATTAAATTTTTTTATTAAGGTCACTTTTATTATTTTTTACCACACACCTACTGTTGCAAACGCGCCTCATATGTATTAAAACTTAAGTAGTAGGCGTTTTTATTATTATTATGAATTGTTACATATATGTCAAGAGTTTTTTATGTCTCGTCTAAAAAAGATATATTTTATGCCAGTAAAATGCACAGTTTAATACAAGTTGAGTATTACTTTTGATAAACATAAAGTGTTCCTGCGCAAGGGTGTTTGAAGCGGGTAGCTTCTCATATTCTTGCACCCGTCACTATAAAGGGCAGCGCCGTAAACCCGGCGTTTACTAATTTCAGTGGCGGTTCTACATTTAATGGCGACCGTGACAGGACTCAACTTGGTATTGTTCGATTTAGCGTGGCGTTGGTGTTTGGTTTATCAGTATCGCGTTTGAGTTACTAATTGAAAGACTGTGACGATGGAGAGACTTAAGAAATCTCGAGCTGCAGCACGCAGGGCTTTCACTTTAACTGCAAATCAGCTGACACAACTTTTGGATGTCGAACAACAAGATGTTGACCAGATAAATACAAGGTGTGAAATGTTAACCCAAAAAATAGCCGGATTAGAACAAATGGATCGTGAAGTCTATGACCTTTTGTTAGATACAGATGGAATCAGCGAGGAACAACTCGAAATAGAACTTCAGAGCACAGACGAGTGTCAATTTACTTATCGCAGTTTGAATTTGCGTTGCCAACGCATTATTGGGGCACCTGCTATTGACAGTATTAGTAACGTCGGTAGTGGCGCAGGAGGATCTCTTTCTCGTAGAATCAAATTGCCAATCATTGAGTTTAAAAAATTCGGAGGTGAGCTGCGCGATTGGCTTCCGTTCTGGAGCACTTTTAATAAAGTTCATAATGATTGTGAGTTAACCAATGAAGATAAATTTCATTATTTGTTACAAGTTATTGTCTCGGGTTCCCGAGCCGAAGAACAAATAGTTAGTTTTCCCCCAACTGGGAATAATTATGAAAAAGCTGTAGAAAGTTTAAAAGCCAGGTTTGGGAGGCATGACTTGTTAGTCGAGTTTTATGTGCGTGAGTTGCTAAAAATTATTTTAATTAAAGCACTCAATCCAAAGACGCTAAATTTAGCCAGTCTGTATGATAAGATTGCGACGCAGTTGAGAGCTCTTGGCACGCTTGGTGTGACGACGGACACTTGTTTCGCAATGTTGTTTCCATTGGTAGAATCTTGTCTTCCAGAAGAGCTGTTGCGCGCATGGCAGAGATCGCTGGGCGATGTATCGGTGAAAAGAGGCGATACGCTCAAAGAACGCCTTGACGGTTTGATGGCATTTATAAGTTTAGAAGTTGGCGGAGAACAACGCATTGCACTAGCAAAAGAAGGGTTTTCTGCAGCTGCCATTTCTAACGAAACTGAGCGAAAAGGCAAAAAGTTAATGAAAAACATGGGCACGTACCGACTGCTGCTGGTTTGTTTACCAAACAAGTAAAATGCGTTTTCTGTGAAGCTGGTCATAGTAGTGAGTCGTGTCACAAAATGCAAAAGGTTGCATTAGAAGAAAAACGTCAAATTTTGAAACAGAAAAGGGCTTGCTTTAGTTGTTTAAAGGTAGGTCACGTCGGCCGAAAATGTCGTCAAAAAATAACTTGCATGATTTGTAACAAAAGACACATATCATTAATGTGTCCTGAGTTGTCAGCAAACAAGGGTGCTGAAGACGTTACTACACCGATAACTCTGGATAAGGTACTACAGGCAACCAGTTGCGATAAGAATGCTGCCAATTTGTATAATCCTGTTGTGTTCCTGCAAACGTTACGAGTAAAACTCGCTGGAAAAAATGGGGAACGTACAGTGCGGGCTATTATAGACACAGGGTTACAAAGATCATATGTTTTGAAGAATACTGCTCAGATATTGGGTTTTCCCGTGCAAGGTCACACGCGGATTACTCATACTTTGTTTGGCGGAGCGTCTACAGCGGAACAAGCTCACATTGTTTATAAGATAAAGCTTATTAATTTGACTGGTGAATATTCTTGCCACTTCGATGTTTTAGACCAACCTGTTATTTGCGAAGATGTAGCTCCAGTTCCCAATGGTCTGTGGATAAACGAACTAGCTAAAAAAGGTATACAAATAGCTGACATGGGTGATTATTCGCCAATAGAAATTTGGATAGGAGCCGATGTTTGTGGAAAATTATTGACGGGTAAGAGACATGTTTTGAATTGTGGTCTTGTGGCTATTGAGACTGATCTCGGTTGGACGCTTATGGGAAAAGCTCCCAACGAGCTTTGTAGCAAGTCCACTACTATGCAAGTCATCTCATTACTTTACAGTGAGTTGAAGGTAAATCAGCTATGGGAGTTGGACGTGTTAGGCATTATGGATCCGGTGGAAAAAAGATCTAAAGATGAAATAAATTCCGATGTACAAAAATATTTCATGGAAACTGTAGAAGAAGATGCTAATGGAAGATACGTTGTACGTCTACCATGGAAGCAAGGTCATCCACCTTTGGCTAATAATTACGAAATTGCCCGTAAGCGATTGAACCATGTTATAAAAAGCTGCAATTTGAACAGTTGTATGAAGCTTATGTACAAGTTTTAAATGAGTGGAAAGACTTAGGCATAGTTGAAGTAGTATCTGAAGAAGAGATGCGCTGTCCCAGAAATGCTGTTACTCACTATTTACCTCATAGGGCTGTAGTGAAATCTAATAGTCTAACCACAAAGATAAGGCCAGTTTTCGATGCTTCTTCGCACGAAAAGGGTAGTCCTTCGTTGAATGATTGTTTAGAAAGCGGTCCGAATGTGATTGAGTTGATACCTGCCTTGCTATTACGTTTTCGACTCAATCCGATAGGTGTGATTGCAGACATCACCAAAGCTTTTTTGCAAGTGGGGTTACATTCTGCTGAACAAGACGTATTAAGATTTATTTGGTTGGATTTACAGTGTAGTGAAATCATATATCGACATAAGAGAGTTGTTTTTGGAGTGTGCGCTAGTCCGTATTTACTAGGCATGACTATAAAGTACCATTTGACTCGTATGCTCGATGAAACTGTGAACAGAGAAGTTAAACAGGTTATTATGACATTGATGAATGGCTTTACGTTGACAATTGCATACACAGCGTCGCTACTGTGAGCGAGCTAAACTGGTTTATAAAAAATGCTCGTACAGTAATGGCCAAAGGACATTTCGACCTCAGAGGGTGGGAGCATACGCAATTGGGCAAAACGCCTTTTGACAAACCTGTGACGCAAGTGCTAGGTCTTAATTGGAACAAAATGGAAGATAGTTTAGCGCTAAATTTTGAGCACCGTGAACATGAAGCCAAAGGACCTTTAACGAAGCACGTTATATTATCGCTGACTCATAGAATATTTGATCCAATGGGATTTGTATGTCCAACTACTATTCGTCCAAAAGCATTGCTACGGCATCTCTGGAGAGAGAAAATTAATTGGGACGAAGAAGTAGACGACGGAGTTAAGAGAGAATTTATGAAATGGTATGTGGAATCAGAATGCTTATTAGGAATTAAAGTGCCTCGATGGATAGACTATTTAAATGATGGTTCGCAAAAGATCAGCTTGCATACATTCTCTGATGCCAGTACGGCAGCCTACTCATCGGTAGTTTATGTAAGAGTAGAAAAGGTCGATGGTGTAAAAGTAAGTTTACTTCAAGCAAAGGCGAGAATTGCACCTTTAAAAGAAATGACTATTCCCCGGCTCGAATTGTTGGCTGCTACGATTGCAGCACGCTTGTACGCCTCTGTAAAAGACGTGTTGAAATCGTTGATTGATAACGAATTTGAAAGTTATTTTTGGAGCGATTCGAGTACTGTTATTTCTTGGATAAAACAAGAAGATCAATGGTCTGCATTTGTTTGGAATTGGATTGCAGAAATTCGTAAGTTGATCGATAAAAACATGTGGCACCATGTTCCAGGGAATTTGAATCCAGCGGACCTCCCATCTCGTGGTTGTTCCCCCAAACAATTGCTAGAATCCAAATGGTTAGAGGGACCGTCCTGGTTATACCAACCACACTGTGCATGGCCTAAGGCGGATCTTGAGGTCAATGAAGATGAGGTTGGAAGAGAACGTCATAAAGACTTGTAGCATTTATGCTAAACAGTGAAGACTTATGGTATAATAAACGTTTTTCTCATTACAATGAAATCATTTGCTTGCTTGCGTGGATTTTACGTTTCATTCACAATTGTCGTTTTCCTGATGGCCGAATTCTGGATAAATGTTTATCTGTAGAAGAAACAGAAGCTGCTGAGCTGTGTCTTGTTAAAGTTATACAACAAGAATCGTTTCAAGACCAGAAGGTAAAAGAGTTGTCTTCATTGCAACCAATTATTGATAAAATGGTATTATTCGTCTGAATACCAAAGTTTCATATCGCGAAGACGATGTCGACTTTAGATATCCTCTGTTATTGCCTGGGAAGCACCCAGTGGTTAAAAAGCTTATATTGGATAAGCACGTTGAGTCCTGTCACACTGGTGTGCAGACACTTTATCTCTATTAAGAGAACGCTATTGGATTCTAGGAGGTCGTCGTAGCATAAAAACTGTTATTGGAAATTGTGTTGTGTGTAAACGACAAGACGCTTCCAGAATGGAAGAAATTACGCCGCCGTTACCTAGTGATAGAGTACGTGACGCGCAGTCTTCGAAATCATTGGTGTTGATATGGCGGGCCTATGTTTCTAAGAAATGGACAAAAAGCATGGGTGTGTATTTTCACGTGTGCGATATATCGTGCTGTACATTTTGAACTTGTTACATCCTTGTCAACTGGAACATTTGTTGACTCTTTCCGTAGATTCATTGCTAGAAGGGCCGACCATGTATCGTATATTCAGACAATGGAACTAATTTTGTCGGTACAGACAACGCGATGCGCAAAGTGAATTGGGACGCTGTAAAAATATTCTGCAGTGCAACGTATTGCATGGAAGTTTAACCCTCCAACCGCAGCATGGTGGGGTGGATTTTGGGAGAGATTTGATTTCCATGTTAAAACAATTATTACGTAAAGTTTTAGGAAGGGCTTCGCTGGATTTTGACGGACTACATACTATATTATGTGATTGTGAAGCCATTATAAACGCTAGACCTTTGACTTACATCTCGAGTGATGTGAACGATTTGGAGCCGTTAACACCAAATATGTTTCTGCAGGAACGGCATGAAATTGGAGTACCAGAATTAGATGTATTTGATTCTGCAACATTGAACAAGCGACTGTTACATCACAAAAGATTCGTGATGTATTACGCAGAAGATTTCGTATCGAATACTTGGGTCAATTACGTATGGTGTCCAAACATTGCAAAATACGTTCACTAAATGTCGGTGAGATCGTTATGATTGGAAATGATCAGACAAAACGGATAGACTGGCCTCTGGGTCGCATAACAGAGTTGATACCTGGTAAAGATGGACGATCGCGTTGTCCGACTAAAACTGCTAAAGGGCAGTTGGTGCGCCCAATTCAGCGTATTTATTCGTTGGAGTGTTCAGAAGGTGAAATGGTTCAGCTTGATTCTGTGAATAGCTACGGTCAGGTGGGAGCAGCTACTGAAAATGCAGTGCATGACGGCGATTCCTCAGAAGAGCAGTTAAGAAGGAACATTGTACCTGTGAGTAAAACACGTGTGTACACTAAAAGTGGACGGCAAGTTAAGTTGCCGGAAAGACTTGCGTACTAGGCTGGACAGTGGCGCGTAAATTTTGTTGTGTTCTTCGGTTGCTCATAACACAAGGTGGGAGTATGTTGCAAACGCGCCTCATATGTATTAAAACTTAAGTAGTAGGCGTTTTTATTATTATTATGAATTGTTACATATATGTCAAGAGTTTTTATGTCTCGTCTAAAAAAGATATATTTTATGCCAGTAAATTGCACAGTTTAATACAAGTTGAGTATTACTTTTGATAAACATAAAGTGTTCCTGCGCAAGGGTGTTTGAAGCGGGTAGCTTCTCATATTCTTGCACCCGTCACTATAAAGGGCAGCGCCGTAAAGCGGCGTTTACTAATTTCAGTGGCGGTTTTACACCTACTATGGCTGGCAATGACTGTTGCTCATAAATCATGAGCTAAAATAGTTATAAAACTAATTTCTGAATTTAATGATATACAGTCTAACTTGTATCTCTACTTACATGAGTCGAAATGGATACCTTAGTCACGTTAAATGAGTATCTGACAAGGTTGCTGTTGTAGCTTGAATAAACAATACAAACTGCAGCGTGTTACCCGCAAATTTTAAATTGTGTAACTTGGTTGTTTGTTCGAAGAATGAATGAAATAATTTCTGACATCTAATTACTGATTGTACAGATAATATGATTTGAAAATTGTATCTTTAAACCATGTATATGAAGTGGAGGATAGTATTTACTATATTAAATGTTACTGAGAAATGGAGCCCCAAATATAATTCAGGTATAATTTATTTTACCCTACAATTTGATAATACTAAATTGAATGGTTTCTGCACGATAATTGTCCTTTGATACCTTTAAAAAATTTAGGTTATATAATCACATTAAGTAGTAAAATGACACTTAATATTTTGTATGTTATACCTTGAAAAAGGAGAACCTATTCTATAATCTTTGCCTCATAGTTTGATGTCCAATAACAGTATTTGAGCTTGAATTTAAATTTTAATATTTTTGGACTCATTGTATTATATTTATCATATTATCATATTATGATATTTAATATAAAATATGTTAGTTTTATTTTGCTTAATTTTTTTTTAATAAATTAAGTATATGCAGAATAACACTTCTCGGTTGGACTAATAGACAACAATTTGAAGAAACTTGGATGTGTTTGTTAAGCGTATTAAGTTCAAATACTACAGAAGACAGTGGTCCTGAGGAATTAAATGCAATTGTTCATGTGACTAGTTTAGCAGTTCAAGCAATTACATCTCTTTTGCTACAAACACTTTTAAGTCCAGTTATGGGTAATGCGAATGTTTCTCAATTACTTCATGTATCACGTGATTTGGAAATAGATGACAAACCTAGAAGGTAGGCATATTATATTATTGAATCAAAAAATAATGGTAACAATGTGTATGCATACAAAAGCAATTTGTAACGTCTTGTTAGAAAGTATGATAACCACACTTCTATACTCTACAAACTTAAGTTTTACTTTTGATTAATAATAATTTTATTACAAGAATCAAACTAAACATGAGACCATTTAAGAATTCATCTGACCTAAAATGACTTTTGTACCAAGTAATATTTTTTTACTACCAATGTCATATTAAGTGGTTAATCCTTTTATTTTTTAAGGATTATATTGTGTAGCTATACAAATTTTGGGTGTAGGTGAAACAAATTAGTGTTACGATAGTGTGGTCTTGATCAAGACTATAATTCATATCCGATAGCATTCTGGAACCCTCGTCAAACACTTTCCCCATCCGTCCCACTGAGTTAGTCGGCAACCAACGTTTTGTTAGTACTGTCGATGTTTTCGGTATTTTACCAAAATGGGATGTTTAGCAGAGTACTTCACTGAATTTTTTGCGAATTATCTGAGGACCAAAACTGTACATAACAACTGTCAGCGAGCGATCAATTTTTCCAGCGGTATATCATTCCAAGCTTCTTTAATCTGAAGCCAAAGATGCTTGTCAATCGTTTGATGGGTGTGGTAATTCACTTAGCCTTCTACCGATAATATCCCAAACATGCTTAATGGGTGAGAAATCTGGCGAGAGAAAAGGTTATGGAGAAACAACAATATTAGCTTCTTGCAAATATCGTATTGTAGCCCTTGTCATATGAGAACATGCGTTATCTTGTTGGAAAATGGGATTTTGCATCCCTGAAGAATTGGAAGTGCAACAGGCTTTAGGCCATTGCGTTTAGTTGCGATTGATGAAAACAAAGGGTAATTTGCTGCTATAACATTACACCCCATATCATCACTCCTTGTGTAAGGAGTGTGTGGCTTTCCACAAAAAATGTTGAATTATTGCATTCTCCATACCTACACCTGACTTTCGTACGACCATCGTGGGCCCACAAACAAAATTGAGACTCGTCACTAAACACAATTTGATGCCATTCTTGAAACCAATTTGCTCTTTTGTTGCTCTATTCTAGTCTGCAGATATGGTGAAGTGGAATAAGAGGAAGACGCCAAAATGGCGATACAAATGCAGTCCATGAGATTTTATCCAACAATAAACAAATGACATTAACATTCTGCATCCTGCACCTTCTATTAGGTCTATTACAATTGACCATGGTAAAAAGTCTTAAAATGTTGTTCGTCGCGATTTGTAGTCACTCGGGGACGTCCATCTGAACCAACATCTTGCTACCGTTGCAACATCATGATTTAGACTGCCAACTGTGTTATCTTTGTATTCTGCTCTATATCGAATTTCCATGATTATTCTTCAGAAAACAGTTTAATAAATACATTGCTTGAATTTCGTCTATGATAAATAATATAAATCCAATCGGGCAGTCACAAAAACCTTATGGTAAAAAAATGTGTTTTCTCTTTTTACGTGATTGGTAGGTAATTGAAGGATGATGTTTCTTTAATAGAAGTTTTAATAGTTTTAGCCCAGTTTGTAACTAATATTCTTTGGATCTTAATGCACATTCTGAGTTGTATATTTTACTCCCACATTGTTAGGTTCTTTGAACTAATGTTTACCTGGTCGTACTACAGAAATCTCACTTTATCTTTATCACACATTTTGTTTCACTGCCGTTGTGTGCAGATGAAGTTATGATGAGATAATGATCTTGCTGTTACCTAAGACCCCCCCCCCAAGCCTATGTGAACGAACTTTAAATGCCAACAGATAAAATTGCTTTATTTACTTACAATACGTGGAGTTACTGGTAGTATGTAAATATTTAGAGATAATGAGCAACGCATTACTGTCTACTTAATACTGTCAGTATTAGAATAAGGATTTAGTGTCATTTTGTATGATAATGTTTTTATATTGTTGTATAACTATTAATTGGATTTGCAATTGTGTATAGACTTGATAATTATCTGTCAGTTATGTTAGTGACTAATTATTGTTGCTGATGGGTTGATTGCGCCTAAGCACACTATTGTAAATATGTTTTTTTTGTCTTTACGTTCTAGTAGCCTCCAGTTAAAACGAGCTCACTAGTGTAAATCTAGTAGATGCTAGTGCTGGAAGCTTGCAGCCACGATCATCAGCGTACATCTAGCAAGTAAGTAGGTAAGATTTATTTGTATAATTATTTAGGCTTATTGGTGTATTTAGAAATTGAAATTATTTTATGCTTGCCGTCCTGTTTTCCAGTAGACGCAATCTGAATTCGTCATGTTATTATGTAGTGAAGAATTCATGTGTTCTTTAGTCCTCTCACCCCCCACCCCCAATCACCGCTTGTGTGTAGCGCGGCATTCTTTTTCTTTCTCATTATTTTCCTTCTTTTGTTACCGTAATTTGGGCGAGCATTCAGGTACTGGTTTTGTTCTTTTCTTACTGGCCCGGTCTTACAGGTAACAAATTGGACAAGGCAAGTTGATTATAATACACTTAACATTAGTTAATAAAATGAAATAATAGGTTAGACTTTTACGTGAACTCTAAATGATCATTTCAACTCGAAGTAATAATTGATAAATGTAAAATATAAGGTCCCGAATAGGATTTGAACCTGTAACAATTGACTTTGATTGTTCATTTTAATCAATTGTGCCACCTAGACCGGTGAAAGAAAAAAGTAAATGATTTAGAAAAGATTTAAAAAAAGGCGATAGGATATTTGGAGCTTTATAGCATCCAGGTAGAATGGATTTGTAACAAATGACGAAATATTTGTGAAACAAAACACATCGAATAGAAAATTTTTGAAGTCGCAACTGTGGAAATTACTTTTTACTGCAGAGAATAAGTTGCGATCCTATGGATTTTCAAAGAATAAAGCAGCAACCCGACATCAGCTAGTACAAGTCCCAAAGATTTGAGTAGTTGTTCAAATGAAAGATGTCGATCTTGATAAACGAATATAGTGAATTGTGGATTAATAGCGAGATAATAGATGGAAATTTAAAAGAAATAAAATTATTTGAGAGTAGGGACAAATAAAATTTTTTTTAAACTAGGAATGAGGGAGATATCATTTAGAATAAATAAGTCAGTTATGACATGAAAAAGGTTGAAACGATTCAAGGTTTAAGTATACGTTAATACAAGTCTAGAAGGTTTTAAATTAGATTTAGTAAAAGTTCATTGGTACGATATATTTATACACAGAAGGTTGGTTTAGGTTAGAATGCTAAAACATAAAAGTAAAACACTCTTTCCATACTACACAAATAACTTTATGTGTTGCAAAATATTGGTTACATTTTTCATATAAATCAAATACAATACTCTTTAATATACAAGTAGCCACCACCATATTGCCCACGCTAGTTGTACCAACTTAACAAAAAGTTCCTAACAAATTAATACAGTGAAATAAAATCTTATGCATAGAATAATTATAACACAGATACGAAATCTCAAACACAACATAATTATTAAATATTACTCAAAGGAATTCTAGTGCAATACTCAACACTCCTCTTTTCTAATATCCTTTACATCATCATCATTAGGTCTTCATTCTTGGAACTGGTTAGACGCGTACCATCATTGTTTCCTATTTTGAACTAACCTACATCTAATAAAAATTTTAATTTGTTGAAGGCACTAATTGGTAAGCCCTTTGCTAATATGCCTGCTTGTTGATTGCTGCTTTCCATAGAAACTAAATGTAAGTTGCCGTTTTGAAACAAAATTGCATTTTAATCAATGTACTTGACTCGTCGATTGTTTGCTGGATTTTTTTATTAACATAATTCACCCTAATTATGTTCATAATATGTAAGTTATTTGAAATTAATTCCAAATTTTCTTTAACCATAATCCCTCGGATGCTGCAGCACAGAGCTCAACTAATTCTGCCTCTGTAAAAGACAGTGTAATACAACTTTGTTTTCGAGTACGCCATCTTCTTAACAGATTCAGTTTAACACTTCTTAACAGATAACAATTTTTTTCTTAAATTAAGCACAAATAACACTTTTCAATATATAATTAATCCATTTATCATTTAGTATTGAATATGTCTTAATATTGCCTATTCCTACTGCTAATGAATAACTATTATCTTCATCTGTTGCAGTCTTTTGTGGTGTAGTCAACATTACTAACTTCAAAAAATACGATATATCGTTAACCATATGATCAGTGCATCCCGAATCAATAAAAAAGTTACTTTATTTTTACTAAAACTATCTTGTGTGGCCAGAGCTTCTCCCATAAAACAAATACTTGTATCCATATTTACAGCTTCATCGTTTGCCACATTCACATCATTATTATTATTGTTACTTTGATTTTCAATGTGTTGCACATAATGACTTTCATGATAATTTGATCAATACCCATACCGTGTACCTCTCTGCTGTTGTAAATTTGTTTTATAACATGAACCACAGCCCATATATTCTCTTTGAGACTAACCTGAAAATCTGCTATGATCTACCTCTGTATTGGTTTATAATTGAATTCTTTTGTCCATTCCTGATTGTCTGTTGGATTTAGCATAGATCCTGGTTGATTAGAATTACCTCCATAACTACATTGAAGACTATTGTAAAGCTTTTGGATATGTCCATGTTTTCCGCTATGGTAACACACTTTACTTCGAATTAGAAATGCAGTTTGGTTTTCAGAGTCCTGATTTTTTTAGACTAATTTTTGCTTTTTATATTCTGCTAATAACTTAGTTTTCACTTCAACATATAGTTTCATAAAACTTGGATAAACTTAATAGCAGACTACACGTTTAAATCATTATCGCTGATATTAGCACCTGTTGTTTTGATTTGCCTAAAAATTTCCTCATATAGTAAAATGCGCTTTTTAAGCATTCATCTTCCTTCAACTTGTTAGACAGCATTTTTCCTTTTAAGTACAACTGACCAAGTAGCCCCCTTTTTCTCATACTTTGATGTTAAAGCAGTCCACATTACAAATGCAGTGTCTTTATCTCGAAGCCACTCTAATCAATGATCCACATGCTGAACTATTTAAGATTTAGCCTTATTATCGTTTTTCTCAAATGTTTTTCTTTTTGCATCATCGGTGTTTTCTTTACCTTGTCCAAAACATTTTCCATTAATATTACCTCCATCCAAAACTTCCAGTTAAAGTAATTGTTACCATTTAGTGGTTCAATACAATAATCCTTCAACTAATCCATTATTTTCCTTTTTATTTCTACAAATTAAGATTCAAAACTACACTAATGCTTGCTGTCAATATTAATCATCCAAGGCTTTTAATTCTCTGGACCCATAACCTGTTAAGTTTAGAATGCTAAAACATAAAAGTTAAACACCTTCCATACTACATGAATAAATTTATATGTATTGCAAAATATTGGTTACGTTTTTCGTATAAATCAAAATACAATACTCTTTAATGTACAAGTAGCAACCACCACTAGTTATACCAACTTAACAAAAAACGCCCTGTCAAATTAATACAATGAAATAAAACCTTATGCATAGAATAATTATAACATAGTTAAGAAATCTTAAACACAACATATTATTAAATATATTACTACTCAAAGGATTCTAGTGCAATACTCAACAAAGGTATCATCACAAGGAAAAATGTGATTTAATTAAAGATAGAGAAGACAAGGCATATTTGCGTAGTTAAAGATAAGACAACAGTTATGACTTGCTTGTTGATCATTAGAAGTAAAGAGAAAAGATGACAAATCTTTTGTATGCCATGATTCTTGAAATTTACAATTAAAATCATTTAATTTATAGGTTAATGGAAGTATTATGTGAATAATTTACATAAGGTATAATTATAAGTTAGTTTTAGAGGGAAGCCCTTAACTGTATTAGACAAGAAATAATTTTATTGCATATTTAATTTTAGAATATCAAAGTTAATTTTATATAGCTTTACAAGCACATAATTCATATTGATGTCTTGAATGAGAAAGGTAATTAAGTTGAATATAGATTTTGCAGTTAATAAAAACAGTTAGCTATATTTATTCTTTAATTAGGCGAGAGTAGAACAATTTTTTTGCTTGTAGGACAAGGTTTTTAGTTACCCAGTAATATAATTAAAACTAATTAGTAGTTTGAGTAGAAAAATTTGAATATTTATCATAAAAACGGCGTTAGATAGAGGGGAATATTACTAAAGATACCTAGATACATTTGGTATTATTTATAAAAGCTTAAATTTAATTTCCTGGAAAAAAACTCTAATAAATCGATTTATAATTTTTATTTACTACTCGACAAATAAAAACTATCAAACACTAGATTAATTTAATGATTACGTACGCGAAATATTTGACAAAGAAATGTTCACAAGTTTATTTAAATAAAAAATGTTTTAGCATTCAAACCAGAAAAATTTAATGAGCAACAAAATATTAAATAACTAAATAAAAATCATTACAAGTTAAATATTTTAAAGGTTAATACAAATTGCGAGTATAAGTCTCAGAGACTTACCTAAACAAAACTTCAATATAAAAATAAACATCAATGGCAAATTAGAGATAAGTCCAAGTCATTTATATAAAATTTTCATCTATGTAGGTGCAAATCTTATTAAACATTCAGAAAACCATAACTTTAATTAATCTCTGTTAAAACCCTAATTATATGGCTGTTTTAAAAAAACTGATCCTTACCACAAGAAAACTGACATTTTTGTATTATTTCAAGGTATTGTGTAAGAGCTTGTAGCAATTTTTCCTTCTGGGAATTGTGTGTATCACAGCTTAACTGTAGAATTTACTGTAAGCAGTAGATAGCAATGCAACAGCCGTGAGGGGGGGAGTTGTTTTTAAAGATGCTTAAATGAGCTCCACTACATTTATTAAGAAAGGGAAATGTAGAACCTAAAAGGAATTGATACCAATACAAAAAAATTTAGTACGACTATGACATACCTGCAAGAAATTATAAGTTTAAAATAAAACAATATTTTTCGTACTGCGATGCAACTCTGGGTTTTGGATGACTTGAATTGCACTTTTGTTGTCGATATGAATGACAGGAATTTCGTCACAATTGACTAACTCGTAAAAGAGTCTCTTGATCCATATCGCATGCTTAGTAACTTCAAGCTTGCCACTAATTCTGCTTCCGTTATGGATGGAGCATTATTTCTTGCTCATCCAGCAGCTTGCTGTGCCACCATACTTAAACAGAACTCCACTGGTAGACTTGCGATCACTATCACTGGTGAAGTCTGCATCATTTCAAGCTTGTCATGATCATGTCGGTAAGTGAGTTGATAGTCTTTTGTGCCTGTGAGGTATCTAAGAATTCATTTAACACCAATCCATGAATGGTAGTGGGATTTTTAACAAATCTTGACCAGTAGTTTACTGCAAACATAATATCAGGACGAGTGTAATGAGCCAGGTACATTAATCGACCAATGACTTGTTGATATGGAACATCTACAGGTACTTTGTCTGAGCTGCTACTAGACAAGGGTTTGCTAATTGGAGTCAAAGCTGGCTTACAGTTAGCTATTCCAAACATTGCGAAAATACGCTCAATATAAAACTTTTGGTGGATAGTGATGGAACTATCACTATGTCACTCTATACATAGTCCAAGATCATTTACCGCTTCACTAATTAAGATTTTAAACTTCGTTTCAACTCTTCAAGAAATTTTCTTGCTGTTTGTTTGGTTGTAGATAATACCAGACCGTCATCAACATAGATTGCTATCATCAGTCTTCTACCATTGTAATTACCAATAAACAAGCATGGGTCAGGCGTGCTCTGTTCATGGCCATATTTCAGTAAAACTGATTTGAATTTTGAATTCCAGCAACGCGAAGCTTGTTTCAAACCGTATAAACTTTTATTAAGTATACACACGTCCAGAACCATCGTTATAGCCATCGGGTTGTTCCATGTAAATCTCCTCCTGAAAATTTCCCTAAAGGAACGCGGTTTTAACACCAAACTGGCGCATTTCAATACCTTTTCCGGCTGCTATACTAATTAATGACTTGATTGTATCCATTCGTGCTACGGGGCTAAAAGTTTCCTCCTAATCAATGCTGTCTCTTTGGGTAAACCCTTTTGCCACAAGTCGAGCTTTATAACGACCAATACTTCCATCTCCATTTACCTTGACCTTATAAACCCATCGACTTTTTGCTAATTTTCGGTTTTCTGGGAGTTTTACCAGTTTCTATGTTTTGCTTTCATTCACGGAATCCATTTTGTCATCCATAGCACGTTTCCACTGTGCTGACTTGTTGGACTCTATTGCTTCACTATACTTATTTGACTCATCATAGGCAATGAGAACTTCATCTTCATCATTGCATCCATCATTGTAGCGAGCGGGTTTCTTCAACATATTATGATTTCGCAGTTGCCGTGAGTCTTCATGATGTCGAGACTTGATAAGTGCAATGGCGTCGTTTAACGATTTATCGTCTTGTTTCACTACTACAGCAGCATTAGTGTGGAATCATGAACCAGAGGAGGGCATATGAATAATAGTTGATTGTTCAACTGTCACTTCTGTTTTAAATTTGACATCTTTAGATATACGCACTTGATTTTTCTGTAGCACATAAACACGACATCCATCATAATTGCCTTGATAACCAACGAGAGTGCTTTTGTCTCTCTTTCTATCAATTTTTTTAAATTTTGCTTAGGTGTATGTACATAACATTCAGTTCCAAAGATCTTTAAGTGGTTAAATTATGCTTTCCTTCCATACCACAATTCATATGGTGTTTTACCATTAACCGGTGTATTAGCCGTTCGGTTAAGAACGTACATGGCAGTGGAAACCGCTTCAGCCCATAACTTGATAGGTAAATTCTTTGTATGGATCATGGACCTTGCTGATTCACATAGGGTGCAGTTTTCACGCTCGACAGCACCATTTTGCTCCAGGGTATATGGGATGGATTTTCTAAAGATGATCCCATTATCAGCAAGCAATTTGTGGTACTCAGCATTGTCATATTCTTTACCACCATCTGACAACATAGTTTTTATAACATGCCCAATTTGCTTAGCATGAGCAATAAATTCACGAGTTCGATCAGTAACTTCAGATTTTGCTTTAATAAAATACACCATGCGAAATTTAGAGTAGTCATCTTTAAACTCCACATAGAGTTGCTTACCAGATAGTGAAGGTACATCCACTGATCCACAAACATCTGTACTGACGAGTTGCACGATTAGACCCAGATCTATAAGATGAACGATGTTGTTTTCCACAAATATAACCTTCACAAAGTTCGTGGTCGTTATTCACACCAATTTCTTCTAGGTGCAAGAATGATTTGACATGGTGCTTGTTTTGATGAGCTAACCTTTCTGTGACATCTGCAATTGCGCATCTTCACTTACGTTAAGCTCAGACATATGAGATGCATTTGAAACATTTCCCATCATTGCTAATTTGTGTATTCCATTCATCTTTTTTCCTGTTGCAGTTATTTGATCAGATCGTGTGATGATGCACTTTTCACCAACATACTCCTACAGCCTCGAGCTGTGACACCTCCAACCGATACAATGTTTTTAACGATTTTTGAAACATACCAAACACCATATACCCAGATTTATCAACTTTGGTTTGAATTTGAAGGTCACACTGTGCAAATACGTAGAACGCGTCTACATTACCAACCTGGACAACTACAGGAACCTTCACTAAAGTGAGTGACTGAAACCATTTTTGCCAATTAAGTAGATGATGTGATACTCCCGAATACAGAATCCACTCTTCAGATATATTGGACGTTGATTTAAGCATGTAACATTCAGTTGATTCAGAAAGTATGCATTCAGCTAGAATTCTTTCTTGAACTGGTCTTTCACTAAATTGCTGCTGATGCTTATGCTGTTTACATTCAGCGTGCCTTCTTACAGCTTTCTCATTGGTGCAGTCTCTCAAAATGTGACCGAATTTCTTACAAGCAAAACACTGGACCGATGTCTTCCTATGGCGTCGGCTAATGTGTTACTTAGGCTCACCTATTTTTGAAACTCTCTTCTTTGTCTTCAAAAACATAGCATCTGTAGCCGATTCACCACCACGCGATTTTTTAGAGAGAGTTCATTCAGGCATAGACACTCAAGCAATTTGTGAATTGTTTGATTTTCTTTAGGCATTGCAGACTAGCTATTCTTAAACTCAAAATACTCTTGAGGCAGCGTATTTAAGATGCGATTTATAACCACTGAGTCAATTATCTCTTCCACTGTCATAGAACCAATTTCATCTTTGATTTCTTTTGCAGTACTTTCTATAGCATGGCAATGCGTGGCAATGTTGACACTGGGATTCTTCACATAGGTGAATAATTTGATCTAGATCAGATCTATCTATTGTCCAGAGCGTTTTGTTCATAGATGCTCAGCAGTTTGTTCCACATAGAACTTGCATTTGATCAAGTTGACAACATTGAACACAAATTCTCATTTCATTTCATTTCATATTTCAATTTTGCAGTATCATAGGTTGAAATTATGGTTGCACTAGCATCAGGTGCGGGCGTGGTAGGCTCACTATCTTTATACATAGACCTTCTTCCGCTTTAACATCAACACTATGTTTGTTTTTCATATTGTCCAATTTTCAGCCCCACGAAGTAGATTAATTTTTACTCGATCTAATTCCATAATCATGCTATAAAGGATTCACTCTTATTATTTATTGTAGAAACTTTCTTATTCAAAGTTCACAGTGCAAGCGATAGGTAACCTCGGCCCATAACCTCGTGGTTTTCTACAAGACTAGGGGTGGTATCACTGAGTAGTTAACTGTTAAGAGTAAGAAAGAACGATGTAAATTAGTGTATTAAATACTGGCAAAACATGAAAAAATGTTTCGATATTTTTTATATATCACAGCTAACAATATATTTTATATATACAACATAATCAAGGCATACACACGCACACGCACTTAAATAGACAATTATTCTCAACATGTACAAACCTTGAAAGTGCAGTTTAAAATAATATCGTCTGTTTATCAACCAGAATCATATGTCCATTACATGCTATATGGAAACAAAAAAGATAAAGTAAACTTTATCTTGTTGGATTGCCCAAACATTTTCTTCAATTCTAACAGAGGATTGTCCAATTTACTTAACCTAAATAAGATGATAATGGGGACCAATTATACCGCACTGAAGATCAACGACGTTTCTCAAAGTTGAAAGTATTTTAACAATTCGTCAAAGCCAAATTAATAAAACATGTGTCTGCATTCTAGGCGATTTTAAGATTAGACACCAAACTTGAGTATTACTTTATTGTTACCTTAATGTGCTGTGGAAAGAAACAAGAATTAATGGCGTGAATATATTTTAACAATATAAACCATTGTTAGTTAATTTAACAGTAGTACATGGAATAACTCCACACCCATGCCAACACTCTAGCAATTGCTATTTTAAGATCACAGGTCGCCAGATGGTTCATCTTGTTTTCTCAAAGGACAACATTTCACTGGCTCTATTCGATAAGGGAACCTGTTGCCGAGTCGACGTGGATACTTAATCATAGCAGCGTTTTGTTAAACATTCTATACCCTTTTGTAAATATCTGTGGTAGTGACTGCACTACATCATCAAATGATAGATAGCATACGAATGTAGATGTTTGTCCACATCGTATCCAAACCAATTATTCAAATAAACATAATAGAAACATTAAGGGTATTAATAAATGAGAACTATGTAGTTATTTGAGGTATGTAATATTAATCAAATTTGGTTTTAATAAAACGTAGATGTGGGTACTCAACACATATACTTTGTGATCTGAGCTGCTACATTCAATAGTATGTATTGTTATGTACAACAACACCCATGAAGATGGCAATATAAACATAACATTTGAAAATATTACACTGCTCCTCTTCGAAAAAGAAAAACTTTTTCAAGGAACGCAAAAGTTCTTGATTTAAACCGAACAAAAATTTTTTTCAAGCACACCTCAGTGCATTTATCTTCGAAAAAGACAAAATTTTGAGGAACACGTAACCTCTTGATTTAAACCGAAGAAAAAACTTTTTTCAAGCGCACCTCAGTGCATTTAAATATTACTTATTAAATATCTTAAACCTAACAAATTATAAACTAAAGTTATCTTAACAAAATATCATCGTGCTTAAGATGGAAAAAGGGGACAGCCTTGGTGACTTGTAGGATGAGTGTTTGGTAATTTAGCTCATCGGATGTCTTTTGGGGAAACAATCGAGAAGACTAAATAGGAAAACAGACATAATCGATGGAGGTTAAGTACGGTAGACTCCACTTTTATGCCACAGAAGTAGAAAACTAATGAATTTTGGTTTATCCTAATCCTCATTTCACTAAGCTTAATACTATTTATCTTATAAAAATATTACTTCTTCAAAAAATAATGGTTTCGAGGATCAATAACTACTGTATAAAATATATACATATTAAATCGTATAATGTATACATTTTGAGAGCTGATCTTAGATGATTAACTCCAACAATAATATGAAGCATTTGCTTCATAACAATTTAAGAAGTATGTCATGAACACATGTTCAATAAGATGTTCTCAAAAAAACGATTGCATTTTGAACTCACCCTGGGACCCAGCCATACAAAAACGATGCTCACACAATCACCCTGAGTTTTTGTAACTCCAATTCTAAAAAAAATATGGCATGAGTAAATGTTCAATAGATGTTTTTAAAAAATTTTGAGATAAGTCACCATGACTTCCCTCACATTATAAACAAAATGTTTCTTATAATATAAGATATTCCTAAAACAACCAAATTAATCGGATGCGAATGGGCTATAAGGTAATTAGCAATATGACCTATATAAAAAAATTAATTAATTAATTAATTAGACATGTGCATGACAATTAACTTCAAGCATTCAACACTAAGATGTAAGATATCAAAATGAAATTACTTTGTAACGACACTGATGTAAATGATATCGAAACTAATTGTCTAATCAACAGTTTCGTCATCAACAATACTGGAATGAAAGGGTTTTAGATCATTCCTGTGCCCTCTACTGGCGTTTTATCTGTCTATATTTTCCAAACCATAGACTACGGTGGAAACTTATTTCCTAACTATATACAGCACAAACAAGTGCTAATTAGCTGAAAATTTAGCCAGAACACTAGAGAGCATTTTATTGACCCTCCATACTTTATCACCATTTTCAAATGACTAAGGAGCTTACTAGCACGTTCATATACTAGATATAAGTTTTGTCGAACATGTTTGAAGATCTTCTTCAAACCTTGACGGTCAAAATCATAAGCTTGCCGACTGCCGGGAATAATTTCATTATCTTCCATCGGTTCTAAATCTTCACCGTAAAATTTTGCACTAATGGGTAAGTGTCTACCAAATAGAAAATTTGGGATATAAGTGGTAACTTCATGTTTAACTGAATTAATGGTGAACTGATTTCTGGGTAGTTCAACATCCGAAATAACGTATTCACTAACGTATGAACAAATTGCTGTTCCAACAGTTCTATTGAATCTCTCCACAAAATTGCATTCGGACGAATAGACAGCAATGAATCAAATTTTTTATACTTCGAATTTATTATAAAAATTTGAACTCATTATCAGAAAATTTAGTTGCATTATCATATATAATAAATTGTGGGACTCCAAACATAAAAAACAGTTTTTCTTCGTTAAGATGAATAATAGTGGAAGCATTTGCATTACGTAATGGAAAAAGTAAAGTGTACTTGGAAAACCAATCTCCTAGGACTAAATCGAATTTGTGTCCAACTTTTGAATGTGGAAAAGAAACCATGTCGTCGATTACTATTACTTGAAGCGGGAAGTTTGAACTCTGTTTCACGACCCATGAAACCTAGTGGAGCCGCATTTGATGATTTTTGTGCTCCTCATACTAAGCACATACGACAGAATTTCAATACATCCTTATCCCAATTATATAATTCGTGGATACAATATTAAGGTTTTGAA
The DNA here is from genome assembly GCA_036346225.1 of Platerodrilus igneus. NCBI lineage: Eukaryota > Metazoa > Arthropoda > Insecta > Coleoptera > Lycidae > Platerodrilus > Platerodrilus igneus. The sequence goes on along the minus strand of JARFIW010000845.1, from coordinate 1,673,805 downwards.
TAACCATAGTTGCCAACAGTGGGAGAATCATGACAAGAACGAATGATTTTCTTTTGTTTAGGTTTAAGAACGCAATGCTTCCATTAAACGATATTAAATGTAGGAGGCAAGTTCAATGGAATAGACTTGAGAATAAATTTGTTTTCAACCTTCTGCTGAGAATAATCATCAGGTGAAGCTAAGAATTTTTTCTAAGAAATTCATACCAGGGATCTAAATTATTAAGGATAGCTTGAATTAGATTTATAATTTGAACAAGTATGGCAGTTATGTGTTATGACGCCCCTATGTCCATAACCATAACAAAATAATGTCGTAGGAGCTTTACATCCCTTATAGCCATAACTAAAATTTGAACAATTCTAACACTTGACAACTGTTTTGTATAAGAAGTAGATGGACTATTTGAAACGTCCCCATTCTTGTTTTAAATTTTAGTTTGCAAAAAAAATTTTTACTTTTTTAGAAACTCAATTTTATTTCCAGAGTATCAGTTTAGTTGTTTATAAATTAGAATAATAATATTTGAATATATTTAGTTTTATTTTGCAGGCAGCATTGTGGGTCTTCATAAAAATAAATGACTAGTAATAAGCGATAAAAAACCAATTATACATTAAGCAGTTTGTTACGTGCTGTGACATAACCAAAAACGAAACAGTATGACCGGACTCAATCAGCGAGTGGGCGGGATATTACACCTACACTTAAACCAAATTAAAGAAAAGCCTGAAATAAATAAAGAAAAATTACTCACACTCATTCACACTGTAACAACACATACCAAAAAAAGGAAATCTATAATTAACCAAAATATGTACACACAATCAATAATTAACAAAAAAAAAATAATTAGAAAAAAGTTACAATTACTGTCCGATATTTATATAAATTACAACCAGCATAAGCACAGTTTGAGTATGTGAGCATAAACAGTATATTTTATGATTTGATATCTAGTGTATTGCCACACCAGATATCAAACTTTAATTTAGTAATCATAATATTATGACACTTCACATATGCTCTGGTAATGTTAAAACAACTAACCTACAACTATGAATATAATGGCTACAACGTTTTAAAATATGCCAGCAAGTCTTTAAACCAATTTCACATTAAAAAGTAATATATTTTTAGTTATTTAAAAACAAATAGTGATGCATTAATATAATGGCAATAAATACCAAAATAGTTCAATAATTTTCGTAGATAAGAATTAAATTTGGAAATGCATGAGCTTGAACAGTAAAATCCCAAACGTGATAGTCTCAACATAAGTAGTGAACAAAACACTCACTCTCGAGTTGCTGCCGTCTCTAATAACCGGGCAGAGGAGAGGTGCACGTGATCTCGTCTTCTGGCGATCGTAGCTTTGAAGGCCACCGAAAGGAGCTATAGTAATTACAAAATAAAAATTAATTTATTGACGTCGAAATGTACAATTTTAGAAAACCATAAATACTCACACGCTGTAAGGTGTGCTCGAAGTGTTTATAAGGAACGAAACGAAGAAAATCGGAACGGATGTTCTCGTCATGCCAGTTGAAAAGCAAGTGAATATCAATTTCGTTTAGCTCATGTCCAAAGCTCAAAGTAATATTGTTGTTAGCGAACGATGAAACTGGAAAACCCGAGTTTATTTGGATAGTACGCGGCTTTAATTCGACGAATTCTTTCAATGGAAAACACAAAATCAATTATAGGATACTTGGAACACGTTATCGCATGTTCAAGTTTAGCATAAACTTTATGTGAAGGAATTCTTAGAGGATATTTATTATTAATTACAATACAATTTTAAAAACACGTGAAAGGGTTATTTTAATTTACGGAATAAATTTTCGTTTTTAACGCCAAAGGGATTTGAGTTGAAAATTACTGTAATGCGTATTTATTATTAATTATAAATTAACGATTTTATTTCACAGTAGAAACGGTATTCGAGCGGGTATTAACCAGGGAGAAAAATAGGGTAATTAGTTTATGCTAAAAATAAACGTAACGAGTTAATTTAATAATATAAAATCTGATTTATAACAAAATTATTAGAGGTAAATTGATTTCATTTTAATTTTTTAGAAAACATCAATATAGTTGACCATAATGCAGTTTTAGTATCGTTATATATTCCATTTATTTTATTTTTAACTTTAAATAAACACCACATATCAGTATTTAAATAAAAGGGTTCTTACATTTACGCGTGATTCTTACAACACCGCAAACCCGGTATAAGAGACACCAAAGACAGTTGGTAATGCTAATCCATAAAGTGGAAATTAGCGCGCCCATCTGTCAATGACGTCACACAATATGCAAATTAATACACATAAATGACGAAATATGTAAAATGCATAAAAGGTATTATAAAAAATGGAGTACTTACATAAATAGGTACAGCTTCCTACAGAATCATTTCCTGATGGCAGCTCGTGGCTTCCTTCAGGATAAGTTAAAGATGGCGGCTGCCACTTCCATCAGGATTGCTCCGGCTAGCGACTGCTGGCGTGGGCTGCTACCAGGTTGCTTCCAAATTTCGTCTTCTTTCACCTATATGTAGCGGGAACGATAAGGAGAACGGGTTTATAGGGGACGAATAATCAAAAAGGCAAGGGAATCTACATAATAAGATAAAGATACGATACCAGACCCAGCCACCCTTCTCGATGTTCAAAGGCAAAGTCCAGGCGTCTCCCGGAAATTTCCCCACTTTTCTTCCGCCACTCGCGTCGGCGCGAAGTCTCGCGCAAGCACTTCTGATGTAACGGAAATACGCGCACCAAGTCTTTCAAATTTATGGCGCGAAATTCCCGCACATCAAAACTAAACTAAAAAATGTCTAGTGCCAAATTTTGGCACGTGACAGGGTTAAGTAAAGAAATATAACATTCGTAGTTTTCGTCTTTAAAATTTAACTAACAAGACTAAATTCGAACAAAACAATTGAGAACTCTCTGCAGAGTTAGTCTTATATTTTTTCAGTGATGCATTTCCCTGCGTTGTGGTTCGTCTTAAATTTTTTTTCACAATTGATTCCCTGCATTGGAGTTTCAGAGTTACAATTTTTTTATGATCGAGGCCAAACGTTGCGGTGCCAGTGTAATATCTTCAAATGATATATAACATAAGAATGTAGGTGTTTATCCACATTATAATCAAACCAATTATTTAAATAAACATAAGAGAAATATTCAGGGTATTCTAAATGAGAACTAAATAGTTATTTGGGGTATGTAATATTAATGAAATTTGTTTTTAATAAATATAGATGTGGGTACTCAACGCGTAATATTCTTTGTGATCTGGGTTGCCTAAATTCAATAGTATCTATTGTTTAGTACAACAATGCCCAATAAGTGGGTAATATAAACGTCGCATTTGAAGTTAAGTCACTAGGGGTTGTCGGCAGTATAATCTAAAATGTCATAATTTATTAAAGTTTTACAACAAGCAACTTATTATTTAAATGCGAAACTGAAAGTTATTTTCTCATAAGATAGGAAAATTAATATATTTTTGTTTGAGAATATATCTAAAAGACAACCATAAAATATGCATAATGCAATCAGTAAACAAATTTATTACCAAAAATTTTGTTTTCAATGGGCCAGTTTATAGTGTGAGTAAAGATGCAATTATTTGTATGGTTACTACACGTTGCAAAGTTTTGTATGCACCGTTGGTGTTAAAATAAAAATTTAATATTGTGGCAAATTGTAAATTTTTTTAATGACAATAGATCTAATCTGATTTTATCTTTTTAGCATACAACGATTAAAAAGTGTTCATAATAAGTTACAAAATAAATTTAATGAGTATGCAAAAATACTGAAAGTAAATAATACTCTTGTAAATGTCTTCCACAACTGCAATTTGGAAAAGCTTACAGAAGAATATTCGTTTGGTCAACTTTCTGTTGAATATCTTTTAATAGCTGCGCAAAGTGAGGAAATTGTGGATGATAGTAGAAATGCAGTTCAAATTTTTAACAAGCGTCAGAAACTGTTAAATGAAAGTGAACTAGATTTAAATTCTTGTTTGCAGTTTTTGATTGATCTGTATACACAGTGGATAAAAGCAACGGTAAGAATAATTTCAATTGTTATAATTTTAGGAATATGTTATAAGAGTGATGATATGAGGTGTCTCATAATTTATTACTCCCTTTATATTTACTTCAGCTTTTAATATAGTAGAAATAAGAGTAGCAGTGGAGGGTTAAATTGCTTAAGGTTTTTATTATCACATAGGTTGGGGTCCACTTTAGAGTGTTGGCAATTTTGAGTATTTTTATACTTTATTATTCTTTTAGGGTTTATGTATATTAATGATGTTCTTTTGTATATTCAAAAATAATTGTTTCCAGGTTATAGATCTGTTGGTTTGAAAGAAAACTCTTTTTGATTGCCTAAATTTTCACATATATTTAATGCTCGTTCACTGGTAATAACTAAAACCAGATGCAACTAAGTATATTATAATCTATCAGTATTAATAACGAATTCCTCATGTTGATGTTATTACAATTAGCTAACATTACGGAATTAAAAATGGGTTTCTTTATACAAATTAATTTTACTTAACTAAAACTATGAGTGGATAAACTATAAAAAATATTGGCTTAACATTAATGTTAACTAATTGTAGTGACCCCAATGTAAGTAATTCATTATTAATATTGGTGGGTTATATTATAGTTGTATCTGTTTTTAGTTATTGCTTGAGATGAACCATTAAATACATATATATATATATATATATATATATATATATATATATATATTTGTATTTAAAGTGGTTATTGATAATTTAGGTTTTACTTTACTGGTGGGGTTAAATAGTTAGAGGTTATTTTTATATTCCCAAATATGACCAGTAACCTTTAAGGAAGGATTCCCTTAAAATGATGGAACGCAATTATCTTCCGACTATGCTAGGGGTCTATTCCTTGGGCAGAGTTTATGAGGATTGGTTGGTCGTGGTTCTTTTTACAAAGCATTATTTTATTACTAGGGCTAGATTCTAGACAAAACAGGGGTTTAAACAGGGCGCCACCAAGTCTGTAATTTTAAACACAGGGTTTCCTTAAGGGGGACTTGGGCGTCCTTAAGGAGGAATACCGTATTAACTGCTGACGCAGTTAAAATGGTACTTTCATAAAATTGTAGATACAAAATTTATGTTTAAGAAAAGATAATACAAGCTTCATCTACTCATAAGGTAGAATTATATATATACAAAGAAAAATATCAAGACTTTAAATGTTACTTTAGTTACAAAAATCTAACTTGAATTTATACCAGAAATGTCAGATCTGCTTTTTCTGTTTACACTTTATAAAACTTTAACTACTTCTCTATTAATTCATTATTTAAAAATTGTAAGTGAAATCATGTGTAAATGAAACATCCATAAGAACTCTTTAAGTTCACATTATTTTATAAAATTTAATAACTGTAATTGTATTGAACTAATATTGTCAACAAAAATTTACTAAGGTCCTTTTTAATATGCGTAATGGATTTGTTAAAATAGATAGTTACAAAAATATTTTCTGAAGCAGCCTGGTATTAAAGGTCGCCAAATGTAGACATGATGCAAGAATAATTTAATCTCTTACCTTGGATCTGCAGGTGTTCTTTACATGTTGTCTTCACAACATGTTAGGGCAGGTGTTTATACATACATTTTCAGAAAACAAATGACGTCAAATCCACATGTTCCACCGAACACGAACAGCTGCGTGACCCTTGGACTGGATCATGCGTTTTTGTTATACGCACGAACTGGACCCACCAAAATTCCAATACTTTCAAAAGCATCTTAGGACTTAATTTATAAACCATAAAAATTTCTACCTACTTTGTAGAACGTTTCTTTTACATTCCAACTTATTGCTTTTCCATAACATAACACAAAATCCAACTATCCATCGTACGGTTGTAGGACGTTCATATTTTACATTCACAGATGTAAAAGTAGAATTTTATCTTCTATTAAGCAGCCTACTCGCTGCTTTAGTTTTGTAAAACCAGATAATACAAAACGACTTCTTAAAATTGTTAATTATAATATAAAAATCTAGTTGACGAATTCTACGAAGCGTTGAAAAACATATCTTATCGTACTTTTACGAAATCATTAAAGAATTGTTTTCTGTGTTATTTACACAAATGTCCAAAGAATTATTAAATGAGTTTATCTCAGTAATTATCGAAACAAAGTTATTTATTAGAAGTCATTTGAAATCGACTTTTAAACGGAACGTTATCACAAAATTATTGAAGATTATTAAAAATAAAATTATAAAGAGTGTAATTATGAGAAGGGAAATTTATCAAACGAACATCTTCTATAAGTTAAATTATCAAAAGAGCAATTACCAAAAGAACGCTACAACAAATTATTTAGTTCATCTAATTAATTATTATTTTAATTCTTACCATTGTTAAAATCACAAAGCCTAGTGTTTTAGCGCACTAGGGTTGTACTCTGCACAAAAAGCTAGGCGCAAGTTACACGCCAGAACCTTTAGTGGTTCCATTATTTTCTCTACGAGAGCTCTGGCAAAAGTGAGCGCAAATGTGCTATGCACTAAACAGGAAAGGTGTTTGGCCTTGATAATAGTTGTATTTACTTTCTGCGCCTGATGTTAGCAACCAAACTAACATTTCTGTATGGCGGTTAGCACATACAATATCGATACTTGTTTGTTTTAAAAATGGTTCACATGATTTAATGACTTTACTGGAGTTATTAGAACTAAAATTCGTTGATGTAGTGTAGCGGTCAAAAAAACTGTTACAATATATATTTATATATATATATATATATATATATATATATATATATATTAATCGTTTTGAAATATTTAATTATACAGTGTTTGGGATGACTGAAATTTATATCCTGTTAATTGCTGTAGTATTTTAATTATTATTGTCAAGTCTGGATGAGGTTGCAATATGCGTTTTTCAGTATCGTAATTATTTATAGGTTTCTTGAGTTGGTTTTATAATTAAACGTAATTTTTCGTATTTAAGATGATGTTTTATAAAAGTTTCCAGTCGTAATTAATGGTGCTTGTTTTAATTAATAATGCTTTACATTTATCCTGGTAGGTTGAGGAGTTCTCTTATGATTATATTTAGATCCGCGATGTTTTAAATAGCTTGTAGAGTTTAGGACGTTTTTGGATGGTATTGTTCCGTAGTCATAATTAGATATATTCGTTTCCAATTATAACCGTTTTATAGCGTTGCGTGAATGATTTTATTCACTTTTGATGATGAGGTTTCGCGTTTGGATTCGCGCTTTGTTAATTCTCGTGATAAGGATGTAGATTTAATAATAGATTGCAAGTTGTGTCTATTATTTACGGAATACGATGAGTTTGCGTCTGGGTAATTTATTTTGTTGCGTGCGTTATTTACAAGGATTTCAGTTTTAAATTCGTGATTTAATTTTCGCTTTTATTTTCGAGGTATTGTGCCAGTTAATACGTGTTGTTGAATTAAAAATTCGTTTTTGTTTTGTTTCTAAAAATTCTTGCGCCAGTTAATTTCGTAAATATGGTCTCAAGTGCGCTTGAAATGCGACTTTTCAATTTTCTCAAGTTTTTATGTCTCTTTTATACAAAGAATAAATTTTTTCAAAAATAGCTTGGAGATAATCCCTTGCAATAGCTAAGTGGATCATTTTCATCAAATTGCATAAAATAATGGTATCAATAATCAATATACATATATAAATCATAAACTAGCAAATATCAAATATGTTTGTAAAATAAAATATAAATTGAATTGGTTTAAGGAAAATGAACTTGCACTAATTGTTTCGTTGGTTTCATGGAGTCCTTCTACACGTCGGTTTTCTTTTGTTGAATTTGAACGACTTTGTTTCGCCTTCAATTTCTGTTTGTTTGCTGGGTTTGAACGATTCTTGTTTCGCCTCCAACTTCTGTTTTGGTTCTGCCAAATTCGGAATTGAAATTCCAGACCATCAGTTCTTCGAATTTGAATTCCCTAGTGACCATAAAATAATGGTATCAATAATCAATATACATATATAAATCATAAACTAGCAAATATCAAGTATGTTTGTAAAATAAAATAAAAATTCAATTGGTTTAAGGAAAATGAACCTACACTAATTGTTTCGTTGGTTTCATGGAGTCCTTTTCCACGTCGATTTTCTTTTGTTGAATTTGAACGACTTTGTTTCGCCTTCAATTTCTGTTTGTTTGCTGGGTTTGAACGATTCTTGTTTCGCCTTCAACTTCTGTTTTGGTTCTGCCAAATTCGGAATTGAAATTCCAGACCACCAGTTCTTCGAATTTGGATTCCCTAGTGACCTTTTGACATCCGGTACGACTGCGCCAGTTAAGGTTCGTGGCTTGGGAGTGGTCTTTTAGAAGACCATTTCCAAACTTCTTAACACATTTATTTCTTAAACAGACATTAATTATGAAGTTTTACAAAGCTTGAATTGAATTTATTCTAAGTCCGAAATTTAATAATAATTGTACTATTTTGTGAGTAGTAAGCAACTGCAATGTAAAAGCTGTTCACTTGCCTAACTGATTTTGACTGGGACTCTCGGACTTTTTATAATATCCCTACCCCTCACATGGCTGTGGGAACTTGTAGATCTCATGTCTGCTTATTCTTAACTCTATTCATAAATACATTGTTGCGATCTTACTTTCTAAGTAATCTTGGTACCTGACTCTCGGTGACCGCCTGTGACCTGACATCTGCAGTGTCACTATCGTCTGCGATACAAAGTAGCACATCCGTTCTCATGAACGTTAATAAACTTTACAAATTGTCCTTGTTTTACAATGTTGCACTTCACTTAGCGCATTCCTAACACTTTCTAATAATTTCTTAATTATTCTATTTCTTTATACATATATCAATTGGGGGATACATAACTCGCATGTCTAATCAAAAAAGTTTTCAATGGAAGTTGCTCCATTCAAGAAGCCTTCACTACCTAAAATTATTTTTGACTGTACATAAACAAATTTTATTAGATTCTTCATAATATTTCAAGTTAAAACTAAAACGTTTGTGCTTCAAAAATCAAGAATGTTTGAGTTTTATAACGTTTTTCTAAAAATTTTGGCAAAGGAAGCCATTTCTTTGAAAATCAATATCTTTGCTATTCGAGAGTAGAAGGTTTCAAAATTTATCAGAATTTTTGTCTAAATGATGTTGCATTAAAGGATTGTTATTCGAATTTTTTTTATATACAGGGTATTGTCAAATCAGGTGCAATTTTTCTAAACTTTAACTGGGTATAAGTGTGTTTTTTCACAACGAAATATCCTTCTATTATTTAAAAAAAGTGGAGAGGCATTAAGTTTCCTCACGAGTAAATATGAGCTTCCCTATACATTAAACCAATAGCTCTTTAGTTATTTGACCTTTTGTCAATAATACTGCTAAACTACAATAAACAATGAATGTGCTTGATTAACAAACATGAAGAAGTGAAAACGGGCATTATCTAGCCATAAAAATGAAGTGTAATCAAATAATTCATGTCAGATATAAAAAAAACAAAAGTGTAATACTAATTGTAATCTGATAAATAAATGGTCAAAATGTTGACCATTTTGTTGTATGCAAAGTTGCAGTCCTCTTACATAAGATTCGTATACATTAATTAGCTGTATCTATTGCACCTCTTGAACGGTTTTAGGAATTCTTATTTTCATGTTTTCTGCAGTAGTTGGTGGGATAATCCCAAGATTCCGAGTTTGTCCCAACACGGACCACTTGAAAAATGTTAGGCACTAGCATTTTTCACAATGGGTACAACAAACAAAACTAACTATTACTGTGGTGCTAGAAAATTCACTTGTTATAAAACTGACACTTTGGTGTTGTGGTTACTATTTTTCCAAAGCATGGTTTACAGTAAGTAGTTTAGCAGTATTCTTGATAAGGTCAAATAACTAACGCAGTATTGGTTTTAGGTATAGGGAAACTGGAAACTCATACTTTCTCATGAGGAAACTGAATGTTTCTTTTTTTTTTTAAATAATATACAGGGCGTTCCATTTAAAAATTTACTCGTATCCCATTAAAGTTTTGAAAAATTTCACTGATTTAAGAACATGCCATATAAAAATAAAATTTGGGTAATAATCCTTTGATGCAACATCATTCAGACAATAAATGTTAGAATTTTTGATACTTCTACTCTTGAATAGCAAAGATACTGATTTATAAAGAAATGGCTTTCTTTGTCAAAATTTTGGAAGATGTAAAACTCAAAACTATTGGTTTTTAAACCATGGTACTATTTACGTTTTTAACTTGAAATTTTATGAATAATCGAAAAATGGTTCTATAGGATAAAACCAAGTATGGTTTTCTTTAATATAGAACCCTTTGTATATTGCCAAGAGCCTATGAGACATCCTGTATAGTCGAAAATAATTTTAGATTGAGAAGCTTCTTGAATAAAGCAACTTTTATTGGAAACTTTTGTTGATCAGACATGGCATAACAGAACAACTTGAATGTTCTGCAGAAAAACACCATCCCGTATATGCTTATAAAATTATACTTGTAAATAAAAATTCATTATTATTTCTAAGCATGAAGATGTATTTACAACTATTTTTATTTTAGAATACCCCTTTGCGCATACTTTATGAAGTACTCAAATCTATTTTAGTTATTTCTGATCTCTTTACTGAGAAGTCTCAATATACTTGGATGTTAGATGTTTGTTTGGAACTTTCAAAGTCGCATACAATTGAAGATGAAATAATTCAGCAGTACATAGTAATTGGAGTGTGCAAATCAGCAGCTGTTTTAACTCCAGTGAGTATATTATTTTGCCATTATTAAAATTTTTAAAATATTTTTAATAGGACTTGGAAACATATGAGACCGTTAAAAAGTTAGTAGCACAAAATTTAAAAAGTGGATTTCTTCCGTCCAAAATTGCAGGTTTGCATGGAATCTTGTATATACTGCAGGGTGGGCTTTTAGGAAATACTCGAATTGGTGGACTTTCAGAAGAAATGCAATTAATTTTTCCAGTCGCTATAGATTATATTAATCAGAACTTAAACAATCAGTAAGTATGAGGTTGTGGTTAAATTATTGGTTTATCTGCAGTAATGTCCTATTTTAAAGGATCTCGCTTAGATTAGCATGACAAATATTAAGATTTTATGTTTGAACTTTTTAGTTTTGCATTTTTAATTTTGACTTGAAGTTAACTCCTTGTTCAAGTATAGCTTTAAATTATCATTAGATTATACCTCTTGATTAATAAGTTGTGCCATTTTTCTTTATAATATCTGTAGAAATATTTTTCAGTACAAAATCTGTATTTACAGGTTTTTGCAATAGGCATTTTTATTGGTTTTCCCATTATTTTTTTTAATATACGTATGTTCAACTTTGCATTCATTCTTTTCGTTTCTATTTATTCTTATTCTTTCAATTGCTTCTTCTTAATCTACAGCCATTTTTCATTTCGGATTATTTTTAAATGTCAAAGTGTAACATTCTCTTATCATTTATATGTCACAAATTTCAACTTGCTCCACTTTAGCTAAATTCCTTTCTCCACCCAAACCTTATTATCTCCATAAATTTGTTAAAAATTAAGTTTGTTAATATTTATACTGATTAATAATACGTGTTCTGGATGTGAACCATGTACTATTAAAAACTAATGAAGTCTACATTTCACCCAGCTTCCTAAAAAGTATTATCAGGGTAGAATTTAGATGACTACTTCAGAACATGTTGACATATGTTGCCAATTACATTGGATCAGTGTTTGTTGCAAAGTAGAGGCATCAAAGAAAGTTACTTCATTAGTCGTACCAAGTTAAAAGAGGTATCTAGCAGGGCAAGGTAATTCGCTAAACATTTTTCTTGTAGCTTGATAAGATCAGTGACCTCTGCTAATCTAGAAGTAACTTTTCTTGACGTTGCTAGTTTGTGACTGATATTAATCTGGCATATGAGTATACACTTTTGAAGAAGTGATTTTATTCATCTACAAATGATACCTTTTAAGAAAGACTGAAACATCTACTTTACTAGTTTATAATGCGACAGTGTCCAAAACTGGAATACATATTATTAATCATAACTCCAGCTGTGAAAGCCTTTGACATTATCATTATTTATATTTTTCTTATACCTTTTAATTACTGTTTATATATTCTCTTATATGTTGTAATTTATGGACCACATTGTTACGGTAATCCATGCACACAGGAAAGAAAGTAATAAAGTAAGCAAAGAAAATAGCCTTCACCGCATACCGCAACAAAACAAGGGGAATTGAAATAATTAATGCTGTGCTAGTTAAGAACGTTGTAGAGTGGGATGGGTCACACTGAAAGAAAAAAAAACCTCAAGAAAGAAATTTATTTACAAAGCAAGAAATTAACATGTTATAAAAAGGGAAGCCAATTCGTATACAAAAAACATTTATCCAACGTATCCCGGAGGATTTGCATAGTACAAGAAACTACGCTAAGCAAACCATACATTTCTTAACTACCTCAATCCTAATATTTACAAAAACATCAATTAAAAAAAATTTTGAATAGTGAACTGTTTTCTTTACCTTTAATCTTACTATTTACATAAAAACAGCAATTAAAATGAGCATACAAACCCCATACTTACACATTGTCGATAAATAATGCTTGATAAGCAATTACAAAAGAAACTGTAACGGTAAATTACAATATTTAAGATATAATGTTGATATGGGTTGAAATGTATTTTTCCCCTCATGGCTAAAAAGAAATATTAGCAAACGTTACACTTACATAGTGTATTCTCAATTTTTATATAGTTTGAAAATTATATTTTATAATTGATGCCCAAACAAGAAAAGTCGTCTTCATTAATATATTCCGTCAGTTTGAGTAAAGTAAGATTAATATCAACAGTGTGATGCCTACGTTTGTGCGATGAGCAACCGGAAAAACTTAACTAAAAACCAGACCCCAATTCTTCATGTTGTAGGTCATCAAAGTAATGCAGAAAAGAAATAGGAATTTTCACAACTTAGCTGGATGTTTCGTGGTGGTCCAACTACTGGTTATAGTTGACATCTGCTGGATCGCATGGCATAGCATAACAAAATCTTTTCCTGGAAAACCAAGTGAATCAAATTCAGAAGAAGTAACGGTGTACGGAGTTACTTTTCACTTTCCTTGACCAGTAGTTAGTGGTAAATCATTATCTGATCTAGGATATATGTCTATACATGTTATGTAGTGATGGGTTGAATTAGTTGTAGGTAAATTAGCACCAATAGTAGTAAGTAATTTTGTTGTTGTAAAATTCCATTTACCAAAGTAACAACTTCGTTTAAACTAATTTCAGAATTCATTGTTATAAATCTATTATGTAGTAGCCCACATGTATATCTTGGCGACTAGAACGTACTACATCTGTTTCAATAGCTACAAGTCATTAGATAGATTTAAAATAAAAGTTCAACTATGAATAATCCAATCTGCCACATTGAAAACTCAAAGCCAACAAGAACTGATTATGAAAAGCCATTTGATAAAACACATAGCTAAATGATTGTAATATTTCCGAAAAAAAATATTTTTACAATCGAAACTCACGTTTCAAATGTATTACAATCTCCAAGGAAAATACCAGATTTAATACTATGTTGATAGAGTAAATTTGTTATATTTAAATTATAGTTGCATGTACTAATAAAACCTACAGGGTCTTGAATAAGCAGTTATTTCAATTGAAGTCGGTAACCATTAACAACTTTGCACATGACCGTGGGTACTGTAGGGAATATAAAATTTTATTACATGAAACGAAAATATTTACCTACAAGATGTTAGACAAATAATCGTTTAAATTGAAAGGGAGTCGAATTTGCTAATAAACATGCAAAATATATGTGGGAACAGTACTGGATATACAATTTCAAATTAAATATGCGCCAAATTATTTAATTACTGGGACAGATGTAACAACATACTTTCTTTATCATCACTTTTGCTTTATTTTCTATGCTTTTTTTTAAAGGTTTTTCCAAACATCTTTCCTATGTTCATTTATACTTCATATTACTTCATATGCATATTGACTATTCAAAAATGGGCCATCTAGATACAAATGTATTTCCTGTATTATTCTTTGTTAATTGTGATTATTTTTGCATACGTATTTCACTGATCTTACCATTAATCACCATTAACATTAACACAATTAACATTAAACTTTCTTCAATGTCTCGTTCAATTTATTTATTCAGTATGCACTGCAACTTATTTTTAAATTTTCTAATTACACTATTTTTAGCATTAAGAAATATCTGTTTTATCTTTATCTAGTAGTATTGCTTCATTTTTGAATACTTGCATGATTGTAATGATGTCATTTTAAATCACTTTCAGAAGTATTCTGATTTTCTTCTTGCCTTTCTGACTTTAGTTTTATTTATATCTAACTGGTTTGTTATTGTTTTATTTCGTTATTATTTGGTAGTGTTACCAACCCTTTCAACAAATTTTTTAGGAGTTCAAAAGTTGATAACATATTTATTCGTGTATCAGTTAGCAATTTTGATTATTATTTTTTGTGTTCTCTTACTACATTCTTTGCTTATAATTAATTTTTATTTGCACGTTTGTCATCTATTGTATGCTTTAAGTTCACTATTTGCTTTTTTATTTCTTCATTCTAGTACGATAATCTCGTCAATTTCCAATTTTTATTGTTCAAATTTTTTATTTTATTTTTTTGTAACATGTCAATTCGCCGTTACCTTGCCATGTTACTTTGTACGTCCCACTTTCTTGCATATAAAAGTATTCTTCATTTTAATTTTATATTAATACTGTTTACAATCACAAGTTAGTTTTGATTTATGTAACATTTCCCTTGAGATTATAAAATATTACACTAAATATGTTGATCTTTAGTTTTAATTTAATATTCCTCCCTTTGTATAAATAATATAAATAATTATGATCATATATAATTTTCTAATTGGTAAACCTCTGAATTATATCCCTAAATACCCAACTGGTGTATACATGAATGTGTCATTTAGGATGGTTTTCTTGTTTGTCCCTCTCTCAAAATGTGTGGTTATCTTCAAACCAGAATAAATTTTTGTGCTCTTGATATCTGACTGCCTTCTTATACACATGTCATTTCCCGATAAAGAAGTTCTTTCTATGGCCAAGATGTCATACCTATCTATATAATCTATATAATGAAAATGCAAAATTTATTTTGCAGACTTGTAAAACCACCTCTAGAATCTACAAGAATACAAATTATTTCACAAAACTTATTACCTGACTTTATAACTCCTCTTTCTATAATTTTACCTACACTAAACAATATCTGATTTAATCATAACTACAAAAAGACTGGAAGAGTCTTTTCGTGTAAAAAATCAACTACTATCTACTAATATCTTAATAAACACAATACCTATACCTACACGCAGAATAAAAATAACTATCCACAATATAATAATAAACAAAAGCTTAACGAAAATATATAAACCGAAAATAAATCAAATAACTTATACTAAAAATCGGAAAAGAAGCCCAAGTATTGGACTAACAATGACAACAGACACAACTGATAACAGTTTAAGCCCACAACACAACTAAATACTATTCAATATTGATACGCTTCCGCGTTTCGTAATATTGCGCAATCGTTTAGTATGACATGATTACGCGGCAAATTATGCGACATTTTTATCAAATACCAAACACGTTAAAAGTGATACAATTCTCAATCTATAATAGAAATAAAGCAATGTACTCCCTTAAATCGCACCTTAGTTATATCTCAGGGCCATGCCCTTGTGGGTCCATCACGCCATTGTTGAGTCCAAATTTAGTCGTCCCTCCTCTTTCATTCGTTTGTAGGTAAGGCAAGTAGGATACAGTTAAAGGTACTCGAAGATAAAGATAAAATGGAACCTACATCCTAAAAAAGAGAAAAGACATACACGACACAGGTAGCTGTTCTCGGCTTCGAATTCTCATGGCTAATGGCTTCATATTACACATGGCGCACTTGCACCTGTGCATTCTTTTACGCAAACGCAACTGTCCAGAATGGCGGAAATTAACAAGTTTATTTTAAAATATTCTGCGGGAATTTACTCACATATTTAACAATGTACATTTCCAAATTTGGAATGTAACAATACACCACAAATACCAGAAATCCAACACAAACACATACCTCAGTAAATAAACAATATACACGTGAATTTTCTAATATTTTTAAACCAACATCACCTAAATGTTGGAATTGTTTAAATACAAATCACACATACCCTACCTGTAAACTTAAAAGAAAAGTTTTTGCTACAGATGTGGAATCAATAATGTAAAAATTTCTACATGTTCTGTCTGTTCAAAAAAATGGTTAAAGGTGTACAAACATAAAATTAGCCGCCTTTGTACTCAAATTTCTTAGGCTAAACCTAATAATTTCTACAAAAATAAATTTACCTTTAAACAAACAAAAAATTTACCTAAAACCAATATCTTCTTATAAACAAAAAAAAAAGACAAACATACTAAAAATAACTGGTTACAATGGTTAGATACTGTTTAAAAATGTTATAAAAGTAGTACACATTTAATAGAGACTTACAATTTTGTGACTAAACATTTAGACAACAGACCATATATAAAAGTGAAATTACTAGATATCTATATTACTGAACACTTTTCGATTCTGGTAGTAACATATCTGTTATCGGTTCCTTAGGAATATCTACAATTGAATCACGTAATATAAAAATATTTCCTTTAACTACACATACATTATTTACTGTAGATGGTACCCCACAAACCATTTCTGGTACCCTAAGTGTGATTTTTTTCCAATGCTCCATCCGAAGATACTACATTGACCAGGAAGTGAGTTTTTTTACCTGAAAAATTTTGAATTTTGCCGAACTCTTGCTATTCCAAGTAAGATAGAGATTTTTAATGTGCGCGACAACACACACACACACACACTCTCATTCTCCAAATCTTTATCCTCAGTGGAAAGTAGAAAATAATTCACTATACAAATTTGTTCCATCTACCACTGGTCACTTCGGTTTTTATAAAACTTTATTTAGAGTGCAAGAAACCTACTATTGGTCTAAAATGAAATTAGATGTTCTAAAATATTGTTGAAATTGTCTTGTTTGTTGTGCACAAAAAGCCTCAAATATTAAACCTTTAGGATTCGTATGGAAAGAGAAAGATGTACGATTTCCATTTCACACCATAGCGTTAGATTTAATAGGACCACTTCCTTTTTCGAAAACAGGTCACAAATGGGTACTTGTTATCAGAGATTGGTTTTCAAAATTCATTTTACTATTCCCTTTACGAAGCGCAAAAGCACAAAATATCGAAAAACATTTAGAAAATAATGTATTTCTAAGTTTTAGAGTACCTAGATTTATAATTTGTGACAATGGAACACAATTGTCTGGAAATATTTTTAAAAATTTAAATATAAAATATAATGTTGAAAAGATTTGGTATACTGCAGTATATTCACCACAGTGTAATGTTGTGGAAAGAATAAACTAAACTGTCGGTACTGCAATATGATCTTATATTGACACACACATAGTGTGGGATGAGAATTTAGCAAAAATCCAATATGCTATAAACTCTGCAAAACACGAAGTCACAGGTTTTTCTCCAAATTTTCTTGTGTCTGGTAGACATGTTCCTATATCAGGAAAATTTTATAGTTAGTCTTATAAACCTTCTGAAGATGTTGATATAGTACCTGAAGATAGAGTAGCATATTTTACTGATCAACAAGGTCTTTTTAAGGATGTTAGAAATAGACTTCACGTATCTTACAAAAAAATGTCTAGTCGATACAATCTTCGACATAGACCGCTTTCCTTTAATGTTGGTGATATGATTTGGAGATCAAACAAAATATTATCTAATGCTGGAGAAGCTTTCACTTCAAAGCTTGCTCCTAAGTATATTTTATGCACTGTCAACAAAAAGTTGTTAAATTTAGTGTATAACTTAACTAATCCTGAAGGGTCCAAAACCAATCGTTGTGCATCAACTTGACGCATACTGATCAGGCCTGCATTCCATATCTTATTCCGCAATATACTTATCGAATTCTTATTATTTTCAAAAAAATGCTATAGGACTGGTACTCATAATATGGCAAGTGTGAGTTTTGAAAACCCGAAATCTGAACATATGCACAGCAGCCTTTTGTTTCACTCGTCGAGATCTATCTAACGGCATGGGTCTCGGTTTTGGCAGGCTTGGGCCCACTTTGTATTTACTTGTGAATATGGCCCTTTGAAGTTTGAGGTTAACAACCAAATTAAATATGGATGGTAGTTGTCTTAATAAAGCTGTCTGAAGAGACTGAAACTTGTATAATTCAGAACAAGCCGGAGCTCAATACTTAAGTATACGTTTCTTTCAAATTATATAAATACAGGTATGAGATTTATCTTACTTACTTTTGCAACAGAACAATGTGCATGTGTTTCAATTTTAATCTCAAATATCTAGAAAAATAATGTATTTAAAATATAGAGTCATACATTTTACTTACCTATTATATTAACTAATTTAATATTACATTACTTGCCTGGTATAACCTTACAAGTGTAAACATAAAAGCGTTCATGAAACTTTTTGTGGTATGAGGTTACTTTCAACTCAAATGTTTAATAAAAATTCTCTTTACTATGTTAAATACAATAAAGCATAATTATGATATCTTTTTACTTAGATAGTTAATCTGAAATTGTGTCTAAGTACAATAATAATTTTAGATTTTCTAATACTTATCTGCTAGAGTTTAAGACATTTTTAAAATTATGAGAGAGTAGATTTTAGGACATGAAAACTTGGTTGTAAGAAAATAAGGGAATATATTTTGTTTTTCTAATGTTATTAACTAAACGTCAATATACAAGTTGTATTAAGATATTTTCTTTTGTTGTATTTTAAATTACATACCTATAACTTGTCTTGGTAAAATTTAACTTTGTTCTCAAAATATCTAAGAGTAAAAGCCCCTGAGATATAGTCTTTCGCAATCTACCGCAGCCACCAAAGGTCGACGCTAGCTCTGCCAGAGTTTTATTTAGACTCTGCTGTACACCCATATCTACCTGTAAAATGGTAGGGTGCATTTTAATGCATCTATTTGACAATACCAGTTAATCCTTGTTGTCCATTTTACAGATTAAAATGTCATATGTTTATATGCTATAGAGTCGAATACTATTTAAACATTCTAATATAAATTGTACTTGATGTGTTATAAAAAGCCTAATATATTTACTTCTGTTATGTTTTAGAGTATTGAATCAGTCACCGGATCATAGTTTATTGCTTTGGGCTACTGCATTTTACTTAATTGAAAATATTGAAGATAGCCAGTTTAACCCAGATTTTATTTCAACGGTAATTCTTGCAAGTATTTCTTATATTACCCAACATAAAACTACAGCTGTTCAAAATGCCATATTAAAAGTAAGAAATAATTTGGATCACTGATAAATATTTTTATTCTTACATTTCAGGGATTAGAGAGGCTAGTAATTAAACGTAAACTACCCAGAAAGATCCTGGATCAGCTAATAAAATTATCATTGGAAAGACTGAGAAATGGCTACCCTAGTATTGCTCTTCCATCTTCTCAGATGCTTCTTAGTTGCATTTATACTGGTAGAGTATTTTTTAATTTGTTTAATTGTTTTTTTCATATATTGAGACTTCTAATACTTTATGTGCTAATGAAAGGAAAAATTTTTGCTTATTAGAGTCGAACCAATTTGTTGGTGTTTAATATCTGATAATATTATTGATTGTCACTAATCACACTTAATTTTGAATTCTTAAGGAGTAAATAGCTGACGTACATTTACACTGTAGGAAATTGTAATTCAATGGAATGTTTTAGTGTTAAATTAAAATTGAGTGTTATAGGAGTTGCCTATACCAGGTGTTCATTCTCAAAGTCAAACATAAACATGTGTTACAGGGAAAATAAGTATTAAGTTAATAAATTTAGAGTTGCCCTGACGGGGGGTGGGCCCGGTAACAATACAAGAGTGCATAGGCTAACTGCAGTGGTGCAGGAGTAAGTTCCTACGGAAGAAATTATGAAAATAATCTCAATGAAGAAATAATAATGAGTAATGAGTAACAGGATTGAAATACAAAACAACGACGTTACACTATCACATACCTGAGAGTCTTTTCCTACTTGTCATAATTGAGGGACAATATAACAATTTTTTTAAAGGGAAAAATTGTTGGTTGAAACAAATTAGGAAAAAAATTTTAAAAATCCGTTTAGACCACTTATTTACAGCATTAGGTCGATTCTCAATTTTTAATAAGTCCTTGGTCCCATATGGAAAACAACAAACTCGTTATTTTCTAATTCGATTCAATCACAAGATCAAGTTCAACATTTCATATCCACAACTAGAAGCTGCTTGTAATCCCTTCGGGCCTACGTTGGGCGCCATTTACCCATTATGCCGAAGATTCCTTGAATAGTGTGAGTTGAGTGGGTTGAGTGAATTGAGCGAGTGAGTGAGTAAGTGAGTGAGTTGAGTGAGTGACTTGAGACATAAAAACGACATGGAAGAGTAGATCGGATCAAGACAATTTTGCCCTAGTTGACATTGATGAAAACACTTTGAGGAGTTGATCGAATCAAGACCACTTCGTCCTAGTAGACTTTGCCGAACCGACAACTGGGAGTTGATCGGAGCAAGACCACCTCGCCCTAGTAGACTTTGCCGGAATTACTTTGGAGAATCGATCACATCAAGATCACTTCGCCCCAGTAGATTTTATTGAAATCACTTTGGGGAGTCGATCGGATCAACATCACTTCGCCCTAGTGGACTTTGTCGAAATCAATTTGGGGGGGGGTCGATCGGATCAAGATCACTTTGCCCCAGTAGACTTTGTCGAAATCACTTCGGGGAGTCGATCGGATCAAGATCACTTCGCCCTAGTAGACTTTGTTGAAATCACTTCAGGGAGTCGATCGGATCATGATCACTTCGCCCTAGTAGACTTTGTCGAAATTACTTCGGGAAGTCGTTCGGATCACGATCACTTTTGCTCTAGTAGACTTTGTCGAAATTACTGCCGGGGGTCGATCAGATCAAGATCACTTTACCCTAGTAGATTTTATTGAAACGACTATACAAGTTTTTAAAGAAACGGCAGTACTTGCGTGCAAATGGTAAATAATTCAGGTTATAGGATATAAGTATTGACTTTTCACATATATTAGAAATTTTTTGGGGGCCGTATACTAATTTTGCAAACCAACTGCATTGTCCTTATCTCTCGCACTAACGGTAATAGACCCGTTGTTGGCTTTGTCGCACGCCGCACTTGGGTTTTTGAATAGAATAATTTAAAACGATAATTATTTTTTAAACACAATCGAATATTTTACTGCAATTTGGACAATTCCAGAAAAAGTTAAAGCATCGAAAATGGTTGTTTGAGTAAATGTAAATTATAATTGAAATATTGTAGAATTCACTGTAGCATATAAAAAATTGATTTGGGTTTCATATGAGTATTGTTAAATAAAGTGGTTATAAATGTTGTTTGTGTTTTTGTTTGTGTATAATGAATGGTATTGGCCATTTAAAAAGTCAATATGAAATTTAAAAAAAAAGTAAATTTTACTGAGCACCGAACCACCTACGTTGTGAACGGAAGACGGATCTCTTAACTCGGAGACATCAAGGTGACGTTTATTGGAATCCAGTTGGCCGTAAACTTGCATAATTTTACGTCACATAAGAAATATAGCGATTTCTGAAATAGTCACTATTTTAATGTTTTCTTTAAAAATAGACCGTGTATAATAAAATACTGATTATTTGTAGAATCTTAATAAAAATATAAGTTAGCCACTGTATGTGTTGTCCAAAATATTATTTTCATAACAGGAATAAATGTAACAATTCGGTCGTGTTCGTTTGTTCCCGACGAATAAAATTAATTATTTTTCTTTAAATTTAGATAGTCTATATTCAAAATTGATGCGTTTTTAAATATCTAGTCGATTTTAAAACTTAAAAATATATATTAGATATTTTATTTCGTCCTAATTAAAAAAATTCTAAAATAATTGTGTCACCTAAGATTTTGATGGTAACTCTTCGTGCGACTACGCTGATTTTGGTAATATGTCTTTGACATATCCGAATTAATTACGCAAATTTAAATAAAATTTTTTTAAAAAAGTATTATAACTACTCGCAAATGGTTAATAATGCAGATTCTAGAATATAAATAGCCTGTTGTTGTATACATGACATAATTTCTACTTGCTCTATACGAACTTTGGAAACCAATTTGATCGTCCTTTTACCTCGCACCAAAGCAAATCGACCTATTGTTGGCTTTAATGCACCGCGCGTTCGTGTTTCTAGATCGGAAAATTTCAAACGATCGTAACTTTTTGTAATACATAAGGGAACACGTTTCTAGAATTTGAACAATGTCAGGAAAAATAAACCGTTGAAATGGTTTTTGAGTAAATATAGCTTACAATTTAGAAATTATAGACCGGAGTGAGGCATATGAAAAAAATAATTTGGTTTTTTTTATGCATATTGTTAAATAAATGCTGTTGGTTGTTTAATAAGTTGTCGGAAAATTTAAAAAAAAATTTTTTTACTGGGCATCGAACCATTCAACTTACGAATGGTAGCCAGAGATCCTAGCATTACGATATTGAGCCGACGCTTATTGGAATCCTGTTGGTTGTATACTTGCATTTTAACGGACACATACAAAATACGGCGATTTCTGACCAAATCACGCTCTATTGTAATTGCTGGGCTATCTTCGTAAATAAACGTCAAATGTAATAATTAATTATTTCTGAAACAAGCCAGTGTATATCAAAAAGCGATGCTGTCACATAATAATAATCAATTATCGGTACTATTAAGACATATTAGATAATTTATAATTTAAATTTAACAAATTTGAAAAAAGTTGTTTGTCATCATAGATTTTGAAGGTACACACTCGTACTTTTACGCCGGTCTTCGTTACCTGGTTTTGCCGTTTCTCGAATTAATTATCCAATTTTTAATAAATGTTTTAAGAAAATACGATAGTACCAGCTTGCAAACCGTTAATAATTCTGGTTATAGGATACGGGTAGCGCTGCTTGGGTATATTTTAGATATTTTTTAGCGACCAAATACGAATTTTGGAAACCAACTCGATGTGCTTCTCTCTTGCACTAGCAGTAACCGACCTGTTGTCGATTTTGTTGTACTGCTCGTTTGGCTTTTCAGATCGGAAAATTTCGAGGGATTCTAGCTTTTTTAATACGTTAGCGAATATGTCGCTTTAATGTAATAATTTTTAGAAAAACCCCTATTTATCCCTTAGTATTGGGTTTTTCGCGACAAAAACCATGCTATAGCACGCACACAAAAATTTCCAACCACACCACGACCCGCCCGCACCCCTAACACAAACCCCCTAGGACGCAAATCCCTATTAGAGATGGATTTCCACCTCTCAACTTTAACACAGAGACTGGCTAGACGGTTTTTAAGGTATGGAATTTTGCAGAATACAATCTAGCTGTTATGAAACCTGGTTTGTAAAGTCAGAAATAACAATTTAATCTTTCAAAAGTCCGTATGAACACCTTATGGTTAAGGAAATACCTCATAATTTACAACTTGTTTCGTACACACGGCACAGGGGTATTGAAAATTTCGTTCTGATAAGACTTTCCCCGCTTGTACTATCCTGGGAAGTAATTTTCTTAATCCGTTCACTTCCGCACCCTTGAGGCAAACAGACTGGAAAGTTGTTGATGCGCAAACCCTCTGTAGAGCTAATCACCCCAATAGTGAGACAACCAAATCGCAAATGTTAAAGAAGATCCATCCCATACCGCATTAGCTTGGGACCGACGCCTTGTGACCATACCGCCGGAACCTATGCTAGATCAACTTGAAGGCCACCACCAACTAATTGTGGTTAAGTGTGATGACTTTTTGCTGGACCGTAAAAGGGTTCATATATTGTTTTGGTAACCCTCTTTTCCACTAGGGCTACGTCCTGAGCCACCATGTAGTAGTTCGTAAGATTCGTCACCCCATCATTAAGTCGTAACCTAGTACTAACACGTAAAAAAATTTTATTCAAAGCATTTGATTCTTTACAAATGATAATTGATTAAACTTTTATATTTAAGAATTTACAGCTATAACTATTGTAAAAAGCTTTAAATTAAATTATGTACGTAATGATCAGAACTTATGTTCGTCCAAGTCTGAAGAGACATACATGTTCTATAAATAATAAATTTGTTTCATATCACTAAACTTTATGAATTGATTTAGTTTTTGTGGATAAAAGTTATTTGTTAAACAATAGATATTTTCTGATTCTAACTGGTTTAATCTTCTAAGTAAAATAAATTAAAATTTTTAACAAATTCATTCCTATAGGGTTTCTGTATCTACCCTAAAACATTCTTTGTAATACTTGCTACATACAGTGGTATCCAACTTCACTGTATTTAATTTTCGGTTTAACGAAAAATATTTCAACTCTGCCCTTTCTCGTGATCTCGCAGGGGTAATAGCCAAGCTGGCGACAGAAGGGGCAAGTTTTTATAGTCCTAATTTAATTTTATTTAATTATTAACACTTATTTCCTACAGTATCGCGTACAACGTCGTGGGGTTAAAAATAAATTCACTACAGCACCAAATCGTCTCTCACAGCAATCCCTTTTGATATTATACCTACACAGAAGACGGTTATTTCGCAAAGGCCTCCCTTGCTTTAAACAACCTTTATATTATAAATAAGTTTACGACGCACCTATCCTAACACAACTTTTAGGTTTTTTAATTAGTAGTGACCTCAACACTATATTAGCACATGTACCCATTCGAGTATACTTCTTAGTAGTAAAACATTTCTAAATGTAACCTAACCTCAACACCATTTTCATCTATGTATCTATTTGGGTATTATTTGGTAACAGTAAAGCATTTATAGTGGCAATCCAGCCTCAACACTTTTTTTGCCCATGCACCTTAGTAGACACTTTGTCTTAATAAAATAAAACATTCCTAACTGTAACCTAACCTCAACACAGTTTTTGCGCATGTACCTATTTGCCTATAGTTTTTTTAGTAGTAGTGTAGAATTATTATCCGATGGATAGTGACGTCATATGCACAATAGGTTCAAATAACCTTTGAACGAGAAGATTCTGCATATTATAGTACGATCTACAAACATCATGGCATTATAGTCCTAATACATCATCACAAAAACTCCATTTATAGCGTAACATAAAATATTGATTAGAAGGTTCCAGTTTACACTAACAATATCTAGAAATGCATAAATTTACGAAATAAACCCAAACAATCATATAACATTGGAGTTTTTACTTGTTTTCACTGATAAATAATTGTTGGTGCATAGCTTTTTGTTCAGTAAAAATTTGCTATTGGAACAATGTACAAACTCAGCTGATCGCAATATTGTATGTAAATGTCATTGTCATTTTCGCTTTCCTCAATGTGTTATTTAATTTCCAATTTTTCATTTTAATCGTTTTTATCATCAAAACAGTTTTATTCAAAACTGACTGATTAATTAATTTCTTCAGCACTGTAAGTACTTGAAAAAAATGCGCGTTTAATAGTTGATTAATTTTTGATATTTTTTTAGAGTAATATGAATAAGAGGGAGGTGATTCATAGTGAAGGATGACAGAATGCTGCATGCCGCATATATGTTTATTATTATAAAAAGTAACTACAGGAATAAAATATCATTGTATAATATATATTGCTGTGAAATGCTCCTTTGAATGCGGGAACTGGTCCTAAAAAAAAAACATTCGAGCCCCACAGATTGGGCGTCAAATTTGCTGTGAAACCTCCAAAATCCGTGAACTACGCTTTTCGCCTCGGCTGCTCACCTAATTTTATAAACCTCCTCATTCATAAAATTAAACAACACATTCCTACCACAAACATCAACGTCAACTCTATTTACATCAATATTCACAATACATTAAAATTTCAAAATTAATATTCAGCATAAATTTTTAATATCGGAAAATTTCAAAATTAAATTTATTATCATGTGCATCCAGAATTAAAGTCCTTGTTGGATGCCTACTAATTAATATAACAATATAAGCAGACCGGAGTCTGAGTATAAAGGGAGCATCTACCACCCCTTTACGTTAATTAACCAGGTTCGTCTAATTGAGCTCAAAGACATACCCATATTTTCATCATAATTCAGAACATCAATACTAAATACCCCTTTCTACTTAAACAAGCAAATTTCATCTTAAAATTAAAATTTTATGGTTAGTACAATTTCACTAATGTCCATTTAAAGTAAATCAATTATAAAGTTATTCAACACACACAAAATGTCAAACAAAATAGTATAATTTACCTGAAGGTTACTGTCCTCAAAGCTTCAATGTACATCGTCCCTTTAGTAATCACACCATTCCAACAGGATTATATTTACGGCTTCTAATTCTCAACGCTTTTAAAATTTTCTCCATCACCATTTATTTAAAGTTGTTTCTGGGCTTTTCCGGAACTCATCTGTCTATATCTGACCCTTGTTTCGTGGATCCAGACACGTATTTGAACCATTTAATTATTAACACCCCCGAAAAATAGCAAAGAAATTTATGCGTCTTTCACCAATATACGCCAAAACTGCCTACTTTTGTGTATACATTTGTCGTTGTAAATTTTGCTAATTGGTACAGTGATACTAAATTTTATTACCTTGTATCTGAGTGCACTGAAGTACATTCATGTTAGCACGTAAATAACAAACTATTTTGAATCACTAAAATATACGAGCAAAATTTTAAATTATTTTATCAAACTAAAATGCACTGTTTAACATCTTGAATCAAGTCGCGGATGTAAGAGCTTTTAACGCATCGAATAGTCAAAAGTCTAAGAGGCCTAAATTCATATTACCACCGGTATATATTGCAAAAAGCCTGTCTGTCGGTCTGTTCCCCAAAACAGACAATTCTTAAGAATTTCTCATTCTATGTTCCCAGTCCGTCGCTCGCGTGTCGGTTTTTACGAATTTTTCACTCGCCCCATTTAAATCTCAGAAATTCTTACACGGCACGCAAACATGTCCGAGAAAAACTAATTAATTTTGTACAGAAATTGTTGTTTCTACCTCTGATATTTGCATCCTATTTTCAACCAATTGTGACCCTCGTGACGTTGCTTAAATCACGCCTTTTACTATATGTGTCTTTGCTTGACGCATTTTCTCTTTCCTTTTCTAACCTGTTCGTATTGGTGCAAATTGATATTCTTTATTATCGATTATGTTTTAGTCCATGTGGACTATCTGGGTTTAATAACCCCGTATCGCACATTCTCGTGAATATTAAGCCCCGGTTTCTCCAAGATTCTTTGTAAACATTAATTATCTGCAAACTTTTCGCCGAATGAGCTTTTTAAATAAACCCTGTTTTGTATTTCGTGCTAAAGCATCTGACCGTTTCAATATCCTTAGAATCGACATGTTTATCTAAACAAATTAAACTGAAATTGCCTTTTAAAATACGCAGGTGTGTTCAAACATCCTACTTCTAACTAACACTTCTAGGATTTGCATTTCATTGGGTTTTTACAAGTTTCTATAGATATTATCTGTTACTAACGATTCAATACCGGTTACTTGAAATAGAGTTAATTAAGATAAATTTTGCACGTAATTTCCATTTGTTTAGGAATAATTACATTACACGCAGAGCTTTCCAATACTGCTTCTTTTGATATAAAGCGTCTTGTACATGATTTAAATCTCTTATGTTTAATGAAACTAATAAATTTTTATGCTTCACGGTTTTAATAACGCGTATTATCTAATAATATTCATTATACACGGTGATTAAAATTATTTGATGTGATTATTTAATTTTCTACCCTGGTCTAAATATGAGTAATATATATATATATATATATATATTGTTATATATACTGTGATCCTACCTTATTAGTGATAGGCGTAATATATCTATCTGTCACTCCTTGTCTTATTTTAGAGCCTTGTTGAGTTATGCCACACAATTTATCTTTAAATATTTTACACGGCTGCTGCACTTAAATATTTTACAGGGCCGTCAAACACGTAGCGGAATCTACCTAGGGTGGGTCCGTCCTAGGCAAACACCTCTCAACTAGACACCCAAACAAATATCCAAGGAGTTTTCAAAATAATTTTAAAAGCCAAAAGTATTCCCAAACACTAGTTCCACTTTTATAAATTTGATTAAAGCACTGCGTAGATATTAAATACTAATACCTGGAATCCAGATACAAGCGCCGCCTTCCAGCCGTCCTGAAGCCAAGTGACCAGCTGCAGGCACCTCCTGTAAATAATAAGTAACTCGAGCAACTGGTAATCTCCAGACTATAAAACTACTAATATTTCTACAAATTTTATGTTATACAAATACTCAGATAACTCCAATTCCACTATGCTTTCGTCTTCAAACAATAACGGTACAGACCAGCACTCCCTCTTTTAATTAACTTTTATTCGCCGTAAAACTGCTACTATTTGCTATCTCCAGGTACAACTTGACTTTCAAAACTTTCTCGTAACTTTTTAAATGTAATAAAACTCATAACAGTACAAAAACACGTCTATTTTTCAGTAATATAAATTTGAAGTCAATTATAAATAAAATCAGTCTTCTTTTGTTTCCGTTGCCATAACAACTATCTCTACGCACACTATGTAATTTATAATTATTAATAATTGATTAATAATACAGTTGTTTTCTCTAGATACATTCATTTTCTAGATGGTTTGTAATCCAGTGATTTATGTATATTGAACTTTTTACAATATTGAAAATAGCTAACAAACTTTGATGGTTCAGCTTTTAAATTGTACGCAACAGACATTTATGTCTTATTCGGTAAACGTCCTGTCATTACATAACCAATCTTTAATTATTAAAACATATTCAAACTGAAATTGATTTACAAATTTTACGGGAGTATCATTTAACTCCTTAAAATTTTAAAAGCGTGCAGTATACCAAGCAATTTTGATATTTGTTTTTACATTCAAATGGTTCTGAAAACGCTAACTCCAAATTAAATTTCATATACGTGCAACCATAACAATTAAAATACGTATACAATGCAAACTTATAACTAGCTTAGCCTGGTCTATGGCCGGTATATGTTGTTGAATGCAATGCAGTTTCACAAGCTTTATAAATTTATAAACGTGGAATAGTTGTTGTTAATTTATAAACCAAAAATACCTGAAAGAAAATACTCAAACAAAACCAAATATACCCCCATTCTAGCAAAGTCGTTTCGAAGCCCTATTTAAACATTTTATAAGCCCACCCCCTTCTTGACAGTATATAAGCTGTTATATATACTGTGATCCTACCTTATTAGTGATAGGCGTAATATATCTATCTGTCACTCCTTGTCTTATTTTAGAGCCTTGTTGAGTTATGCCACACAATTTATCTTTAAATATTTTACACGGCTGCTGCACTTAAATATTTTACAGGGCCGTCAAACACGTAGCGGAATCTACCTAGGGTGGGTCCGTCCTAGGCAAACACCTCTCAACTAGACACCCAAACAAATATCCAAGGAGTTTTCAAAATAATTTTAAAAGCCAAAAGTATTCCCAAACACTAGTTCCACTTTTATAAATTTGATTAAAGCACTGCGTAGATATTAAATACTAATACCTGGAATCCAGATACAAGCGCCGCCTTCCAGCCGTCCTGAAGCCAAGTGACCAGCTGCAGGCACCTCCTGTAAATAATAAGTAACTCGAGCAACTGGTAATCTCCAGACTATAAAACTACTAATATTTCTACAAATTTTATGTTATACAAATACTCAGATAACTCCAATTCCACTATGCTTTCGTCTTCAAACAATAACGGTACAGACCAGCACTCCCTCTTTTAATTAACTTTTATTCGCCGTAAAACTGCTACTATTTGCTATCTCCAGGTACAACTTGACTTTCAAAACTTTCTCGTAACTTTTTAAATGTAATAAAACTCATAACAGTACAAAACACGTCTATTTTTCAGTAATATAAATTTGAAGTCAATTATAAATAAAATCCGTCTTCTTTTGTTTCCGTTGCCATAACAACTATCTCTCGCACACTATGTAATTTATAATTATTAATAATTGATTAATAATACAGTTGTTTCTCTAGATACATTCATTTTCTAGATGGTTTGTAATCCAGTGATTTATGTATATTGAACTTTTACAATATTGAAAATAGCTAACAAACTTTGATGGTTCAGCTTTTAAATTATACGCAACAGACATTTATGTCTTATTCGGTAAACGTCCTGTCATTACATAACCAATCTTTAATTGTTAAAACATATTCAAACTGAAATTGATTTACAAATTTTACGGAGTATCATTTAACTCCTTAAAATTTTAAAAGCGTGCAGTATACCAAGCAATTTTGATATTTGTTTTACATTCAAATGGTTCTGAAAACGCTAACTCCAAATTAAATTTCATATCGTGCAACCATAACAATTAAAATACGTATACAATGCAAACTTATAACTAGCTTAGCCTGGTCTATGGCGGTATATGTTGTTGAATGCAATGCAGTTTCACAAGCTTTATAAATTTATAAACGTGGAATAGTTGTTGTTAATTTATAAACCAAAAATACCTGAAAGAAAATACTCAAACAAAACCAAATATACCCCCATTCTAGCAAAGTCGTTTCGAAGCCCTATTTAAACATTTTATAAGCCCACCCCCTTCTTGACAGTATAATATATATATATATATATATATATATATATATATTGCTGTGTATCCCTGCGTTAGATTCGAGCCTCACGAATTGGGCGTCAAAGAATGCTGTGTTTCCCTTAAAATCCGGGAACTACGGTTTTCGAATCGAGCCTCACGAATTGGGCGTCATGTATGCTCCGAAACCTCCTAAATTAACTGGTCCGTCGACTTTCTTCTGTTCATCGCCTCAGCTGCTCCCCTAAATAAACCTTCATCCTCATTCATAAAAAAAAAAAACACATTCCTACCACAAACATCAACGTTAACTCTATTTACATCAATATTCACAATACATTAAAATTTCAAAATTAAAAATTCAGCATAAATTTCAGTATCAGAAAATTTCAAGATTTAAATTTGTTATCATTTTAATGTGCATCCAAAATTAAAGTCCTTGTAGGATGCCTACTAATTAATATAACAATATATGCAGACCTGAGTCTGAGTACAAAGGGGAGCATCTACCACCCTTTTACGTTAATTAACCAGGTTCGTCTAATTGAGCTCAAAGACATACCCAAATTTTCATCAAGAACATAAATACTAAATACTCCTTTCGACTTAAACAAGAAAATTTCACATTAAAATTAAAAATTTGTTGTTAGTACAACTTCATTACTGTCCATTTTAAGTAAATAAATTATAAAGTTATTCAACACACACGAAAACATCAAAGTTCAAACAAAATAGTATAATTTACCTGAAGGTTACTGCACTCGTAGCTTCAATGTACCTCGTCCCTTTTGTTAATCACACCATTCCAACTGGGTTATATTTACGGCTTCTGATTCTCAACGCTTTTAAAATTTCTCCACCACCATTCATCTAAAGTTGTTTCAGGGCTTTTCCGGAACTCATCTGTGTATATCTGAACCTTGTTTTGTGGATCCAGTCATGTTTATGAACCATTTAATTATTAACACCCCCGAAAAATAGCAAAGAAATTCATGCTTCTTTCACCAATATACGCCAAAACTGCCTACTTTTGTGTATTCATTCGTCGTTGCAAATTTTGACTAATTAGTACAGTGATACTAACTTTATTACCTTGTATCTTCTTTTCTAAGTGCACTAAAGTACATTCATTGTAGCACGTAAAGAACAAGCTGTTTTAAATCACAAAAATATTCGAGCAAACTGTTTTAATTATTTAATCAAAACCGGAAAACTAAAAAGCACTGTTTAACGCATTGAATCAAGTCGAAGATCTAAAAGAGCTTGTTCATATTAACCTGGGTCTATATAGTGGTTAGCCTGTCTGTCGGTCTGTTCCCCAAAACAGACAATTCTAAAGAATTTCGCATGCTAGGTTCCCATTCCGCAGCCCGGCATGCGATTTTTACGAAATTTGCACTCGCACCAGTTACATCTCAGAAATTTCGACACGGCTCGCAACTTCTGGAAATAACTAATTGAATTTTATACAGAAATGTTATTTTTACCTCTCAATTTTGCCTTTTATTTTCACCCAATCGCAACCCAATGACGTTGCTCCACTCACGCCTTTTACTATATGTGTCTCGGTCTTGCGCATATTATCTGTCTCTATCTACCCTGTTCTTAGTGGTGCAAATTGATATTCCTTACTATCGATTATTTCAGTCCACATGGACTGTTATCTGGGTTAAATAACCCCGTATCCAACCTTCCCGTTAATATAAGCGACGGTTTCTCCAACATTCTCTGAAACCATTTGTTATCTGCAAAATTTTCGCCGTACGTGACTTTTAAACTACGCAGGTGTTCAATCGTACTATTAATTCTCAGAGCTTTATTTCATGGTATTTTAATCTTGGATTTTCACAGGCTTTTATGCTTATTATTAATAATGGTTTAATTAACTCCAACTAAATTTGACTTCTACCCTTTCATTTTTAGCGAATACAAATTAAATATTAATTATTATGTGTACACTTTGTTTAATACCGGTTACTTAAAATAGAGTTAATTAATCTAAATTTTGCACGTAATTTCTCTTTGTTTCTTTACTAGGAATAATTAAATTACATGTAGAGCTTTTTAATACTGCTTCCTTTTTTATAGCAAGCGTCTTGTAGATGATTTAAATCTCTTATGTTTAATGAAACGAATGAATTTTTATGCTTCACGCTTTTATTTAACAACGCGTACCTTTTCCCAAAGCTTCTACACGGTGATTAAAATTATTTGATGTGATTATTTAATTTTCTGCCCTGGTCTAAATATGAGTATTTTCCCCCTATTTGAATACAAATAATCCCACTTATTCGAATTCAAATATAAAGCATTTAGACTGCCAAACAAAAATTTACAAAAAAATTGCCTATCTCTCTCTACCCTTATCTATCTAACTTACCTACCTTATCTCCAATTCAAAAAATTATTTACACCTGTTCTATATCCCTATCCTATTTCTAACTTTTAACTAATCTTCACTATACTTTACTTCCCCCTACCTAATCCTATATACCTATCCTACTCTTACTCTATTCCTAACTCTCCACTAATCTTATATGAAATATCTATACTTAACCTATCTTATTTTCTTCCTACATTTACTCTTTATTCTCATCCTAAACCTATTTCTAATTATCTCCCATATTTATCCTATACCTAGCTTTATTTTCTATAACTATACTAAAATTCACCTATCTCTATTCTCTGTTCATCAAGTTATTTAAATCTAACTCTCTTCTTGACCCTCCACGTCTTTCTTCTTACCATCCTAATACTCTTCATCCCTATTTCTCCCCCTTCGATATCTATACTTATCATCCCTATTATCTCACATACAATAAACTTATCATCCCTATTATCCTTACTCTTAAATATTGCTTCTTCTTCAGTTCCTACACTTGTCTGTTTCTTATTCATTATCATTTCCTTTTCTGCCGACAAACCAAATGATACTACTTTAAAATTCTCAATTTTTCTCTCTACGGAAAATCCTATGTACCTTCTAGAATTCTTATGTAATGGAATCCGCCAGAATGAATTCCTTAAATCTCCTTTATTAAAAATAAACTTGCCACTTAATCTCGTCAAAAGTGTGTCCATGGATGGTGGACAATGGAATTGCGGTTTGGTCCGTTGATTAATTTTCCATGCATCTTTTCTTAATTCTGCCTTCACCTGCTCCCGATCTGCTGCTGTTGCTTCTACCCCCACTAATTCTGCATGTTTTTGTACTAAAGCTTGAACCTTACTCTCCTATCCTCTGGACATCTTATCGTGTTGATCTGTTTACCTTCATCATCTTCTACCTCTACTACATTAATACTCAACCCTGTGTCATCCTCTGTGACTTCATAACTGCCCTTCCATGGCACTACCTTATCCTTAATCCTTACTACCTTCCTTTCCATATCTATCAAAACCCCTAACTGCATCATACAGTCAACACCTAAAATGCTCTGAAACTTCAGTCCAGGTACAATTACAAACTCCTGTTCACAGCTTAAACCTCCTATATCTATCCTAAGCGCCACAACACTATTTACTACAGCAAACTTCTATTTATTTGGAGCTACTAAATGGCTACGCTTTATAGGCATAATTCTATCACAAACCTTATCCCTAATTTTGCTGACGAATTCCTCCGATATTAAACTCGCCTCTGCCCCTGTATCAAGTAATACTTCTACATTATTCTCAAAAATTCCTATATTAATAATTGGCAAACATAATTTTTCCTCAGTTTCTGGCTCTACTTCCTCCTCAATTTTGAAAAATTCACGTGGATGTTCATATACATTTACACTGAAATCTAGTGGTCTGTCGCGTTCTAAAAATCCTGTCCAGGTCTGTTTTCCTACTTGGTCCTGGTCTAGCCGTCACCTCAGCGTATGTCCTAGGCGTTTCCACTCGTTCCGTGTCTGTATTAGCAGTCCCCTCATGTCCGGTGAACTATTCCTTCTGGTAGGTTCGGTCTCGGTGCAGGTCCCCTTCCTAAACTATTACTTCTAAAGTATGGTCGTCGCTGTTCCCAATTCTGTCGCTGGTATCCGTAACTATTCCCCTTCTAGCATAGTTGTCCCGTCTATTGTCAAACCTAACTGTGTTGATCTGTCTTTCCCTATTATCCCGAGGTCGTCCACTACTTACGTCGTCGTACCTCTGCAGGTATTCTAAAAACATTTCTCTGTCCACTATGTTCTGTAGTGCTACGTGTTGTCTTACTTCTACCTCGAAGTGTCGTGATAAATACTTGATAATTTGTCGGTCCGTCAGTGGTGGGTTCAGTTGCTTTGCTATGCTATACTTGCGTATAGCATATTGCTCCCTACTTCCTGAAAATTCTCCCTTAAATTTCCCTGTGATTAAGTCGTCTCGTACCTGGTCTTGTCTATGGTCACTCCAGTAGAGCTTTAAAAATCTGTCTTCAAAGTCTGTGTAGGTGTCTATGTCCTGTCCTACTAAATTGTACCATGCTTCCGCGTTGTCTTTCAATAAAGCCTTTATCGTATTCAGTTTAGTCTGTTCGTCAAATAAATTTCCCACTAGATTTCTTACACTATTAATAAAAATTTGTGGATTTACCCTGTTATCGCCATAAAACTTCATGTGTTGGTCCAATAATCCTCCACCTGTATAAAATCTGGGACCATCCCCCGTTAAATTTGACATGTTGTATTTGATACTACTAACTTCGCGTTCTACCCTGCCTAACTGATCCCTACATGAGTCCGTTACTTCAGTCATTTTTACATTAATCTCTTCTTCACAAAAAATGCGTACTTCGGACCTTAAATGTCCCATTTCCTGTCGAAGACCTGTAATATCACGCTCATTTTTATCAACCCTATTTTCAACTTCCCCCATATTTACGGTAAGACTATTTTTAAACTCTGTAAATTCTTCAGTCGATTGCTCAATTTTCCCGCTTATCTGCTCTAATTTTCGGTTGGACTCTTCCCTCGCTCTATTGGGTTCTTCGTTCATCCTCTCTAGCATTCTCATTATCATCTCGTTTCCTTGATCCCCTGATTCCGTCCTCGACTGATCTCTACTGCCTCCAGCTTCTTCCATTTTCGAATTTTTCCCACACAATGCACTATCGTCACTTCCAATTTCCACTCCTTGACTCCTTAACCACTCTTTTCTCTGCATACGTTCTAATCACTCTCACACACTCTAAAATACTCCTAAATTTATACACACACAGAAACTCTCTCTCTCAGATCGCCAGTTTCCTGGAATAAAATCACAAAAATTTTATTTGGAACTCGAGCCTCACTTTTGGGTCGCCAAAGAATGCTGTGTATCCCTGCATTAGATTCGAGCCTCACGAATTGGGCGTCAAAGAATGCTGTGTTTCCCTTAAAATCCGGGAACTACGGTTTTCGAATCGAGCCTCACGAATTGGGCGTCATGTATGCTGTGAAACCTCCTAAATTAACTGGTCCGTCGACTTTCTTCTGTTCATCGCCTCAGCTGCTCCCCTAAATAAACCTTCATCCTCATTCATAAAAAAAAACAAACACATTCCTACCACAAACATCAACGTTAACTCTATTTACATCAATATTCACAATACATTAAAATTTCAAAATTAAAAATTCAGCATAAATTTCAGTATCAGAAAATTTCAAGATTTAAATTTGTTATCATTTTAATGTGCATCCAAAATTAAAGTCCTTGTAGGATGCCTACTAATTAATATAACAATATATGCAGACCTGAGTCTGAGTACAAAGGGAGCATCTACCACCCTTTTACGTTAATTAACCAGGTTCGTCTAATTGAGCTCAAAGACATACCCAAATTTTCATCAAGAACATAAATACTAAATACTCCTTTCGACTTAAACAAGAAAATTTCACATTAAAATTAAAAATTTGTTGTTAGT
The DNA here is from genome assembly GCA_036346225.1 of Platerodrilus igneus. Taxonomy (NCBI): domain Eukaryota; kingdom Metazoa; phylum Arthropoda; class Insecta; order Coleoptera; family Lycidae; genus Platerodrilus; species Platerodrilus igneus. The sequence goes on along the minus strand of JARFIW010000845.1, from coordinate 1,637,025 downwards.
ACAACTTCATTACTGTCCATTTTAAGTAAATAAATTATAAAGTTATTCAACACACACGAAAACATCAAAGTTCAAACAAAATAGTATAATTTACCTGAAGGTTACTGCACTCGTAGCTTCAATGTACCTCGTCCCTTTTGTTAATCACACCATTCCAACTGGGTTATATTTACGACTTCTGATTCTCAACGCTTTTAAAATTTCTCCACCACCATTCATCTAAAGTTGTTTCAGGGCTTTTCCGGAACTCATCTGTGTATATCTGAACCTTGTTTTGTGGATCCAGTCATGTTTATGAACCATTTAATTATTAACACCCCGAAAAATAGCAAAGAAATTCATGCTTCTTTCACCAATATGCGCCAAAACTGCCTACTTTTGTGTATTCATTCGTCGTTGCAAATTTTGACTAATTAGTACAGTGATACTAACTTTATTACCTTGTATCTTCTTTTCTAAGTGCACTAAAGTACATTCATTGTAGCACGTAAAGAACAAGCTGTTTTAAATCACAAAATATTCGAGCAAACTGTTTAAATTATTTAATCAAAACCGGAAAACTAAAAAGCACTGTTTAACGCATTGAATCAAGTCGAAGATCTAAGAGAGCTTGTTCATATTAACCTGGGTATATATAGTGGTTAGCCTGTCTGTCGGTCTGTTCCCCAAAACGGACAATTCTAAAGAATTTCGCATGCTAGGTTCCCATTCCGCAGCCCGGCATGCGATTTTTACGAAATTTGCACTCGCACCAGTTACATCTCAGAAATTTCGACACGGCTCGCAACTTCTGGAAATAACTAATTGAATTTTATACAGAAATGTTATTTTTACCTCTCAATTTTGCCTTTTATTTTCACCCAATCGCAACCCAATGACGTTGCTCCACTCACGCCTTTTACTATATGTGTCTCGGTCTTGCGCATATTATCTGTCTCTATCTACCCTGTTCTTAGTGGTGCAAATTGATATTCCTTACTATCGATTATTTCAGTCCACATGGACTGTTATCTGGGTTAAATAACCCCGTATCCAACCTTCCCGTTAATATAAGCGACGGTTTCTCCAACATTCTCTGAAACCATTTGTTATCTGCAAAATTTTCGCCGTACGTGACTTTTAAACTACGCAGGTGTTCAATCGTACTATTAATTCTCAGAGCTTTATTTCATGGTATTTTAATCTTGGATTTTCACAGGCTTTTATGCTTATTATTAATAATGGTTTAATTAACTCCAACTAAAATTGACTTCTACCCTTTCATTTTAGCGAATACAAATTAAATATTAATTATTATGTGTACACTTTGTTTAATACCGGTTACTTAAAATAGAGTTAATTAATCTAAATTTTGCACGTAATTTCTCTTTGTTTCTTTACTAGGAATAATTAAATTACATGTAGAGCTTTTTAATACTGCTTCCTTTTTTATAGCAAGCGTCTTGTAGATGATTTAAATCTCTTATGTTTAATGAAACGAATGAATTTTTATGCTTCACGCTTTTATTTAACGTACCTTTTCCCAAAGCTTCTACACGGTGATTAAAATTATTTGATGTGATTATTTAATTTTCTACCCTGGTCTAAATATGAGTATTTTCCCCCTATTTGAATACAAATAATCCCACTTATTCGAATTCAAATATAAAACATTTAGACTGCCAAAAAACATTTACAAAAAAAATTGCCTATCTCTCTTTTTCTACCCTGGTCTAAATATGAGTAATATATATATATATATATATATATATATATATATATATATATATATATATATATGATCATTTAGGCTTTACTTAAAAAGTCTAAGTTATTATTTCTTCTTATTAATTTCTATATATATATATATATATATATATATATATATCAGTATAATATTCCAAAATTAAGGCAAATAATCTTCTTAATCGGGTGTTTGTAATTCACCAGCTACTAGCAGAACATGGTCATATAGTGTTGCGTTTACCTAAACCCTATCAAGAAGATATGGACGTTACTTAAAAACCATGTTGCTGCATGTAACGCAACCTTTAAAATAGATGTTGTATGGATATTGGCAAAAGAACATAAAATATATTGGAGTTAAAGAGTGGAGTAAAGTATGTTTGCAGTTTGAGACACCTAAAAAGGAATATGTTTAGTGTGAAACTTGTACAGATGAGCTTCGGGGGTCTAATTATACAGGTTGATGATAATAGTAATTACTCAGATGGTTACGTATTGTCAGGGATGAGTCTGATGATGATGATGAAAGTTTAAGATGTGAACTCATTTAAAAATTTAAGTATCACACTTCTGTAAAATAGTTGAATGATCTATGCTTAGTGCTTGTAAAATGCATAGATTGAATGTTTTTTAAAAACAGGAAACCTCGAAGCAAAGAAAAACTTCATGTGATTATTATATTTCGTCTTGTACTTTATCGTCTATCTGAAATGTTCAGAATCGTGCCAGGATGCAGTGAGAATTTTGTCATCCACCAAAGACAATTCATATTTTAATAGTGAAATAGCGCATATTTATAAAGATATATTTTTTTTATTAGAAACACTATATTATAAAAGAAAATACAAAAAATACAGACTAAAAACTTTACAATGAAATAATAAACAAAAAAAAGCTAGAGGGGACAATAATATACCTAAAATATTTTTTTACAAAAAAGTTGTTCGTCTTGCTTTATTTTGAGCAAAATCTTTTATTAAATCTTGTATATTTAGCGAACCACCACACACATCTTGCTCGATTGAAATTAATGCTAAATTGTTTAATCTTTCTAATGGCATTGTTGACCATAAATAATTTTTTATTAATTTTAATTTAGAAAATGATCACTCACCTTCAGCAACCGTTACCGATAAAGTTAATATTATTCTCTAAGCTATTGTTAAATTTGAAAATGTCTGAACTAAATAATTTTTAACTACATATTTAAAATTTCAAGGGATTACCTTTATCGTAAACATATGATCTAATCATTTCTTGCATCGTCAGATAATTTAATCTGCAAAACCCCAAAAAGGATTCCTTGACTTCAACTTTTTTTTCGCAAATTATCTAAAAATACAAATCTTATTACGATAGTTATTTGTTCCTGACAACTCATGTTAGAAGTCCAACCTAATATAACTGAATTTAGCTTTGTACAACATGGTTTTAATAACCTTCTTTATGTTTCCTCCTATAATTAAATAATATTTCATTTTGTATTTTATTTCTAAAATAATGGGACAAGCGGTTACCATCTATTTGAATATCTCGAATATTATCGACCATAACTGGATCACTTCTTAAAATGGTTTCAATCACTATTAAAAAGTTACTGGTATTTTTTGAGAAGAGTTTATGTTCTGTTTCCAGAAAAACTCAATTTTGTCGGGTTAGATATGTACTAATATAATTCTTTCTAGAACTTTTTTTTAATGGGCAATAAGACTGTTGTTCAGATGATATCTAGAAGATTTATTTTTGATTGATTTGTACAACTATGCAAAATCATTACAGCACTTAACACGAATTTTACCTTTCTCATGCTTGATCAAATGTTGCCTGTTATTTAAATCAGTTCTGTCTTCTAAAGTAGCAGACGGATTTCTAAAAATTTTGTAGGAAAAGCAAAACACTGGATTGTTGGTAGCTGAATACCAATTATGGTTTACAGCCTCTCCATTAAATAAATATTTTTTACAATAATTTTCTGAATAGCTAGTATAATTAAAATTAGGTATTTGTTTTAAGTCACTATCAACCAGGATCAGTTCTGTTTTTTTTGTCGGTCATATCAGGCCATGTTCTGGGATCATACGAAACATTGCAATTTAGCTTAATTCTTGAAAACAATTCGGAAGGTAAAGTTTTTAACATATCTTTAGCATCTTGTTGATGATTTGGTGGAAAGATGATTTGTTAGGAAACTTGGTATTGATTGCTTCCGAAACCCTAAATAGCACTACATTCAACTTGAAAAGGTGATATGTTTTTGGATGTAGAAAATGTAGTTTCTTGGTGCTGCCTTTGAAAAAAACGCTATATATTTGTAGTTAATTCTTTAACTTCCTATTTCTTTTTCCGATTTTTTTGGTACTGGTTTTCGACCGTCTGACATCTGTAGAATATTAAAAAATGAAAACTATAAGGTATATTATTATGATGGATATTAGATTTTATACACTAATACGTACGTTGGAAGACAACTATAATGTACACAACTTTAGACTTGTCTTGTAATGATAAAGCACAATACAATAGACTGATATGCATTTTTTCTATTTATTAAAAAGATATCTACTAGCGAGCTCTATCATTTTTATTATAGAGGAGCCAAAAGACAATAAAAAACTAGTAGCAAAAATATCCCTTGATTACTCAGCATTTTTGCTCTGGCAACACTGGCTGTGTAAGCAGCCGATGTTTTCAAATATCACTTTTTATTTTGAATATTAAAATAGCCCCAACCTGTAATATCGTGCAGATGTAACTCAATGCTGCAAATATTAACTTATTCAGGGAAATTTGTAAATAAAAATGGTACACAGTACCTTGTAGATAAATATTGATTGGCAGTGTCACGAACACCATTATTGTATAACATACTTAACATGACTGACTGTCTGAGGTGCGCGACTCCACCAACCAGCTGTGTTTATTGATAAGCAACATAGTATAGGTTCATACATTACACAACCCACGCAAGTGTTTTCAAAGTCACCCACGTTCCGATAATAATACTACTATAAAACATTTCTAAGTAACCTTATCTCAACATTATTTTCACACATGTGCCCATAAAAAATCACTGCACGAAAATGTTCACGATTTAATTCCATTTTTTGGCTGACGAAATTTTCAACTCAATCAAAACAAAACAAATAGTGTTCATATGGCAAAATGTTATAAGTATGTATACTGTCAAAAATGTCAAACTTTAGGTTAGAAACGTGAGATCACACCTAGCAACACTAGTGTTGTCAGTTCCCGATATATATATTGAGCACCCCACATACTAATAATACTTACCTTGATAGTTTTTCAATAAGTCAAGTTTGTCGATGTCTGCTTATCTAATTTAATCTAGTGAGAATCCTTTTAAATGATGATAATTTTGGGAGGATTTTAATTACTGTGCTCTCTTGATGAACTGCATTTTCTTACAAAATGTCACCTGTATGTTTAAACAATTAAAACAATAAATTTCAACTCACCTTACCTTAATTTATATTTCCACTAACATTATTTCAGTATTTCTTTAAACAAGTATGCATATGACAATTTTAGATTTACTTACATTAATATTAACGTCAGTGATCTAAGGCTATTCCTGTAACTAAATACATACAAAAAAATGGTAAAATTTCATTATGAGTTCATTTTTTGCATCAAAACCTTTTTCATTAAATATCACAATCAATTGCAATTAAATTAGCAATGTTCATATCTTATAACTAAGTATTTAACACTGTGTGGTATTTCAATAATATAACACAATCATCATATATAAATGCGAACAAAAACAATCTCTGACATATAAGAAAGTATGACTTTGTCTTCAAGTGACTACAAAAGAAGTCCAATTGAACCAAGAGTAATTTAATTAATCATCGAGTATTTAATTCCAAACTGGGAACCAAACTGTCCCAATATATTTTTGTGTTGTAGGTCATGTCGAAATCTGTGGTTTAACACGTACGATACCCCCCCACCTCAATTTATTATTTCCTAATCAAAGGTGTGTTTGACGACAAACAAAACTTTTACTGTTTACCCGCACATATACCTGCATTTATGGCGTACAATGTATTAATTCATTTTGTTTTCCATCGGGATCTAATTGCTGACATATATTTCCACTTCTCTTTGTGTTACAAGGAGGAGTTATGTCTGGTCTTTTCTAACACGTAAAGCCGGCATGAACTAGCATGATCCTATCGTGTAGAAGCTGCGTGATTGTAGTTATTCTATTTTAGATACATTGAAATCTTGCCACTTTCTATTTAATGCTGGTTTACTTATCTGAACTTAATACCGATGGATTTCGATGGTAAGCCTCTGGGGTTATTTATTGTATTATCATTATAGTATTCTAGGGTTTTATCTTGCAATTATTTAACATTGAATTTAATTTCTTTAATTATAATTAGGTAAAAGCTCTTTTATATTTGGAATAATTATGGTAGAAAATAATCATATGAGTTGGTTCATGGTTATTTACTTTCTTACAGCTTTCTTTAAATAATATGCTTTCACTATCAAAGATTATTGAAATAAGTGTTTGGTTAATTCTTCTGTGAATTAAACTAATTTATGAATCTGAGTTCGGTCTAAGATGTATTTTATCATAAATAACTTTTTGATTTCGTGGTTTGACAGGGCAGAATACGTTCTAAGGCATTTTTGGGGAATAGTATGGGATATATTACAAGCGGAGATAGTAAAAAAGAGGTAGATGTAGACCTAGATCAGATAGTTATAGATGCAGACTGTGCAAATTTCAGGAAAATCTGTAGGTTAGTTCAGAATAGGAAACAATGATAGTACGCGTCTAACCAGTTCCAGGACTGAAGACCTAATGATGATGGTTTGACTTTATTGCATAACGTCTTTATTTATTGCATGCTTATTACATTGCAAGATTTATGGAAACTTCCTTTTAATGGTTTTCGTTGTTCCAACACGTATCCTATCATGATTCATGCATTATCTTCATATTGTATTAACTTGTACTAATTTATTTTAAGACAATTCATTTTTTATTGCTTTAATTATGCTAACTACCCTAATTAAAATTATATTTTCTAAAACGAAAAATAACATGTTGCTTTAATATTAGCTATCCGTGAAATTTATATAGGCTGCATCGATAATAATTTTGTCCGTTTTAGATTAATTTTTTCCTCTTTTTCATCCAGTTCCTGTTTAATGTAATGTTAAAGCATTACAAGAAATCTCGTATATGCATATTAGTAGTCAAACAAAAATTAACCAAATCAAAGGAACAAAGGAATTCTGTTCAATTAATCAACATATATTAAGCAGAAGTAGATATATTTTTTGGTAAATTAATTTTCAATAATGGTAGACCAGAATAGGAACTTAGCACCTATTTTATAAAGTATACTAGTAATTACATAGAAATATGACTTTTTTAAACTCTAGAAATGGTCAATCAAATTTTATCTGCAGTATCTAACATCTAGCGGAGAGCATCTTAGCTACAAATAATGATGTCTGATTCGACTTTGAGGTTAAGATCTAGTAACTAATGAAACACCGGTGCTCGTTGCAAGTAATAAAAGAACAAATACGCGATTAAATAGAAAATTTATAAATTAGAAATTGACACGTAACGATGTTTTAAATTATCTTAGGGTTTTTACAGTGGTAGGTTTTAGCGGAATTAACTGCAAATAGATAGATTTACACAACAGGTTATAACACATTTATTACAACAATAAACAGAATCAATAATTTAGGTATATAAACAAAACAAAATGTATTCACATTAACGACCAAATGTGATAACCGGAAAATCAACGTTTATATGATGGTATCGTCTCTTTTTGTACGTTACGAGCATCTACACTTACAGTAGGACATAGACGGGACAACAGATATGCACTAAACAAAAGACACTACAAATGTCAGAATAAAAATTATTCAGAATTAAATGATAATGAAGTTAACTCGTTTTGATTTCCGTGTAGCAAAACTATTTACAAAGTACAATATACCTTACATGAATGTTGATTTTGTTCTTGGTGCACTATACTTGTTTTGACAATTACACTGTAAAGAAATTTGAAATGTGCTAAAGGATTTATTGTTTTAGATTATGCTGATCAGTTGGAAAGCTGCAATCCATCAAGTGGTCTGGTTCATAGTAATCCAGATAGTTTAGTACAAGCAATTGAAAAAATCTCAGCTATATTTGATCGCATTAGAAGGGGATATCCCTTTGAAGTTGATATTTTGTGCTCAATATTACCAGATATACTCAATGACTTCTTTCCACCTTCAGATATATTAACCAAAGTATTAGGAGAATTTTTATCACCTCAGCAGCCACATCCAAAGTTATTAAGTGGGGTTGTATTTAAGGTAAGTCAAACACTAAAATACAAAAGGAAATTAATTGACTTTATTAAGGTTTTCGAATGTGCGATTCAGCAGTCTCAGCTATCATTACTGCAAGATTGGGTAGTATTTAGTTTATCAAATTTTACCCATTCGTTTTCTATTGGCATGGCAACATGGTGTTTAACCTGTTTTTTTATCAGTGCTAGTACTAATGAGTGGTTACGGTATTTATTTCCATATGTGCAGTCTAGGGTTGGCCGCTACGAATATGAAGATCGTAAAATGTTGTGTATTGCAGGTTCTGATTTTTATAAAAATTTGACAAGTGATAAACAGAAGGAAGCATTTGTTAATACATTTAATAAAGTAAAAGATAATATAGATACTCCCTTTCAGGATTTGTTAGCATCTTTGTGATAATTTACTATATTTGTTAAAAGTATTTTAATATTTTTATTAATCAATGTACATATATATCATTTATGTGATTATGAAATGTTTTTCTTATTCCTAATGTTTAAAGACGGACGCATCATCATTTAAAATAGCAACGTGTAGATGAAAGAGCGCAAACAAATTTAGTATTAGTGATAAATAATCTCTTTGAGATATGTGTATAGTAATTCTCAAACCACTATATTTACAAGTATCTTGTAGGGATTTCACCGTATAAGGTTTGTTTTACATTCTGTACCAGACAACTAAGAGTGGTATTACATCCTCTCGTACATTTTTGTCATCTGCCTTGAAATCATTTTACAAAAAAAAATGAAGTTGATAAAACAATGATAATGGGATTTACATTCTTACATTCATACATGAAACGTTCTACAATTGAAAGTAGGTAGTCTTAAGTGTAATTGACATGTCACTTTATAGGGCATTTATTAGGTATTCATAACATTAAGATAATAAAACAGGTTTATTTTATTGGGTAGTTTCTTACGGTTTCCCGCATTTCATAATATTGCGCAATCGTATATTGTAACATAATTACGAGGCAAATTGTATCAAATACCAAACACGTTTAAAAGTGGTACAATGGTTAAAGTACAATATAAATGAACGAGTGCTCATGTGTTTCTTAACATCTCAGGGTCCTTGTTGTTTGGGTGGGTCGGCTACGCCATTGTTGATTTCAGACTCTATCCGTCCTCTTGAAACGAATTTCCCTAACTGATGCACTAAAAGCACCAACCCCACGTTATATCTGACTCTAGAAGTTGGGGGTCAGCAAAACAAAGTCTTCCGACGTAACTAGGGGTCTATTCCTTGGGTAGAGCTATGAGCAATGGGGGGGTAAGTCGAAATCTGATGGGGGATCATACTCAAACTAAAACAAATAGGCGCCACCAAGTCCAGATTGAGTCATGTTAATAGCATGGCATATTTCTAAGGGCGGACGTGGAGACCCAAAGAAAAAAAGATCGCCTTCGGTGACAAAAACCTGTCTTAACAGAATAAGACGCTGTTCCTGTAAGAAAGAATAATAATTAAGTCAACATAAACAATGGGAACACTGTTTGTGTCCCTCAAATATGCCTAAAAAAAATGTAAAAAGAATATTTTCTACATAAGGGTAGCATCAAAATTCAACTCTTATTGCTTTTCGGTTATTAGGTTTGATCACACTTGATCAAAATAAAAAACTTTAAGCTTGGGTTAATAATTTACTTGAAAGAATTCCTTTTTCTTTAAATAAAATTCAATGCAACAAAATTAAATAATTACTTGAAGTAGTTTGTAAATTTAAGGTAAGGTTTATCAACCTGATTCTTGATCAAATATATTACAACAAAGTGTAACTTGTTACACTAATATTTTCTAACCCATTCAGATCTGCTTAGGTCGATTACATTATCAAAATTAAAATACAAAATTTTCTTGTTAAGTTAAATGTGCTAATTTCAGTTTAAAATGAAAATGTTCACAAAGATATTCTTGTTTTCAAAGGTGGTAGTAATATAATACTAAGCATCTGCTTTCAAAGATACAAGTGTCAGCAGCATATTTCAAATAAACAAGTGACGTAGTTACACCTGTTATTTTATACTGAAGCAACGTGTTGTTTTTTACACAATAAACTAAGTGAATTTTAAGTTTGGTACTGGAAAATCCAGCTTAGCAACAGATAAAGTGAATAACAAAATCGTATTTCTACGTATCGGAACAAAATAGCGTGCTTCCTGGATGAAACACAAAAGAATTTCTTAAAGCTACTACGAACCAAACAAAACTGCTTTCCTCGGACTGGATTAGGACGTGCATCGGCATGCGGTACTAACTGCTTACATCCTATCAAAGTAGTATCTTGGCTCGGAGCAACAAACGATCTCCTATAAATTAGATCTGCTTTCCATCCTCTAAATACACGTGTTAAAATGAAGTGGTTTCTTAACGTTGATTCAAAGTTCTAAGTTCTTGTCGTTTAAATTCTCATCGCCTAAATTTTGTAGCGTAATTTTTCGTCGTCTAATCTTGGTTTGTTGTATAATCTTGGTTCGTCGTATAATCTTGGTTCGTCGTATAATCTTGGTTCGTCGTATAATCTTGGTTGCGCTAAACAAATTTTCAAATTATATACTATAATAACGAGTATACATTACCAACTGTTATTCAGAAAATGTCTCACTCAATCAAACCGACCCGCAGGTCACTGGCCATTGTTCTCCTAAACATCTTGCTGCTTCTTTTACCTATGGCCGAGTGCTTGTCCCGCGCTCTCGGACGATGGGAGGATCCCAAAGGGGGGATTGTCATTCCTCTCATCGCGCTTGCGACCGGGTGTGGAATACACCGACATCCAAAACAACTAGACTAACGAGTCAAGATGCTGTTACAATGTAATATTTAATTGTTAAACGTATTACGACTTTACTCAACAAAGGTGTTTAACCATTGTCGTACCTCTAATGAAGAGATTTATCAATTCGAAAATAAAATTGTTACACTCTTTTCCCTTCGTAGCGGAACGATAGGAGCAACCAGGTGTAGGGAACGATAAAAGGTAGAGATAAGGAAACCTACATCCTAAAAAGAGAAAAGACACACCACAACACATGCAGAAGTTACCAGCTTCGAAGTCTCGTGGCTAATGGCGTTGTAACACACACCGTGCACTTGCGCCATTCACTCCGCGCCTGCGCATTCTTTTGCACAAACGCAACTGTCCGAAATGACGGAAATTAACAAGTTTATTTGAAAATATTCGCTGGAATGTAACAAGTTATAAAATGATAGTATGCATATGTGGACGAATCTGTAACCAATTACAAAAACATCGGAAGAAGGTTGAATTAAAACCTAGAACTAGATTAAGAAGACTTAACAGAATACACATAAGTTATTAGGTGAAACAGTATCTCACATCAAACACTAAATATTTATTTCTTTTTATTGTAATTAACACTTTACTGTCCATTAATAAAATAGCATCACTTACGATGCTGCATGGGGGGATTTGCAAAGTGCCGTTACTACATAGTACTAATGCTGCAAGTGATGGACACGTGACCACTAGTATATTTTGTATTAGTATGGGTTTTTAATTAAAACAAAATTGGTTTTATAGTTTGTAGTGTGTTACATTATGCTAATAATAAATTAGATGGGAAAGAGAGAAAGTTTAATTTTGAAGGGACAAAATAGATGAACCACTTTGTATAAAGGATTTGGTAAATAATTAAATTTAATTAATCCTGATATTTTAAACTTTGTTTCTATAAAAAATAATTCAGATAGTAAGATATAGTATTGGTTGATTTAAATGCATTGTAACGATGACTTAATTAAACTCAAATGCAAGTAGATCTCAATATAACAAAACATTGTGTATGCATTTCCCATGAACAAGATAATTTATAAAACAGGTATTGTCCATCTCGACCACCAAGCACAATAAAATGTTATTATATTATAACATCCTCAAGCCAATTGTGTTTGATATCGCTCTATGTTACACGGTGTTTTATTGGTTGTTTTAACTGGAACATTCTTGAAAATTAGCATACTTGTGTGTCTGTGCGTAAATAAGTTTATTTTGGTAAATCTCATGTACCTTATTCAGCAGCTGCACGAAAATCGTTTACAATCGGTCCAATTGATTTAAATCCCATATATCGTAATCATAATGCCAAATACTAGTTTCATTTGTAGTATTGCTATTACAACAAGTTTGTTCGGCATATCATGTGCAGGCTTTTATCATGCAAAATATTTAAATATATCAAGTGCTGTACTAAAAACATTAAATGCTGCTAGCGAAGCCGGCTCGTCTTGGAAATGTAAGGAGTGTCGTCAATCACACGATGTATCAATAATCATTGCAGATACAGGTGATTCTAATAGCGATGACGATAAATTTGAATCTGCTGAAAAAGAAGATTCCAGATCAGTGAAGTACACTTTAAGATCTATTCAGCATTAACTTTCAGAAATGAACAAGAAACATGATTCTTTGCTTGAGTCTGTGGAGTTTTGCTCCAGTAAAGTATCCGAATTTGAAACATCGCTGGCTGATATTAAGAGTAAATTCAAAAGGATTGATACATTAGAAACTGAAATCGTTTCTCTAAAAAAGAGTTATTTACAATCAATACAAGATTAGACAATTTCGAACAGTACAGTCGTGCTAACAATCTGGAAATTCAAGGCGTTCCCGTTAAACATAACGAAAATATTTATAAAGTAGTTGAGTCGATTGCAGCCGCCTAAACTGCCCCGTTGTTCCATCTGATATTGAAGCTGCCCACAGAGTTGCACATAATAACTCTAATAATAAACAGCACAAACCTATAATAATAAGGTTTTGGTCTCACAAGAAAAGAGATGATCTACTTGCTGCTACAATACAGGCGAAACGCGATAATAAAGAGCGTTGAGGATTACATGTAGACAATGTTGGTTCCAGCATATATATTAATGAGCATCTTACTCTAAAACGAAAAATTTTATTTAAAGCTGTAAGGGAAGCTGCTAGACAGAATAACATTAAATATGTGTGGATTAAAAATGGGCTTATATACACAAGGAAATCCGAGTCATCAAAAATCGTTATTGTGGATTCTGATATGGACATTCTGAAGTTATATAAGGACCGCCTTGTTTAACTTCATCCTTTCAATTATTATTGTACAAATATTGATTATCTGCATTATAGAATAATGAGTGTTTCGGTATATTACCAGAATGTTCGTGGATTACGCACCAAAATCAACACGTTATATAGTTGCTCGTTTGCTATTGATTTCGATATTCTTTGTTTTAGTGAAACTTGGCTAAATTCTAGACTCGAGAGTAGTGAACTCCTTGGCAATAATTTTGTGATCTTTCGTCGCGACTGCGACACTAGTGCATCATCTAAAAAAGATGGTGGCGGGGTGCTCATTGCCATTAACAATAAATTTACAACTGTTCATGAATATCATTGGAGCAGTGATGCGGAGGATCTCTGGATCACTATCATTGGAAACAATAATCAAAAGCTGCACATATGCTGTATATACCTGCCGCCAGGTGACGACGAAGCTGTTGCGTATTTTATTTCCAAGTTATGCATTATTATTACTACCACTCCTGATGACACATTTTTAATTGTAGGTGATTTTAATCTTTCGGAGGTGCAGTGGGCGAGAACTAATAATGTTTTTTCTCCATACAATATGTCTAATAAATCTTTTTTTTTCGATAATATAGCATACTGTGGTTTAATACAATTTAACAATATTCTAAATTGCAAAAATCATATTCTTGATTTGATATTTAGCAACAAAGAAGTAGTTATGGACATTAATGAATGCCAAACACCACTTCTGAATTTAGATAATTATCATCCTCCAATAGATTCTTAATTAACTTTAGCAACATTTCTTATTTAAAACTAAACATTAATGAAATATATCTATTTAAAAAAGCTAACTATAACGATCTCAATATTACATTAAATAACATAAATTGGTCATATCTAGAGGAGCTTGACGTGGATAAAGCCCTTAGTCACTTTTACTCGGCCATATTTAAAATTATCACACAGCATGTCCCTCGTAAGCATCTTAACAATAAGTACCCTTTATGGTATTCCAAACCCACAATTAAGGCAATAATTGAAAAGAAAAAATATCATAAATTTGTTACGTGCCAATAAATTGGCACTTAAACATTTTTTAGGTTAATTTTGATGTGTGGAAGTTTCGCGCCATAAATTCAAAAGACTCGGTGCGCGTATTTCCGTCACGTCAGAGTGCGTTTGCGCGGGAACTTCGCGCCGACGCGTGAAAGAACGAAAGGGGGGGAGAAGTGTTTCCGTGAGGCTCGGTAACGTGGCTTTTTACCTCTGACCTTCGTGGAGAGCGGTTGTGTTCAGGTATCGTATCGTGCCTTTAGCTTTATCTATGTAGATACTTGCCTTGATTATCTTTGTTTGTCACCCTTCTACCCGTTCCTGTCTTTCCCTGCATAGGTAGGTGATAAATTTGTAGCCTTGGCTGAACCGCATTCCATGCCGGAGCACCATCTTTAATCACTCCGGAGTGGAGCTCTGAGATCCCGTTGAAGCCATTGGGATGTACGTTAGGCGTACCCTCCGTTAATTGCCTTAAAAGGGCCATCAGTAGTCCTGATGGACTTCAAGAGAAGCCAACTTTAACTCAACCCCACTATTAAGGATTTGGGTGTGTTGTTCGATTGCAAATTAATATTTAATGAACATGTAAATGTTATTTGTATCAAAGCTTTCAGAATGTTAGGATTCATTGTAAGAACCACACGTGGTTTTCGCAGTTTTGAAGCAGTAAAGGGTCTTTATTACTCCTATGTTCATAGTATCCTTAATTACGCTTCAATAGTGTGGAATCCTCAATATACTTACTATTGTGATAGAATTGAGTCCATTAAAAAAAATTTTGAGACAAAGTTTATATATCATCGGATATTTCAGGAGAATTATTCTCAATTTTGTCAACGCACTGGACAATTACAATTAGAAAATCGTTGTTTTATGGCCGATGCATCTTCCTCTATAAGTTAGTAAATAATTATATTGACTGCCCTAGTGCTCTACAGTTAATAAATTTCAATGTGCCCAGGTACCCTACTAGAGTCGCACCAATCTTTCGTAAGCTAAAATATAACACTAACACTATGCAAAATTTGCCGGTAGCCCGTATGATTTGCACTTATAACATACGTTATAATAATTTAGACATTTTTCGCATCTCTTTGTTAGAGTTTCGAAACTCTATAAAATTAATCGAAACCTATATAGAATAATTTTTTAAACTAATATAGTACCAAGCTTAATTGCTATCAGACATATTCTTATGTTACTTGTGTTCCCTCTTTATTTATATAATCATATTTATACAAAAACTCTAGTTTAAGTCTCTACCAAAAAATTTTTTGTTGTTAAATGCACTTTTATTTATTATTTATTATATATTTTTTTGTCAACTTGTAAACTTTAAGTTGACTATACTTCAATCAAGTGAGTTATTAAACTTATGTTTATAGATATTGGTGGATACTTCACTGGGACTTGTCCTGTTTGTATATAATAATAAATAAACGAGTTAATCGTGTCCTAAAAACAATGATTGCTTCCTATGTACTCGTAGACCAATGTCATTGGGATGTGAACCTCCCAAAAATTTCTTGTGTAATTCCCACTTCCAAACATGAGATCATAGGGTGTACTCCGTTCTTCGTTCTATTTGGTCATGAGCATATCCTTTTCGGCGATTATTTCGGGCAACTGTCTGCTTCTAATATATTCCGCACTATTCCCTCATGCCGTAGTATGTGGCCCATCATCCTATCTCTCCTATTTTTTACCGTTTTCTACATATTTCTTTCTTCCCCTGCCATTTTTAGTACCTCTTTGTGCTTAACTTTGTCTGTTCATGATATCTTCATCATTCGTCTGTAGCACCACATTTCAAAGGCTTTTACCTTTTCCTTGTCCGCTTCTCCTACTGTCCAGGTTTCACAGCCGTACAGTGCTGTGCTCCATACATATGTTTTAAGCAATCTTTTCCTTGTTTCTATGTTTGTTGTCTTTGAACACAGTAGTTGTCAAACTTATTGTTCGAAAATTTTCGCATCTATCTGCGCCTTTCTTTTTTGGTATAGTTACTATGATGTTACGTTTGAAATCTTTGGATATCTCGCCTGTCTCATACATATAGCTTACAAGTTGGAAGAGACATTCTGTTACTACTTGTCCAGCGGCTTTTAGAGTTTCTGCTTGCACCTTATCTGTACCCGGCGCTTTACCATTTTTCAGACCCTTTAATGCTAATTCAAATTCATCTCTAAGTATAGGAAATCCCAAGTCATCTTTTTCAATGTCTGATTCCTGTTCTAATGCAGTTAGTTCTTCTCCTGCATATAAATTCCCTATATATTCTTGCCATCTACCCAGTTTCTCTACATTTTCTATAATGACATTTCCTCCCGCATCCCTTATATTTTTGCTATATAGTTTTATATCCTTAAAATTGATTCTAATTAGTTTGTATGCTTCATCAGTCTTTCCTACTTCCATCTTAGTTTGTACCTCTTTGCATTTTTCATCAATCCATTGTTCTTTAGCTTTCCTGCATTTGCGATTTATTTCCCATTTTATGGCTTTGTATCTCTGTTTTCCTGTTTCATCGGATTTATTTTTGTATTTTCGTCTTTCTTCTATTAAATTCAGGATATTCTTTGTTATCCATGGTTTCTTATTTTCTTTTTGTGTATATCCCAGAATATCTCTGGCCGCCATGTCTAGACTGGATTTAATGTTATTCCATTCTGTTTCTACTTCCTTAGTATCAGATATTTTCCCGATATCTTTGAGCAATTCATTTGACTTTTTTTCGAATTTTTCTTGAATATCTTTGTCTTTTAGTTTCTTTAAGTCCAAGTGCCTTTTTCTGTTCTTTTTTTCAGATTTTCAAATTTAAGTGAGGCCTTCATAATTACGATGTGGTGGTCAGTGTCTATCTCTGCTTCTGGGTAGCTTCTAAGTCTTTTACTTGATTCCTAAACCGTTGTCTAACAAGAATGTAATCTATTTAATATCTTTCTATATCTCCTGGCATCTTCCACGTACTTCGTCTTCTAGCATAATGTTGAAATCATGTGTTTGTAATGATTAAATTGTTCTTGTCGCAAAATTCTACTAGCCTATTTCCCCTGTCGTTTCTCGTGCCTAAACCAAATAAACCTACTACCGCTCCTTCCCTACCCTCACCTACCACTGCATTAAAATCCCCCATAATTATTAAATTTTCATGTCCTTTTAAGTGTCTTAATATGTCTTCAATATCTTTGTAGATTGCTTCTACCTCTTCGTCACTGTGGCTAGAGGTGGGCATGTATACTTGTATTATTACTGTGTTTACCGTTTCAGATTCTAATCTAGCCATGAGTACTCTTTCGTTCTTTTGTAAGTAATTTTCTACACGGTATCCTATGTTTTTCCACATAACTATCCCCACACCCAAATTTCCTTCCTTTGCTCCTGTATGAATTACCCTGAAGTCTCCACTCCAAAAATCCCCCGCCTCTGGCCACCTAACTTCGCTGATCCCTACTATGTCTAGTGATAACCTATTCATTTCGATTTTTAGGTTCTCTAGCTTACCTACTTGCTTCATACTTCTAACATTCCACGCTCCGACTCGCAAAATGTTCCGGACTCTTATTCTTAACTTTCCGATCGCATCCTCCGAAGTAGTCTCCTTCTGGAGATCTGAATGGGGGACTATTTTAACTCCGAAATCTTTTACCCCAGAGAATGCCATCATTTTATTATAATTTAGGTAAGCTGTGTACTTGGGAGGTAATGTGGTGGTTTCCCGTTGCCTTCCACATCGCGGTAGTGTGTCTTACCGGCCCCTATGGTCTCTGCCAATCTAAGTACTGAAAGAGCCGCTGCCCTCTTTCGGGGACCTGTCTTAGTCTGGTTCCTCACTAACGACCCTACTACTTTGGTTGGAGCTGTAGTTTGGCTCTTTAGCTCATTAGAACACGCAAGCCATTTCACCTGTTCTAGTAATCTAGAACTTCGGCAAGGTGCAGGTCCATTTGAAATGGTGTTCCCCATAATAAAAATTATAATTATTTTATCTTTAATATTCAGCTCTGTTCCATGCTGTTTGTAAATAATTTATTTTAAAAAATTTTTAAAGTGGTTGAAACGCTTCGTGTTGTTCATTTACTAAAGGAGGAATTGAATTATGAATTAAGAATAAAGACATAGTTAATGCTAGAGAAGTTCAAGTGTTGGAAAATTGTTCTTGTAATATGGACAATAAAAATTTACTGAGTGTTCCGAAGAGGAATGGAAATGTTTGTTGGAATTGTCACTTTATGGACATACCTTTAGAAGTTGCAGGTTTTCTAGAAATTTATTCTGTTATGGTCGCGGCGATAAAGGTGTCATTAAACCAAATTGCTTGAGGTGTTCAAAAACCATGTCAAGAGACTTTCGTGCATTAGCCGACAGTCTGTCTTAGTCTTAAAGACTAATTCTAGAAAAATCGAGGATAAATTATTTTGTGTTGACGATTGGTCTAATTGGTTGTACACCGTTAAAAATTTTTATTTATCATCTGTGAGGAACCAAGCGGGTATTTTATTTGAAAATAATATATATTGAAAATAATCGTCCATATGTTGCAGTCCAGTTATTTGGTAAAAATATTTGTGGGTTGTTGGATTCTGGAAGCACCACCACTGTAGTAGGCTCTTTGACCCTACCTCTATTAGAGGAATTAATTAAAAATTTTTTATACTGATCGTCTAGGTGTATCTACTGCAGACGGTTCAATTAAAGTACTAGTAAGTGTGGATGAGTTTATATTTTTTGAAATTAAATAAGTTTTGACAATTTGGTTGTGGTTTAGTTGATTAGATTTCTATATTTTACATTCAGAAAGTATTAAAGTAAGAATATGAACTTCGGATTTAGAGGAATAGAAAGTAATAGACCGATAACAGATAAGAGAAAATGATGAAACCATATCATGCTTTCATCTACTACCTCTACATTAGGGAAAGCTATCATTCTTACCTGAATAAGGAACAATAGTGTTAAAACTGTAATTGACACGAACTAGCAGTTTTATGGACAGTAAAATTGTTAAACAGCTAAACGTGAAAAGAGGAGCCTTGTGAACGAGAAGTAACATTAGCTATGCCCTCATGTCGATCAAAAATTAAATGAATTTGTGCCGACGTTATACTTGGACATGATGTTCTGTTACTCTCATGATCGCATGCAATACACTGAGCGGACATCGAAACGTAAGTTTGACTATATCAGAGTACACGTGCTGAGCACAGAACAATTTCAACAATTTGTGAAACCAACAAATTTTGAATAATCAAGTTTTGCAATCTAAAATCGACAATGCAATTCATTGGTTAAAGCTCTGATAAACGTTTTTCAACACACGATGGATAGCGACCTGAAGACTATAAATACAAATTCGATTTCTGCATAAATCAGTCCTAGTGCTCATCATAGCCTGGGATTCTCCTCTCCTCGGCAGTGCTCATCATATCCTATGAAAAACCTTTCCAAAGCGGTGCTCGCCATAGCACGCTGAAATCCTAGCGCAGCGCTCACCATAGCCGTCGTCGTAATTCATCAACACACAACTAACAAGCACGTACGAACGCTCAACTTCATTCCATACTGCACCGACGTCCTTATTGTGATTGCATCCGTTAAGCTCTACCAAATGGACAACATCCCCGTAGAGGCATCAACCCCACGACGCCGCCGAAGACTTCAGAAGACACCGAATACCTTCTGAACCCTTTTCTTTTGTATATATTTGTAAATAGTAGTTTTTAAGTGCATATAATTTTCATTTCAAAATTGCTTTAACGTAACTTTGACCCACCATGTAACACTTCATCCCCTATTCTGACCTATCTGTATCAGTCAAAGCAACAAGGACCGAGTTACCTAATACATATATAATCGAATACCAATTCTATATCACTTTTTATGGTTCAAAATTGCAATATAAGGGTCCACTTACCTATTCCAATAGTATTTACTCTACTTTTTTCAAACGCCTTGGCTACTCTACAGCGGAGAATACATGGACATGTCCCGGGTGGGTAGGCCTAGAATTCTGAACCCGATACTGGTGAGTTAACTTACCCAAAAGTTTACAAAGTATCTGTACCTTAAATGTATTTCAACAAACCTCTTTAAATTATAGATCTCAAAATTATCAAGTAATGAATTTAATAACCTTTAATGTGGTGATATAACTATATACATTTACTATATTGACATACTTGAATGCAATAAAATCAATATCCCTTATTTAACTAAAACCCCCTTAAATCGGTTAATTATATTCTACTACACATTGCAAATTTTACATTTAAACAGATTGGCTTCCAACTGAAACATAGCCAATAACTCTTAATATTCTCTATAAACTCATAACAAAAAGTAATAACGTTAATAAAGTCCAAGAATTCAAACCTTAATCTAGCAACTTAACATATGCATATAAAATCATATATATTATTTTATCAACATTTATACTTACAACACCACGTGTATGCATGCATATACACGCCTGTTTTCTCGAACCATGTATGCAAAGATTCACTCAATACCTGTGTTGGGTATGTAATACCCACTATTGCTTCATCCTAAACAAGGCCTCTAAGGTAATTTATTCTCACCAGGTTTGAAACTGTTAATACGGTTATTGGTAATTTTAGTGCTTGGAACTCTGGATATCTCGCTACTTCTATACCAACTCACGGTTTGGAGTCGAACTTCCAAAATACAAACGTCCACCAATCAATCAAAATTGAGCCATAAAAGTGTGTTGAGCTATCATCTTCTATGCCGTTAACAAGCCGGCGTCTCTAACCATTAACCGCCCTACAACTTAAACCTTTCGTCGTCTAATTATACTGTCCTTTATTCATTATTTAACTCCACTAATCGTCCCGTAATACCCATATTCACTTCTTATATTTCTTACTTATACTTCACTTTAATTTATGCGGTCAAATAACCACGATAGTTACGCGCCATTGCAGCATAACTGGCCCCAACTATGGGTGAATTACATTTTTTTATTTTATTTCGTACATCTTTTGCCTTTGTGTTTTGTCTTTGTGGGTTGAGAGTTGAGTGTGTCTTAATTTCTTCATTCCACTATTTATATACCTTTTATCACGTGATTGTTCTGGCCAATTACAAACCTTCCATATTGCACAATTATATATCATTCCTACACGTGTTTTCAGGTTAATGGTTAAAACCATTTTTATTATTGCAATTGCTAATTGAACCTGTCCTAGAATTAAATTTAAGTTATTTTGCAATATTCTGAACTATTTCCTGTTAATATTTTTATAGATATCACGAAAAATAACATTTTATTACGTATTTCCGGTTTTGGAATTTTCTAGAACAAATGAGTATTTCCCTTTGGCGCCTAATTTAAAATCTCCTACATTTCACGGGATGTTAGAGTTCAGTTGATAGGTTATGTTAATTTAAAGTGTCAATTGTCACCTCCAAGTCGAACTAGGATTGGATAACTGTATTAATTCATGGTTATTGATAGGTTATATTTTAGATAGAACTATTTGTGATTGGCCGAAAATATTATTTGATATTTGGATTAATTTAAAAAGGTTCTTGGGTGTTACATCCACTAAAAACACGAAGATTACCGACGAGACACGAACACCACGGAAGATGTCTGGACCTCACCGACCTGTATATATGTCTTAATCTTCACTGTTAAGTTCACACTGGGCCTCTTCAGCAACTTCCGAACACCACCGAAGAAAGCCGAAGCGTTCTGTAGACCTACACACCCCACTAAATGGTGCATACAGTTTACTCCTGGCTCCACAGCCCCCAGGAAGTCATCCGAAGCCATCCTAACTGTTAAAGCATTCAATCATACTTCTTATTTTGTTATTTTGCAACTTATATTGATTTTTCTTATGTTTATTAAACAATGAACTAAGCCAAACCTGCTTGCTTACAGACGCCGCCCCCCTCGAACGATAATAGTTCTTAAGAAACACTCTTTCGTTCAACTCAATTTTGGAAGCACATGCCCTACAGTTATGTGCCTTTTCGGCAGCCAAATTGAGCTACAACAGCTATTCCTATATGTAACTCTAGACTGTGAACTGATAGTTATAAGGTCACGGAGGTATTCACAAAGTGACAAAGTTTATTAGTGACAAAATTCAAAAATTACTAAACGATAGAATTATTCAAGAGAACTTTTCGCCATGGAGAACTCAAGTAGTGATTTGTCACGCACTACAAGCATAAAAAATGCTCGTGCATAGATTATTTGCAAACCATTAATCGGTTTACGATGCTGGATGCATTTACTTTGTCATCTATAGAAGTTGTGGTTGGTAGGATAGCTGAATATAGAATTTCTACTAAAATTTACCTAACAAGTGCTTACCATTAAATACAGATTAGTAGATGATCAAAACCATACACAGCTTTTAAAGACGTGGGCAATCTGTACCAGATATGTCAAATTCGATTCGACATTGTATACTTCCAAAGAGTGATCCACAAAATTATTCATGATGAAAAACTAGAAGGAGTAGAAGCTTATTTAGATGATTTTAACTATGATAACCTTGCAAATTGACGGAATGTGCACGTTGCCTTACTACCTGCACTTCAATAATAACAGGTCTAGTATGCTATTTATGCTTATCTTCTTATGGGGATGGCATACCATTCTTCCACCACTGTATAGTAAGGAGGGAGTTCTATATATACAACTATATATGACTACACAGTATTAGTGGTTTAGGTTCTTGATCCGTAACGATGTCATCATATATAATTTGCAATTTAGTTTAGAGTTGCCCATTATTTAGATATAACACGAATATTTAGAAAATTTTGGCTACTTCGCCCTTTAACTGCTACGCCCGTAAATATACGTTTTCAAAACGCATACTTAAAGTGCTACTTCTGTAAATATACATTTTATAGTTGCATATATGTACTTCGTAAATCACAAGTATTTGCGGTTTTATTAGATTTAGTCGTGTTCAGATTTTCAATCGTGTCGCAGGTGCTTTCGTTGCTAAATAGTGCGCAGGTGTAAATTCTTGTAGTGGCAGGATATGTCGGTTTCTCTGATAAGGAAGCTAAGCAGTTACAAGAACTAATGACAAATGCAGACTCGGATTCAGATTTAGAAACAGCTGCTATTCTAGCGATGACGAAGAGCTATTTGTTGATAATTCACGTGGAACTGCATTTAAACCAGTAAACGAGTCAGCGTATAATTTCAAATGGACGATGGATGCACAATTTGAACCTTCAATTTATTCGTTTGATAACTCAACTTCGAGTTTTCATGCAGACAATGTTGCAATTCATGCAAATTCATCAATTCTTGAGTATTTTAAAATATATTTTTCCAATAACCTAGCGGGAAAAATAGCTGCTGAAACAAATAGATATTTTAGATTTGTTACAAAAAATTGTAATCAGAAATTGCATTCGCGACTTCGTAAATGGGTAGAAACAGACCGAGAGGAAAAATATTTTTTTATTGGGATGACAATGCTTGTTTCACGAAACAAGAAACTCAAGTTGAGTGTGTGTTGGTCAAATGATTCCTTGATAAATACGCCCATGTTTCAAAAGGCAATGTCTAGGGATAGATATTTACTACTTCTGCGTTTGTTGCATTTTTGTAATAATGATGAACCTGAGCCAGACTATAGGTTGTATAAATTGGATATGGTTCTTGAAGAATTCAAATCCAGTTTTCGACAACACTTTACGTCATTTGAGAATTTATGTATTGATGAATCCCTGATTTTATATAAGGGTAGGCTTTCATTCAAGCAATATATTCGAACGAAAAGACATAGATTTGGGATAAAGTTATTTGTTCTTGCAGATGTCGAAACAGACTATGTGTTAGATTTCATTATTTATACGGATTCCAATACACAAATTATAGACGCAGATCCTAACTTAGGAATTTCTGGTGCTATAGTGGTTACTCTAATGAAACAATATTTAGGAAAAGGACATAAGCTATATATGGACAATTGGTATACAAGTCCAATTTTAGCTGAATATTTGCATGCGCATAAAACTAATCTTTGCGGCACGGTTAAAAAAAATTGCAGAGAAATGCCAAAACAGGAAGAGCTTAGGAAAAAAGGTGAATGCACATCAGCACATAAAAAAATAAAGGTTTTACTTTGGAAAGATAGAAGAGTTGTGAACATGCTTTCAACTATGCATACGAATAGTATACTGTCTAATGGAAAAGTTATGCGTGACGGTCAACCTGTTCTAAAGCCAACCTGTGTTATGGATTACAAGCAAAATATGGACTCTGTGGACAAAATAGATATGCTACTTAGTTCTACAGAATGTATTAGAAAATCTCTGAAATGGTATAAGAAGCTATTTTTTCAGTTAGTTGATTTATCAGTAGTAAACGTGCATGCAATGTTTCGAGTTCAAACAGGGCAAAATATTTCATTAGGTTCTTTCCAAGTGAAACTTACTAGACAGCTAATTACAAAATATAAGCAAAAAAGGCAAACAAAGGCTTGTCGCCCTTCTTCTGGAGACATTCCCACCCGTTTATTAGAACGTCATTTTCCTCAACTTGTACCTCCAGTGCCTGGAGGAAAACAGAATGCACTGCATATATATTACCATTGTAACCATACTGAAGTTTACCAAAAAAAAGAAAGGACAGTAGATATTTTTGTCCCGACAATAACGTCGGACTTTGCGTAGTATCCTGTTTTGAACTATTTCACACATTGAAAAAGTTTTAAAATATTTAGCACAACTGATTTTTATTTAGATAATATAAAGTGTAGTATTTATTTGCATTTTTTCAATATGTAAGTTTGACAGGTATGCTATATCCGTGTCTGTATATATATATATATATATATATATATATATATATATATATATATATATATATATTCTTCTGGCCACCCCCCCTTTTTATTTATATTTATTTATTATTTAACATACTTTTTTCCGTCGCCCCTGTTTTTATTAAATGAATGACTTTTATATAATGTGCTTTAACAACGTTTGGTTGGTTATCTAATCAAAATGTTTATTACTATGCCTCGACTATTTGAACTCTTTTCTCAGGGTGTCCACCTACTTACCGTGGGTTCGGTGGTAAGTAGATGTGCAATGCCCAACCAAACTGCACTATCTTTTGTTTTACTACTTTTATATGAATTTACTACTGTATATGCCAAAATTTAATGATCAACGTAGCCTTATGCCAAATTAATTAATAATACACAATTTCTGACTTTGACGTTTTAAGATATTTCACAGCACTCACCTGGATTATACTTCGTTGGTGGCCCCTTTTTACTGCTGGCTCAAGATCTTTGTCGCCGTATGCGTCTTTACATGGATTCACTATCGTTGGAAACTTTCGTATCGCCTCCAGGTATCTTAGTATAATTTTGTTGATCCCCAATCTGAAATAAATAACCCGAATTTTAGAATTTAGAATAACCGTTTTGTTTACTTCCCCTGCGCTAATTCTTCCGTATTACTTTCTTCGTAGCCTTTAACTCTTCCAATTGCTGCTCTCAAATCGCTCAATCCAAATCTATTCTCGTTCCGCTCAATCCAAATCTATTCCACGTTCAGCTCAATCCAAACCTATTCTCCTTTCAGCTCAATTCAAATCTATTCACGTTCCTTATCTTAAGAACCACTCAATGACCCGCTATACACAACTCTATATCCAAATCAATCCAATCAATGCCCCATTAACCATAAATCCGTAACCAAATCAATCCAAATCTTATTCGCGCTTACAATTCTTCACCGATGCCTTCTGCCTTTATCAAATCCGTTCCTATACAATCTTACTTTTCGCCGCTTCGCTATCTCACCAATACCAATCTACACTTTAATTCGTCGTCGCTATTCTTTAACTAACCACTGATGCTTCTCGTTACTCCACTTTAATAAATTAAACTCTTCAAATTCAAACACATTTATTTCTTTTCAAAATATTTAAACAATTTTAGCGCAGGTTTACAAAAATACGTCTTTACACAAAATTAAATCGAAAAAGATCTCTGTTGTTTACTTTCCAAGGCGATTACTACAACAAATCCAGCTTACTTAATCACATTTTACATAAATAAAAACATCCAATAACATTTTATCCCTTATTTTGTGTCACAAATACCTTCACTGTTGTCCTTTACACTTTCCTAGTTTGTACATAATTCTATCATTGGTCCTAAATAATTCACAATTCTCCAATCACATTTGACACTGCTATAACTTATAATTTTGAAATTACAAATTTGTCCAAAAGTTGATTCTAATTAAACAAAAGCCAAAATAAATCACACATGACCTGGATGCGTGGTTGATAGTAGACATCCGTAGACGCATCCGGTTTTCGGATGGCAAATGTACTTTCAATGGCCTATTAAATTGCAACTCAGTATAAAACCTTGAGCACTGTGTATTTTATCAACGTCATTAAGTCATTATAATTTACCTCTTGGCACATACATTTCAAATTAACATTGTAAATACTTTAGCATATGTAAAGTACGGCAAAACATAATTTTTGAATTACGGGATCTGATATATGGATCATTTTATTTGGCATACACCCCCTTTAACACAAAACTACCCTTAGAAACCTTGTAGCTCCCACCTGACACTACAATATATATATATATATATATATATATATATATATATATATATATATCAAAGAATGGAATTTATTGGCAAGTGACTCAATATTAGCCACAAGGGCATCCTGTCGACGCGTTTCGCCCTAATTGGGGCTCATCAGGACAGGAGTAGCAAAGATGTAGTATTTAACACGAACACATTATGGGAAGTACAGCATCACCTAGCCCACAATTTGTGCCATCGTGCTGTTTCACCTGACTTTGCAGGTTTTATCAACAGTCGGCACGGCGGAGATCCGGTTCAACTGCCTTTTTCCATACCCAAAGATTATAATTATAAAGAATAAGTAAATTTAATGAGTCTTAAAATAATATCAAAGAATGAAATTTATTGGCAAGTGACTCAATATGATTCTTTGATATTATTTTAAGACTGATTAATTTATATTCTTTATATATATATATATATATATATATATATATATATATATATATATATATAAGAGTATAATTCAGTTATCAGATATAGGTCATAAGTAATAATAAAGTAAGATCCATTTTGTGCCTTAATCATAAGTCTAAAAATGTTTTATGTTAGTCAATCAATTAAAACAACAGTTAAAACTCACTAAAGGTGAAATGATTTAAATATCTTCGAATTGCATTGTAAAGTCTATAAAGATTGTTTAAATAACACATGTTGTTAAATCTAGATCGATGACCAGAAGAATGCGGATATTGATTATGCAGGTAATGTTGTTAAGATGCGCACATGAACGTAACTAAAGATTGTAAACAAGTGCGTTCCAATCTTTAGTTACGTTCATGTGCGCATGTACAATTAACAATACATTACCTGCATAATCAATATCCGCATTCTTTCTGGTCATCGATCTAGATTTAACAACATGTAAATTATTTAAACAATCTTTATAGACTTTACAATGCAATTCAGAAGATATTTAAATCATTTCACCTTTTAGTGAGTTTTAACTGTTGTTTTTAATTGATTGACTAACATAAAACATTTTTTAGACTTATGATTAAGGCGCAAAATGGTTGCCGAAACGTCAAGTAATATAACAATTTTACTTTATTAATTATTTATTTTTGACCTACAATATCCTGATAACTGAATTTATACTCTTTTCCAACTAGTGAATATTAGGTCACTAAAGTGTGGGGGTTCAAAATATATATATATATATATATATATATATATATATATAACAACTTTCAATGAAATGACGTTACATGTCAAAATAGGTTTTCTACAAAAAACACATTAACTTATGATTAAGGAAACAAATTTTTCCGAAACGTTAAGTTGAATAAATGTTTTTAAACTAAACCACTAACTTTAATCGAACGAAATTTATCCCAATATTTATAAAAAAAGGTCAATTAGTTTATATATATATATATATATATATATATATATATATATATATATATACGTATCTAGGTTTTCTTAATTCAGCACACATGTTGCAGTTTCATCCTTAATTCAGCAGCGATAGGGTTAAATACCGACAAATCTTCTTTTTATGAACACAGTGATCCAACACTGTCTTTTGCATTGTCCTTATATCAACATTTCCAAAGACAGTTTGCTCGACGAGGAAACCAAAAACCATATGGAAACTGTTATGTTTGTGTTCACGAAATAGTTTTTCAAGTTCTTTATGTTGCTACAGGCATCCTGAAAATAGTCTTGTCATACAATGTCAATTCATGCCATATACAACTTTTAAAGAGTTCTCAGATTAAATACTTCTACTACTTCCAGAATTGTTTAATATATTTAGGCATACATTACACAATTGGCGACGAGGATAAAGTTATGGCTAGTATTGGAGAAATTGAAGGATATAATACTACTCAACCTGAAGCATGAAAATCCTATGCCGAAAGATTAGAGTTCTCCATGGAGGCTAATAATATTAAAGAGGACAAACTTAAACGTGCAACTTTATTAATGTGGTTTAAAATGCTATTCTACGATTAAGTCGATTTGTGCTCTGAAACCTTCTACAGTAGGTCAGCGATATAAGTTTTATAAAAGGGTTCAAAAACAGAACGAATCAATTCTACTTTTGTTGAAGAATTGCGATCGATGGCCGATAGTTGCGAATATCCCGGTAATTTCTTAGACGAAACCATACAAGACCGCATCGTTTGTGGGGTAGGAAGTGAATCTTTACAGCGTCGGTTACTTGGTGACCTTAAAAGTTGCTTACGAAGTTGCAATTGCTACAGAAACTGCCTCAAAGAATATAGTTAAGATGATTACAGTAGTACTACAGATTCATGTTTTTCTATAAAAAAAAATAGGAATAAGGATGATGCAGAGCATCAGTGTTACAGCTGCGGTGGTAATCATTTGTGTTCAAAATGCAAACTCCGATATTCTAGGTGTGTTGCCTGTTATAAAAAAGGTCACATTGCAAAAGTTTGTTTTTCAAAGAAGAGCCATTCACCTACTACAAATGTAATATCGGATAATGAAAATAGTCGGGGAAAAGAATTTAAGCAAGAAATAAATAATCTTTCAGGTCTCGTATTGCTCCTTATACAATGGAAGTTTTGATGGCCAACTGTGTTTGTTTGAAGTTGACCATGGTTCAGCAGAAATATTACTGTTGGAAAGATGTTTTCGTAAACTTTAGCCTAAAATAACTCCTAAACTGGATCATTCGAAACTAAATCTCATAGATTACAACAAAAGACCTCTTACACTGCTTGGGGAGTGTAATGTTAAAGTTACTCATGGTAATACGAGTGCAACATTAGCAATTGTAATCGTTGATGGCGATCGAAAAAATTTCCTGGGATGGAAATGGTTTAATGCATTGGGTTTCAAGCTAATAATAAGTGACAATTAGGAAGTTGCGTGGAATAACACCGAGACTAATACTACAAGTATTACAAATGACCCAAGTACAAATCTAAAATTTGCGAAATTCGATAAATTTGTGGACATTTTTTCTGAAGGAATAGGTGCTTTTAGTGGTGACCATGTATCACTTGGGATAGATCCAAATTTTAAACCAATACCATTTGCTCTAAAGTCACTTGCTGAAAACGAAGTTGATCGACTAGATAAGCAAGGTGTTCTTGTTCCAATTACCTACTCAAAATGGGCTACTCCAATTGTGGTGTGCATAGAAAAAATCAAACAAAATTAGAATATGCAGAGACTGTAAAAGTACGCTTAACCCCTCACCATTTAAAGTAACAGGAAATCTAAGTTTGATTTGATCTACATGCCTGCACAAAATCCTTCCATCCTGCAATATAATTTTGTAAGAAACGAACCCGCTAACTTCAGAGATTATCGCAGCAATCCATTTATCACCAGTACTATAATTCTTAATGAAGGCGGGGTTGTTAATGCTAAATGTTCGTAGGTTAGGTGGCTCTAAAGCACTGTTAAGAGCATTTTCCCTTTTAAGTTGCAACTCCGAAGACATCTGGATTTAGTTTATCCAATACAATTTGTAACTTCCTGCCCATAAGAATCTCACTAAGACTCTGACCAGTGGTTGAGCTAGGTGTGATGTGCTGGTATAATAAAAATTTAGTTGATTTCAATCTCCAGTAATATTCTTATTTAGAAAATTTTTAGTTGTTTGAACCATTCTTGCTGTCATTCCGTTTCCTTGTGATCGATGAGGAGCGGTGGTAACTAAACAAGTTCCAAGCATTTTCCCAAATTCTTTAAACGTTTGCGGTGCCATTTATTGGAAAGGCTTTTCTAATATTGGTGGATTCATTTTCTAAATCCCTTGAACTTCGAATCGTTCCAAATACTTCTACTGAAGCAGTCATATCAACATTGTACGAGTTGAACACTACCCATGGGTTGCCAGATACATTGATATCCGATAATGGAACTGCATTTACTAGCGAATGGTTTAAACAATTTGGGAAAATGCTTGGAAATTGTTTAGTGGCCACCGCTCATCGACCACAAGGAAACAGAATGGCAGAAAGAATGGTTCAAACAACTAAAGATTTTCTAAATAAGAATATTACTGGAGATTGGAAAATTAAATCAACTAAATATTTATTATACCAGCACATCACTCCTAGCTCAACCACTGGTCGGAGTCCTAGCGAGATTCTTATGGGCAGGAAGTTACAAATTGTGTTGGATAAACTAAATCGAGATTTGTCTTCGGAGTTGCAACTTGAAAGGGAAGAATCTCTTGACAGTGCTTTAGAGTCACCTAACCTACGAACATTTAGCGTTAATGACACCGTCTTCATTAAGAATTATAGTAGCGGTGATAAATGGATTCCTGCGATACACTCTGAAGTTAGCGGGCCCATTTCTTATAAATTGCATGATGGAAGCATTTTGCGTAGGCATGTAGATCAAATCAAACTTAGATTTCCTGTTACTTTAAATGGTAAGGATAATAAACAGAATTTAATTACTCACTGCCATCATAATCATTTGAATGTTCCATGCGACCCGTATATGCCGTTAACGGATGATCAGGACGAAGCTGCTTCAATTCCAGCTACATATGAGAGACAGCAATGAATTAGACAACCACTGGTGTTGTTAAGTGATTATGTTACTTAAGGGGGAGAAGTGTTATGTTTGTGTTCATGAAATAGTTAGCCAAGATTTTTATGTTGCTAGGCAGCCTGAAAATAGTCTTGTCATGTAATGTCAATTCATACCATATACAACTTTTAAAGAGTTCTCAGATAAATACTTCTAGTACTTCCAGAATTGTTTAATATATTTATACGGCATACATTACAGAAACCTACAGATGTGAAGTTTTAGAATGAAAGACGAGAAAAACAACTACAGAGTAAACTAGGATACATTTAATTATATAGTTCGTTATAGTTTCTCAGAGCACACATTGATAACAAATTTCTGACATGACTTAAGAGTTACATTCGCTTAAAATTTCAGTAGATATTAATCGTCAGTGTGCATTTGTTTCACATTAATAACGGTAACTTCCTTTCCTTTTCCTGCTAATTCGGATTTAAGTAGTGCATATTTTTTATGTTCTTTTATATGAACAGTATCACAATCATTCAGCTGCTCTAGGAAAATGGCTGCTAACTATATAGTCAGCTGGAAGGTTAAAATAGAATTCTGGCGATGGGAATTTTATATTAACCTCTTTAGTCCCAGGACGTACACAGCAATCAGACGCTGACAACCAGAACGTACACTGCGTACATCGTCACTTTAGAAATACTTAGAGGTTTAAAGATTTTTTTATAAAATGCTGCGAAGAGATACTTTTGGAGTATAGTAAAGAGTACCAACAATTATATGGTCAAAGTTGGAATGATCATACAGCCAGCAGTTCGAGTCAACAGCCTCAGCCAAGGAATTTACACCAACTGGTTCAAATATGTAGCGCAAGTAAAAAGTGCCCTTAGGAATGATTCTAAGTTTGCATACAATGGGCAACAGAAAAGATACGCGTTTGATGTGTTCTGGATGCTCAGATTTCCAGGATTGTGTTCACATGATCACTTTGAAAAATATCATAATGCAATTGCCATGTACATAGCTTTTAGTATCTTTAATATTTTGTATAAAGAATATTGTTTTATAATATAATAACAACAGAAACTAGCACTGTTACAGTTTTTATTGAAATCGTATGAAATTAGATCACCATCTTGGATCTACCATTGTAAACTTTATATTCGAATATTTGACATTATATTCAAAATTAGCGCAGACCTAATAAACCCTCAAATGCCCTTTTTTGTTAAAATGTGTTCAAGTTTGAAATATTGGCCGCCATTTTGAATTTTGTTTTTAATTTTTGACATTAGGTTCAAAATCTGAGGACTTTAAACCCTTTACGCCAGACATCTTTTTTGTAGATATTCAGATCAAGTTTAAAAGTTTGATCATCATCTTGGTTCTGCCATTTTGAATTTTGTTTTGTTAGTTTTTGACATCAGGATCAAAATCGGTGGACTTTAAATCCCTCTTTGCCAGAAACCATCTTTTTTGTAGATAGACGTTCAAGTTTATAAGTTTGGATGCCGTTTTAGTTTCGCCATTTTGAATTTTTGATACTAAGTTTGGAATCAGCTATTGAAAACACTCCTCCACACTAAGTTTTACTGTATTGTGGAAGAGGAGTTATGAATTTTGGCCAAAAAATGTATAACAATAAAATTCTGGAATGCAGAGGGCGTTATATATATCACAGACTGGGAGTAAGAAGGTTGAGCAGCAATAACAAGTTTCTGTTTTCTTCATGTACTATGTTCCAATCTACGAAGCTTAATGTATAACATACCCCTTTTGCTTTTTGCCTAGGAATTTTATTCCCTGTAAAAAAATATACAAGTGCGTATCAAAGTAGACATTTTCTAATAGCATCACCTATTGATGGCTGTGTGAATTGAAAAGCTACATACATCATTTACTGATGTTCTGCCAAACGTGCATGACAATTGGATGTGCAGAAGCTGAGTTATTCCATTGCAAGTGACAGTGTGTTAGTTGAATAAGTACAAAAACGAATACTGAACAAAGAGTCAACATTAAGTTCTGCTTTAAACTTGATAAAACTTTTACTAAATTGCTTCAATTAGTTTATGGTGGGTAATTTTTATCCTTTAGCAGAGTTTAGTATAGTATACACACTTTAACCACGGTCATGAGGATATAACCGATGAACAGTTTGGACAATCGAAATTTGTGATAACCAAAGATGCCATCAAAACTGTGCATAAATCCATCAAAGATCATCCAAAATCTTCATTGAAATTAATCGAATTGAGTATTTCTAAAACATCAATTTATCACATTTTGATCGAATATTTGGGCCTCTGCAAGGTATGTTCATGCTTTGTTCCACACAAATGGACTGATTTCCAAGAATTGAGCAGAATGCAACATCTGAAGGACATCATCAAGGAGTCAAAAAGAACAAACTTTTTGTGCAACTGATTGCTGATGAAGCGTGGTACTTTCAATACAATCTAGAAACCAAATGTCAAAGTTCAGAATGACAGCACTCAGATGAGTTTAATCTGAAAAAAAGCCCTTTGGAGAAGCCTAAACATTGTTTGTTTTTATGTTTAAACAGAATAATTCAAAAGAAATTTGTTTCGCCTGGCCAGAAGGTCCATGATGTTTTATCTTTGTTTTTTAAGGGTGGGGATGCAGCATATTTGGCCACAAGATCATGAAGAAGGAAACTGGCACTTGTTGCATGATAATGTGCTGTCTCATCAGCTGACACTTGTGATTGATTTTTAAACAAAAAATCTCATTTTAACCTATGTATTCGCCTGATTTAGCACCGTGTGATTTCTACCTAATTTGAAAAATGCGGCAATGTGGAGGCTACACAAGAGGTTTGCACAGACATTCATTCGCAAGGATATCTCTACAGATGATCTAAAAAATTCGTTCAATATGCTTCGTGACCATGCAAATCACTGTATAGTCTAGAGAGACTCTTTTGAATGAAATAAATGGGTTTTACCAAAAAATGTCTTATTTTTGAAATTGCACTTTATATATATATATATATATATATATATATATATATATTACTCATATTTAGACCAGGGTAGAAAATTAAATAATCACATCAAATAATTTTAATCACCGTGTATAATGAATATTATTAGATAATACGCGTTATTAAAACCGTGAAGCATAAAAATTTATTAGTTTCATTAAACATAAGAGATTTAAATCATGTACAAGACGCTTTATATCAAAAGAAGCAGTATTAAAACCTCTGCGTGTAATGTAATTATTCCTAAACAAATGGAAATTACGTGCAAAATTTATATTAATTAACCCTATTTTAAGTAACCGGTAGTAAAACAAAGTGTACACATAATAATTAATATTTAACTTGTATTCGCTAAAAATGAAAGGATAGAAGTCAATTTTAATTGAAGTTAATTGAATCGTTAGTAACAGATAATATCTATAGAAACTTGTAAAACCCAATAAAAAGCAAATCCTAGAAGTGTTAGTTAGAAGTAGGATGTTTGAACACACCTGCGTATTTTAAAAGGCAATTTCAGTTTAATTTGTTTAGATAAACATGTCGATTCTAAGGATATTGGAAACGGTCAGATGCTTTAGCACGAAATACAAAACAGGGTTTATTTAAAAGCTCTGAGAATTAATATTATTTTGAACACCTGCGTAGTTTAAATATCACGTACGGCGAAAATTGTGTAGATAACAAATGGTTTCAAAGAATCTTGGAGAAACCGGGGCTTAATATTCACGAGAATGTGCGATACGGGGTTATTTAACCCAGATAGTCCACATGGACTAAAATATAATCGATAATAAAGAATATCAATTTGCACCAATACGAACAGGTTAGAAAAGGAAAGAGAAAATGCGTCAAGCAAAGACACATATAGTAAAAGGCGTGATTTAAGCAACGTCACGAGGGTCACAATTGGTTGAAAATAGGATGCAAATATCAGAGGTAGAAACAACAATTTCTGTACAAAATTAATTAGTTTTTCTCGGACATGTTTGCGTGCCGTGTGTGAATTTCTGAGTTTTAAATGGGGCGAGTGAAAATTCGTAAAACCGACGCGCGAGCGACGGACTGGGAACATGGCATGAGAAATTCTTTAGAATTACCCGTTTTGGGGAACAGACCGACAGACAGGCTTTTTGCTATATATACCGAGGTGAATATAAACAAGCTCTCTTAGACTTTTGACTATTCGATGCGTTAAAAGCTCTTACATCCGCGACTTGATTCAAGATGTTAAACAGTGCATTTTAGTTTGATAAAATAATTTAAAATTTTGCTCGTATATTTTAGTGATTCGAAATAGTTTGTTATTTACGTGCTAACATGAATGTACTTCAGTGCACTTAGATACAAGGTAATAAAATTTAGTATCACTGTACCAATTAGCAAAATTTACAACGACAAATGTATACACAAAAGTAGGCAGTTTTGGCGTATATTGGTGAAAGACGCATGAATTTCTTTGCTTTTTTCGGGGGTGTTAATAATTAAATGGTTCAAATACGTGTCTGGATCCACGATACAAGGGTCAGATATACACAGATGAGTTCCGGAAAAGCCCAGAAACAACTTTAAATAAATGGTGATGGAGAAAATTTTAAAAGCGTTGAGAATTAGAAGCCGTAAATATAATCCTGTTGGAATGGTGTGATTAACTAAAGGGACGATGTACATTGAAGCTACGAGGACAGTGGCCTTCAGGTAAATTATACTATTTTGTTTGACATTTTTGTGTGTGTTGAATAACTTTATAATTGATTTACTTTAAATGGACATTAGTGAAATTGTACTAACCATAAAATTTTAATTTTAAGATGAAATTTGCTTGTTTAAGTAGAAAGGGTATTTAGTATTGATGTTCTGAATTATGATGAAAATATGGGTATGTCTTTGAGCTCAATTAGACGAACCTGGTTAATTAACGTAAAGGGTGGTAGATGCTCCTTTATACTCAGACTCCGGTCTGCTTATATTGTTATATTAATTAATAGGCATCCAACAAGGACTTTAATTCTGGATGCACATTAAAATGATAATAAAATTAATCTTGAAATTCTTTTAAAACTGAATTTTATGCTGAAATTTAATTTGAAAATTTAATGTATTCTGAATATTGATGTAAATAGAGTTAACGTTGATGTTTGTGGTAGGAATGTGTTGTTTAATTTTATGAATGAGGAGGTTTATAAAATTAGGTGAGCAGCCGAGGCGAAAACAGGATCACAGCAGTTTATGACGCCCAATCGGTGGGACTAGAATTTTTTTGTTGAAAGGACCCAGTTCCCGCATTCACAGGAGGATATCACAACATTCTTTGGCGACCCAAAAGTGAGGCTCGAGTTCCAAATAAAATTTTTGTGATTTTATTCCAGGAAACTGGCGATCTGAGAGAGAGAGTTTCTGTGTGTGTATAAATTTAAGAGTATTTTAGAGTGTGTGAGAGTGATTAGAACGTATGCAGAGAAAGGAGTGGTTAAGGAGTCAAGGAGTGGAAATTGGAAGTGACGATAGTGCATTGTGTGGGAAAAATTCGAAAATGGAAGAAGCTGGAGGCAGTAGAGATCAGTCGAGGACGGAATCAGGGATCAAGGAAATGAGTTAATGATGAGAATGTTAGAGGAAATGCGATTAGCTAGGAGGAATCCAATAGAAAATTAGAACAGCTAAGCGATGAATCGAATAGAGCGAGAGAGGACTCAAATCGGAAATTTGACCAATTAAATCAGGAATTAGGGATAAAATAGAAAAATCGACGAGAGAATTTTCAGAATTTAAAATAGTCTTACCGTAAAGATGGGGAAGTAGAAAATAGGGTTGATAAAATGAGCGTGACATTACAGGTCTTCGACAGGAAATGGGACATTTAAATTCAAGTACGCATGTTCTGTGAAGAAGAGATTAATGTAAAATGACTGAAGTGACGGACTCATGTAGGGATCAGTTAGGCAGGGTAGAACGCGAGTTAGTAGTATTAAATACAACATGTCAAATTTAACGGGGATGGTCCCAGATTTTCTACAGGTGGAGTATCATTGGACCAACACATGAAGTTTTATGGCGATAACAGGGTAAATCCACAAATTTTTATTAATAGTGTAAGAAATCTAGTGGGAAATTTATTTGACGAACAGACTAAACTGAATACGATAAAGGCTTTATTAAAGGACAACGGAAGCATGGTACAATTTAGTAGGACAGAACATAGACACGTATCAGGACTTTGAAAACAAATTTTAAAGCACTACTGGAGTGACCACAGACAAGACCAGGTACGAGACGACTTAATCACAGGGAAATTTAAGGGAGAATTTTCAGGAAGTAGGAGCAATATGCTATACGCAAGTATAGCATAGCAAAGCAACTGAACCCACCACTGACGGACCGACAAATTATTAAGTATTTATCACGACACTTCGAGGTAGAAATAAGACAGCACGTAGCACTACAGAACATAGTGGACAGAGAAATGTTTTGGAATACCTGCAGAGGTACGACGCGTAAGTAGTGGACGACCTCGGGATAATAGGGAAAGACAGATCAACACAGTTAGGTTTGAGAATAGAAGGACAACTACGCTAGACGGGGGAATAGTTACGGATACCAGCGACAGAATTGGGAACAGAGACGACCATACGTTAGGAGTAATAGTTTAGGAAGGGGACCTGCACCGAGACCGGGACCTACCAGAATGAATAGTTCACCAGACATGAGCGGGACTGCTAATACAGACACGGAACGAGTGGAAACGCCTAGGACATACGCTGAGGTGACGGCTAGACCAGGACCGAGTAGGGAAAACAGACCTGGACAGGATTTTTAGAACGCGACAGACCACTAGATTTCAGTGTAAATGTATATGAACATCCACGTGAATTTTTCAAAATTGAGGAGGAAGTAGAGCCAGAAACTGTAGAAAAATTATGTTTGCCAATTATTAATTTAGAAATTTTTGAGAATAATGTAGAAGTATTACTTGATACAGGGGCAGAGGCGAGTTTAATATCGGAGGAATTCGTCAGCAAAATTAGGGATAAGGTTTGTGATAGAATTATGCCTATAAAGCGTAGCCATTTAGTAGCTCCAAATAAAAAGAAGTTTGCTGTAGTAAATAGTGTTGTGGTGCTTAGGATAGATATAGGAGGTTTAAGCTGTGAACAGGAGTTTGTAATTGTACCTGGACTGAAGTTTCAGAGCATTTTAGGTGTTGACTGTATGATGAAGTTAGGGGTTTTGATAGATATGAAATGGAAGGTAATAAGGATTAAGGATAGGGTAGTGCCATGGAAGGGCAGTTATGAAGTCACAGAGGATGACACGGGGTTTAGTATTAATGTAGTAGAGGTAGAGGATGATGAAGGTAAACAGATCAACACAATAAGATGTCCAGAGGATAGGAGAGTAGAGGTTCAAGCTTTAGTACAAAAACATGCAGAATTAGTGGGGGTAGAAGCAACAGCAGCAGATCGGGAGCAGGTGAAGGCAGAATTATTTTTGACGAGGTTAAGTGGAAAGTTTGTTTTTAATAAAGTAGATTTAAGGAATTCATTCTGGCGGATTCCATTACATAAGAATTCTAGAAGGTACATAGGATTTTCCATAGAGGGAAAAATCGATAATTGTAAAGTAGTATCGTTTGGTTTGTCGGCAGAAAAGGAAATAAGAATAAATAAGAAACAGACAAGTGTAGGGACTGAAGAAGGAGCAATATTTAAGAGTGAGGATAATAGGGATGATAAGTTTATTGTATGTGAGATAATAGGGATGATAAGTATAGATATAGAAGGGGGAGAGATAGGGATGAAGAGTATTAGGATGGTGAGAAGAAAGACTTGGAGGGTCAAGAAGAGAGTTAGATTTAAATAGAATAGGGATAGAATAGGTGTATATAGAAAAGTAGAAGTAAGTGTTTATAGAAAATAAAGCTAGGTATAGGATAAATATGGGAGATAATTAGGAATAGGTTTAGGATGAGAATAAAGAGTAAATGTAGGAAGAAAATAAGATAGGTTAAGTGTAGATATTTCATAGAAGATTAGTGGAGAGTTAGGAATAGAGTAAGAGTAGGATAGGCATATAGGATTAGGTAGGGGGAAGTAAAGTATAGTGAAGATTAGTTAAAAGTTAGGAATAGGATAGGTATATAGGATGTATATAGGATTAGATGGATGAGTAGGATGAAGTTAGGGATAATTTCAGTTTATAGAATTAGATGAGAGTTAGGAATAGGATAGGGATATAGGATAGGTATAAATATTTTTTTGATTGGAGACAAAGTAGGTAAGTTAGATAGATAAGGGTAGAGAGAGATGGGCATTTTTTTTGTAAATTTTGTTTGCGGTTTAAATATTTTATATTTGAATTCAAATAAGTGGGATTATTTGTATTCAAATAGGGGGGAAATACTCATATTTAGACCAGGGTAGAAAATTAAATAATCACATCAAATAATTTTAATCACCGTGTATAATGAATATTATTAGATAATACGCGTTATTAAAACCGTGAAGCATAAAAATTTATTAGTTTCATTAAACATAAGAGATTTAAATCATGTACAAGACGCTTTATATCAAAAGAAGCAGTATTAAAAACCTCTGCGTGTAATGTAATTATTCCTAAACAAATGGAAATTACGTGCAAAATTTATATTAATTAACCCTATTTTAAGTAACCGGTAGTAAAACAAAGTGTACACATAATAATTAATATTTAACTTGTATTCGCTAAAAATGAAAGGATAGAAGTCAATTTTAATTGAAGTTAATTGAATCGTTAGTAACAGATAATATCTATAGAAACTTGTAAAAACCCAATAAAAAGCAAATCCTAGAAGTGTTAGTTAGAAGTAGGATGTTTGAACACACCTGCGTATTTTAAAAGGCAATTTCAGTTTAATAAATAGTATAGTGAGAAAAGTACAGGGAGATGAGAATTTAATAGTTATGGGCGATTTTAATGCATCAGTGGGAGAAGGTAGTAAGGGAAAAATGGTAGGAAAATTTGAGTATGGTAGACGAAATGATAGAGGAGAAAGATTAGTTGAGTTTTGCCAGGAACATAGATTAGTAACTGTAAACACCCTATTCGAACAACATGTTAGGAGAAGATATACCTGGAAAGCGCTAAATAGATTATATTTTAGTTAAACAAAGATTTAGAAGCCAAGTTAAAAACTGTCGTAGTTATCCTAGGAATGACATAGATAGCGAGCATAACTTGGTTAAAATGAAGTGTAAGCTAAAATTCAAAAATTTGAGAAAGGTTAAAAGAGAGGGGTGGGATATAGGTAAGTTTAATGTTAGTGAGGTGAAACAGGAATATAAATAAATATTAGATGATAAGATCAAAGAGATAGATGTAGGAAGGAACATGGAAAATAGATGGAAAGAAATAAAAAAGGCTGTACATAATACAGCAACACCGACTATAGGTAAGAAAGAAATAGAAGCGAGAAAACCCTGGGTAACAAAGGAGATATTAGATTTAATAGAGAATAGAAGAAAGCTTAAACCTTTCAGAGAATTGGATAGTGAAAGTAAACAAAAATATAATAGAGCTAGATCAGATAGTACATGAGTGTAGAAAAGCTAGAAATAAATGGATGGAGGAGAATTGTAAGGGAATACAAGATGATTTGAGAGTAGGTAAGACAGATAGGGCTTACAGGGCAGTTAAAAAGTTTTTCTGGGAAGATAGGAAAAAATATAATGGTATTAAAGACGAGAATAATGAGCTTCTTATAAATAAAGTTGAGGTAGCAGATAGATGGAAAGATATTTAGAAGATTTATATAAGGGAGACGATATGGATGAGTTAGAGAACGACCCAGAAGAGGATGTAGAAATAGTGTTCTCAATATTAAGAAAGGAATTTGATAGAGCTGTTAGGGAACTTAAACTAAATAACGTGCCAGGGATAGACGATATACCCGCAGAATTAGTAAAATATGCAAGTCAGAAAATTTTAGACATACTACATGAACTAGTAAAAGTAATATGACATAGGTGAGGTCCCAATAGATTTCGAAAAAAATATCCCAACCCCAAAAAAGTCAGAAGCTGATAGGTGTGAGAATTTTAGAACAGTTAGTTTTAACTTCCCACGCTTCTAAAATACTAACAATAATAATTAAAAATAGAGTAGAAGCTTTGACCGAGAATTATTTAGGCGAAGACCAATATAGTTTTCGTAAAGACAGAGGGACTAGAGAACTGATACTAATGATTAGGGTAATTATCGAAAAAAGGTTACAAAAAAATAAAAAGACATTTCGCGTTTGTAGATTTAGAAAAAGCATTTGATAGGGTTAATTAGATTGTTATGTTCAGGATTTTGCAAAAAATGGGAATCTCTCATAGGGATAAAAACTTTATTTACAGTCTCTATAAAAACCAAAGCGTAGTAACTAGATTTGATGAAATAGGAAAGGAAGCTAAGATTAGAAATGGTGCTAGACATGGCTGTATACTATCTCCCTTGATTTTTAATGTTTATATTGAGGAAGCTTTAAACTTAGCTAGAGAGAGAAAAGAGATAGGTGTTAGTATACAGGGACAGAAAATAGACATGTTAGGTTTTGCAGATGATATAGCCATTTTAGCAGAGTCTAGAAAAGAGTTAGGAGAGTTTTGAAATATTTTAGACTACAGAGTAACTATAGTATGAGAATTAACTCAGGAAAGACAAAGATAATGACAAGTGAGTTACAGCCTAGTTCTAAACCAAAATTAAAAATAGGTAATACGGAGTAAGAGGAGGTAGATGAATTTTGCTATTTAGGTAGTATAATTACAAAGGACGGACACAGCAGAAGGGATACAGTAGCTAGAATAACTTAAGCTAGAAAAATGTTTCTAAAAAAGAAAAAGATAGAAGACGGTGTTATAGGAGAATGTTAAAGATTAGTTGGACAGATAGAGTAACAAATGAGGAAGTTTATAGAAGGATAGGTAAGGAATCCTATATGTGGAAA
Source organism: Platerodrilus igneus (assembly GCA_036346225.1). Lineage (NCBI taxonomy): Eukaryota > Metazoa > Arthropoda > Insecta > Coleoptera > Lycidae > Platerodrilus > Platerodrilus igneus. Next base: position 1,594,740 of record JARFIW010000845.1, on the reverse strand, counting down.
CAATTAAAGGTCAGGAGAGATTTAATGATAGGGCACTAGTTAAGACATGAGGGACTATTTACTAAGGTCTTAGATTATAGACTATCAAATAAAAATAGAGTAGGAAGACCTAGACAAAGCTATATTAGTCAAATTATTAGAGATTAGGGTTCTGAAGGGTATGTAGACCTTTTTAGACTAGCTCAGAATAGAATAGAATTTAGAACTGTGTCAAACCGACCTTAAGTAAGTTCGAAAACAAAACAAAAAAAATAAATAAAACTCAGTTAACTAAATGTCACCATAACATAACTCACAATTAGTTAGGGGTCTGGCATGTTGGTAGCTAGAAATAAAAAATCACTACATGCCATTTATAAACACTTTCACAACTCAACTTTTATAAAAAATTATTATCTGCGCTACAAAAAAATCTTTAAAAAAGTGGTCAAATTTGCAAAATCTCAATTTCTTGCTAGCCGAATCTCTAATTCTGGAAATGTACAAGCAGAAACCTGGAGTGGTAAATGAACTTTCAGGTAGAAATACATCTAGTACACAAAATATTCTTACTGATAATTGTGCTGAAAATGATATAGCAGATACTTTGAATAAGTACTTTGCAACCGTGCCCTCGACTTTAGTTGAAAATAACAAAGAACCAGATTCATCTGCGATTACCTTTTTGAAAAAAAAATAAGTGTTGCGTCTCTAACAACTTTGTTTTTCCCGACAGATGCATATGAAATTCTAAGTGTTTTACATTCATTTAAAAATAAAACCACAGCTGGTCATGATAACATCCCTTCGAAAGCTTTGCTCGCACTTCCGCTTGACATAATACAACACTTTGCACACTTAATAAACGACTCTTTTCATACTGGAATATTCCTCACTTGCCTGAAATTTGCAATAGTAGTTCCATTACATAAAGGGAGGCCCTCTTACAGCTAATAACTTCCGGCCTATCTCTTTGCTGTCCTCATTTTCTAAAGTCATTGAAACAATAGTAAAAAGTCGACTTATAAACTTTACACACAAATTCAATATATTTAGTCCAAATCAGTTTGGATTTTGTCCCGACAAATCTACAACTGATACAATGTACAATTTTTTAAATAACTTATATTTAACATTAAATAGTAGACAACGCGCCTCAGTTGCTGTATTTGTTGATCTAAGTAAAGCTTTCGATTCTGTAAATCACTCAATACTACTGCAGAAATTAGAATTTTATGGTATTAGTGGTATTGCGAATGATTGGTTTAAATCCTATCTTCAAAATAGATCACAGTCTGTAAGGATCAAGCTCAGTAACACATGTGTGGTCTGAAAACGCTGTGTTAAATTTAGGAGTACCTCAGGGATCAGTTTTGGGCCCTATTCTATTTCTCTTTTTCATAAATGATTTTACTAACTGTACTAAACATGCCAAAAGTACTCTATTTGCAGACGATATCAATCTTCAGTGGGATTCAACGAGTGTTGATTCACTGAAAGAAAAATTAAATACTGATCTCTTGTTGATGAAAAACTGGTTTTATATTAATAAATTATCGGTAAATGAACAGAAAACCTGCTGTATAATTTTTAAACCTTTATCTTTGCCTAACAACATTACATTAGGATCCACTCTAAATTTAGTTACTTTCACTAAATTCCTTGGACTTATAGTTGATAGGGACCTAAACTGGTCCAAGCATATTTCTCATTTATCATCTAAATTATCTTCGGCATGCTATGCACTTAAATCAGTGTCCAGAGAGTTGCCTGTGGTTTGCTCAAAGAAATGTTACTTGGCATTATTCGAATCAAGAATGAGATACGGAATTGCTTTCTGGGGTAACTCATGCCTCATTAACACATCCATAGTTTTTAAATTGCAAAAGAGAGCCATTCGTATTGTGTTTGGGGCAGAGATGGATGCTCATTGCAGACCTCTTTTTAAGAAACTTAATGTTTTAACTTTATATTCCATGTTCATATATGAGACCTTCATTCTGTTTTATAAAAATTCTAATAATTACGTTTCAGCCAGTTCTGTTCATAGTCATGATACAAGATACTGTTACCAAAAGTATATACTAAAACTACTCGTTCTAAAAAATCTATAATATTTATGGCTCCGACATTTTATAATAAACTACCTTATATAATTAGATCATTAGCACCACTGAAAAAATTTAAAGCTGCATTATTTACCTTGGTCGTTGAACGCTGCTATTACACAGTTGATGAATTCCTGGATGACAATCTTTCATCTTAGTTATTTTGAACATAATAAATTAATTGCAATTTAATTATATGTATATGTTACTTGTATGTAGATTTTTAATGTGTGATTTTGTAATATTTAACTACCATTGTTAATGGGTACAAATATATCTATCTATCTATCTTTTTAAGCCTTACCATAACATATAATTTAATAAACGTCACCATGGCATAACTCACAATTAGTTAGTGGTCTGGCATGTTGGCAGCCATTCGTTGTTTAAGCCTTACCATAACATATAATTTAACACTTTTCCTTTTTTGGAGGGGATAACCAGGTAATATTTCATTTCCTTATAAATGGGAATCATGTAAACATGTTGGAGATCTTTAACAACCATCAGGTTGCTAATATCTATATAGAGACAGGTAGATAAAAAAAGATAGAAGGGTATAGGAAAACCTAGACCAAGCTATATTAGTCAAATTATTAGAAATTTAGGTTGTGAAGGGTATGTAGAACTTTTTAGATTAGCACAGAATAGAAAAGAAGTTAGAGCTGCGTCAAACCGATCTTAAGTAAGGTCGAAAACAAAATGAATGATGATGTTGTAAATATGCCATTAATTTTAAAAGAATGTAAAATACTTCGTTGTATGCAGGCACATCATATCCAACTGCTGAAGAGAGATTAACATAAATTCTTAAGTAAGCTTGTTTCATATTAATTAAGATTCAAAAATATAATGTGGAACAAAACTGTGTAGTGCGCATGCGCCTCTTGTAGTGTAACGGGTGCGAAAATAGTTTATTAAGTTTGTTTTGGGACTCTTTTTCCAACCTATCACAGGAACGGTTGTGTCAAGTTACCAGGCAACCTATGCAGACAATGAACAATAGTGTCTTGTAACCAGTGTACTCAATCGACTGCCCCGGAGGCATTGCAACAATGAAGAGCACAACACACTGGACAATATTGGTGTGACTTTATGTAACATTATTGTTTGTCTTTTACATGCATACAAATTCTCGTATATTAAAGTTCGCATTTGGTATCTTTTAGTAATACAGCCCACTCAAATGATAAGACGCACCGGCTCATTTATTCACAGTTAAATAATTTACAAAGCTCTTTTCTTGCATCGTACATATCAATTAAACTACACTTTATGAAAACCCTCAAAATCTTCATAGTAATGTGTTAACTACAAAGAAGATTGTTGCTTTCAGTATTAGCTAATATTGCTTAAAGTGTGCATTAGCGTTACAGCTTATTAGTCAAAGACTCGCTATTGATATTAGACAGGATCAAACTTGATTACTAACATTTCTTTACCTACTTTTTCAATGCACCATAAGAGTGAATACCCTGCAAGTTGAAACTGGCCCTGATATTTTTCAAGCCTTTTAACTGGTACTGCGGCGGATTTATAAAATGACAGCTTTTTTTTGTGGGCAACACAAGAGAAAGATGTTATGCAATTCTAAGTTGAAGAAGATAAATAATCTCAGGAAGCATATTAACCATTTATTCAGGTAGATCCTAGAATGCATACAAAACATAGTAAAATCACCAAATTTCTAGACAGAAAAACAGTACAAATAATTGTAATATATAAACGGACCTTAACAAATTAAATACGCTACTTTTTGCATAATGTCTCATAATCAATTCCCTTTAGCCACACCGGTCTTACCTCTCGTTACCATATCCTTCAAAAACCTGCTTCTGTTTAGCTTGTGCTCACGATCAACCAGCCGCTCCCACCATCTAAAACTTTTGTAGAATAAGCAAAACTCATCTGAAAAAGCTACGAGTTGCAATCGACAACTACTGTTGAAAATAGAACTTTTAGCTAAAAGTATAACAGAGTAATAATAATTACAATTTGCAATAAAAAAAGCGATCATAAATCTAAATGCATTTATTTATGTATGAAACAATATATTTGCACTTATAACAAAAATAGTAATTAATCCATTAACAGCAAAAGACTAGAATGTTATTGTTACATTTGGTACTTGCAAGGTAAATAATCAAATACAATCAAATAATCATATCAACACAATTTCCAGAGCTATAACAAATCCACTCGTGATATAAACTTGCAGTTGAATAAATTTCAATAGTAGTGAAGATCCACTTACAAGAACAGCAAAGAAGATAACATTCACTATTGAAAGTTATACAACAGAAATAATTATTAAATGCTACAACCACTTGGTATGCACTGAGCAGATCTACGTGTAATTATAATAAATTAAGTCACTGATATAAATGTATTATGCATTACAAAATATCTTTGATTTAAAACAGTACAAAAACTATAGTAAATATAGGTAATCATCACTCTAATCAGGTAATTCATTTAGGCTGCATCCAAACTGCCACATGATGCAATATATTATAAATAATGAAGATAAGCCACTTAGAGAAAATACAGTCATCAATAGTTATTTACATTATACATTCAATATCCAACAGTACAATTTTAGAAAATTCAGAGCAACAGTGAGTAATGGGTGTAATAGAAGTTTGTTTTTCATACTGTGTTGTATCTTTTTTTTATATTAAACAAATATGAATTTAATTGTAAAAATAAAACAAAACTTTAAACTAGTTTCCCACGGGTCACATATGCCTCCTGGCATACATTTTCATGAACCGCAACAATTTATATCCAATGTATACAAGGTAAATATACTTTTTATTATACAAATATAAAAATTTACTTGGACAATTTGCTTTGTGTAATATTTATGTTTTTCATGGGAATCCTCTTTTCCATATATAATATATGTTTTACAAATCTAACTCCTGTATGTAACCATACATCAGTTTGGTATTTTTGTCAATCATATCTGACAGCACCAATTTTTTTACTTGTTCAGATATAGTTAGGAAGCGAAGCTCAAAATTACGACTGTAAGCCAACTATTAAATATACGTATTAGGTAAGTGCACAAGGGAAGTTGATAAATACTCAAGTATTAGTTAATAAGATGGAACAATAATTTAGACTTTGACGCAAAGCCAAAATGATCATTTCAGCTTCCACGGCTGAAAATACAGGTTCGAATTCTGTCTAGGACATTATATTTTCCATCTTTCAGTTACGAGCTCAATTTGAAATGATCATTTGTGCTTTGCATAAAAGTCTAAGTTGTTATTTCATCTTATTAACTATACTTTCATGTAAAGCCCGCAAATGATCATTTCAGATTGAGTTACTTTTCATCTTAATAACTATTGCCTTAGTATTAATCAACTTGCCCTACTTACAAAGAATGATGATGTAACTTATACTAGATTATAAAAGTACATATTATTAAAATGAAAAGATATAAAACTACAACATTTTCGAATAAGCAGCATTTATGTTTTTCTACATTTTCGAGTGGTAAGTGGACACCAAAAATTTGTCCCTTTGAAGAAATTCGGGCCAAATCGTCATTTATTAATTCGAATAAAAGGCATGAATCCAGTAGTATTCTTTTGTATTGACTTATTAAATTGAGGAAATCAAGCATGTGATCATATGATCACTCTTATTTATATAGATTTCTCTTGTATGCAACATAATAAATAACTTTCTTCTGTAAACGTTCAATTTTCCTTATATACATATCATTATGTAGAGACCATATGACAGGCTTATTCGACAATACTTCTGACTTGATTTCAGAATAACAGTTTCCACAGAGAAGTGTTGTGAGTTTCTTTGAATGAACCCAAATTGTGTTAGAACCTTTTTCATTATAAGCATTATGTGCGAAATCAAAGTTAGTTTACAGTCCAGAATAACACCTAGGTCGTCAACCTCATACTTTATACATGCTCGTCAACATAATAATCACGACAGATTGGCATAGTAGCATGCGAAAAAATAATATTTAGACTCCTATCTCTATTTAAGAGTAAGCGATTTGATTCGCACCAATTGTTAAGACTTTCTAGATCTTGTTCAATATAAATGTTTTACAGATTTAATCAGTAGTAAAATTTTAGGTTGTCAGCATATAACATAAATTTACGGTATATAAAAACTTGCTGAATGTCATTAACAAAAAGTAGTAACAGCAGTGGACCGAGATGCGATCCTTGAGGAACTCCCGAAGAAGCCCAAAATTCATTAGAAGTAAACTCCTTATATTTAATACTTTGAATCCTGTTCTATAAAAAACTACCCAGCTAAAAGAGCAGACCTCTACCAATGCAAAGCTTTTGCAACTTCAGCAACAGTATGTTAAAATTTTTTCTATCAAAACCTTTACAAAAGTCAGTATAAACTACAATTAAATACTCCCTGTATGTTTGTTGTGGTTTCTTTTGTATTTTTCTTGATCTTCTTTTGGAATTAAACCACTAATAATTGTTAAAATCGTCTTTATTTACGTTTCGATCCATGATCTAGGTTCGTTGTCAAAATAATAAAAATTTCAAGATTGACATTTATGACATAAATTGAAGGTGACTTTGATTTATTAATGTTTGATATTTTGGTTTGAATACATTAGACAAAAATTTTAAAGTTTAGAAGAATGAGTGCCTTCAATTTGTGTTGCGCCCTGGGAGCGACTTTGAAGCAGCCAATACGCTTAACATGAAATCATCTTTCCAAATCCTCAAGTTATTGAATTTATATGAAATTTAACTATACAAAAATTAATCAACTGATTTTATGTTAAGCATATTGGCTACCTCAAAGTGCTCCCAGGGCACAACACAAATTGAAGGCACTCATTCTTCTAAACTTTAGAATTTTCATCTAATGTATTCAAACCAAATATATCAAACATTAATAAATCAAAGTCACCTTCAATTTATGTCATAAATGTCAAACTTGAAATTTTTATTATTTTGACAACGATCCTAGGTCATGGATAGAAACGTAAATAAAGACGATTTTATTTTAACAACTATGAGTGGTTTAATTCCCAAAGAAGATCAAGAAAACTACAATTATTTGTCAACAATTTTCCATGAATCCAGTGATCCCGTGAATGTAATGAAGGAGGTTTGTTACTATTGATTTGTTATGTAGGAATTCATGTTGATTATCAATTATGATTTCTTTGCAATGCTAGGATACGAAGGTAATAAGTTTGTGTAGCAGTTTGAAGATTGATGATATGCTTACACCTCTGTAATTTGAAACTTCTTTCTTATCCCCTGTATAGGAAATCTGTATTTACTTTGCCATAATAACTTGCCTCTATTATTTCATTGTTGGTTGCAGAAAGCTATCCTGTTGTTGACTTATGCAATTGTACGGGGTGTCCAAAAGCGTTCTTTACAAAAGAAAACTGCAAATCCTAGAACTCATTTCATGTCGATTTGACTTAAATCTTGTTATCAAACATACTTGCTAAGGGAGTTTGAGCTCGTTAAAGGTGGTACCGTAATATCAGTTTAGTTCATATATCCTCAAAACGGTTTTCTTTTTAAGTGATAACATTTTGTGTATTTATTTTATGGAATATGCCCATTCGTATGGCGTGGAAATATTTTAATTGTAGTCACAAGCGATTCGTTTGGGAGGGGTATTGGCCATTCTTATTCGTAACTTTTCTGTCTTTCAAACTTTGTCATTTTGACATAGCATTTAACAAATTTTGTTTTTATTAGAAATAAATAATTTTCTTATATAAAGTTGGTATGAAGCACAGTTTTCGAAAAAGGTCGATTTGATCTTTTCGTGTGTCTATCTATGCATACGTTTCAATTGATTAACATATTTATTTCTAAATTATGAAAGATGGCCATGGAAAATCAACATAATAACTGTATCAATGTCAAATTGTTCTTATGTCATAAACTGTTTTCAAATGATCTGGCTTTTCTAAAGTAAAAAATAAATACGAGTAAAAAATATATCAATGTCAAATGACATATTTCAATATTATTAGTTGTAAACTAGTTTTAAGTAAAAAATTATTTATTATTTAATGTTACATTAATTTTAGTTTCCAAATACCAAAAGTTTAAGATTATTATAATGGTTTGTTTGGAACAAAAAATATGTTGATATGCATTTAGTGTATGGTGAAATGCAGTGCAATGCTCAGGCAGCGGCACATAGGTAAGTGGATAAATTTCCAAATAGAAGACATCCTGCTTCCAAAACAATGAAATTAGAAGCCATACTGTTGTACACGAAGTATATGAGGACGGTATTTTAATGCAAGTACTTAAAAAATCCTGAAATTAGCTTTTAAAGATTGGCTGCAGTTTCAAAATTTTCTGTGTGGTATATTAACATAAAGAAAATTTGCACCCTTTTCATTTTAGAGAAGTACGGGTCATGCGTACGGTGATTTTTCTGTTTATGCCGATTTTCTAATTGGTTGTAAAATAAAGAAAATCAAAACCACAACTTTTTCTCAAATATTTTTGTGACAAAGCTACTTTTACTAAGGATGGAATTTTGAATATGCATACTATGCATTATTACTTCTACGTCAGTGATAATCCTCATGTTATAAAAGAAACTAAACACCAGGAAAGATTTAAGATAAATGTATGCATAGTCGTTCTTGGAGACTATCTGCTTGGGCCTGTAGAATTGCCCAATCGTATAAATGGTGAGGATTATTTAGACTTTTTACAAAATACTTTACCCAATTTATTGCATACTATTAATTTACATATTCGGCAGAACATGTGGTTTATACATGATGGTTGTCGAGCTCACTTCAGAAGTATTGTTAGTGATTTTTTAAATATAGAATTGACTGTGACCCATGAAAGAATTAAAAAAAGTTTGAAGAGAGTATAATGGTCAACGTGCATTAAGTTGAAAGCAGAGTGCTTTCGACTATAGACTAGTCATCTCCAGTGTTGTTTCAGGTAGGAAAGAAATCTACCATCAACAATATTTAAAATACATAAATTAAAACATGTCAAATGTCATATAGACATGTAATATCACAAGCTGTACGTTATTAAAATGTATGATACAATAAAATGTAATTAAGACTAAATCCATATTAAAAATATGATAAGGAGATAACAAAACAGAACATGAAAATAGTTAACTAGTCTATAGTCAAAGGCGCTGTTTTTAACTTAATACATGTTGACCATTATATTCTTTTCAAACTCTTTCTAGTGATTTTTTAGACAATAACTACCGACGGCGATGATCGGAAGACTTGCTTGACTGACCAGATCTCCAGATTTAAATCCTTGCGATTTCTGTGTGTGGAGATAACTAAAATCAATTGCTTATTTGCAACTAATAGAAACACGCAAATGGGATTTGGAGACTAATTCAGGATGCCCTCGTTGAGTTTAGAAGCAATATTGGAAGTTTTGCAAGAATTCCGCAATCTTTGTGCAAGCGACTAAATTTGTGCTGTCAAGTGGAGCATCTGTTGTAGATTTATTTTTATGTTTGTCCTTTCAATTGTCATTCTATTCTATTCTTTTTCATTATTAATTTGATCATCTAAAAGTTTGTATCATAAAAAGTATATTCTTTACTCGTATTTATTTTTTACTTTAGAAAAGCCAAATCATTAATTGGAAACAGTTTATTACATAAGAACAGTTTGACATTCATACAAATTATGTTAATTTTCCATAGCCATCTTTCATAATTTAGAAATGAATTTGTTAATCAACAGAAACATAGGCATTGGCACACGAAAAGTTCTAATCGATTTTTTTTCTAAAATGGTGTGCATTATAACGACTTTAGATAAAAGAATTATTTTTTTTTAATAAAAACAAATTTTGTTAAATGCCATGTCAAAATAACGAAATTTAAACAACAGAAAAGTTATGAAGAAAAATGTCCAATACCCCTCTCAAACAAGTCACTCATGACTAGAATTAAAATATCGTTTCCACCCACATGATTAGGCATATTCCACAAAATAAATGTACAAAATGTTATCAATTAAAAGGAAACTGTTTTGAAGATATTTAATTACACCGATCTTGCGGTGCCATTTTTAAAGAGCTCTAACTCCCTTAGCAAGCATGTTTGAATAACAAAATTTACGTCAAATCGTCCTGAAATGAGCTTTAGAATTTGCAAATTTTTTTCGCAACAAACGTTTCTGGACACCGTGTATTGTCAACAACCATGTTTACATTTCGTAACACGGTTGCATGATGTACTCCAAGTTTATACCTGATACCTTTATGGTGATCAGGATCCGCTATATAGCACAAACATATTTTCAATTTATGTTCAGAAGACAATGCACCTCCACGAAATTCTTCATTTGCTCCAACAAATGTATTTACTAGCCACCGAAGGTTGTCCTCCTCAAATTAGTATAAGCATTTGAAATGACTAGAAATAGTAGGTATAGCTAAAACAAACTAGGTTGCTTGTAACTCATTGTTCGTAGCCGTATGTTTCAATACTATAAAAACGTATCTCTAGCAAACTTCAGAATTCAATATGGTCTTAGATTATAATATTCTATTAACAGATGTGAGTAAGGTTAGTATCTTCATAAAACTTTTAAGTGTACCAAATTTAAGGCAAATGCGAATCGAAATAATTATTCATATTAGTATAAGCATTATAAATGTTTATTACAAAGTATTTTTAAGGTTAATATGTAATGGCAGTAGTTTTGACAAACATCAAAAGTTCAAACGCACAAATGAATTTACAAATTATGTAAACCAAAATTAGACACACATTTGCTATTTCTTCATTACAGAATTGAGAAGATGCACCTTTCTATAGTTTTCCTATTTTATAATGGTGAAATTAATATTATTAGTATAACATACATTATATTACAGTCGTGTTTTTCCTTATGTATGGCAATAAGTCGTATGCTTTTTTTTTTTTGGTTCAAACTATAACCAAGCCTTGTAATGTTTAACATTTCCCAGTTCCACACAATTCATCATATCACACCAAAATCGATAATAACGTTTTGCTTCAACAGTAAGTCTACTACTGACCAGATCCGACATTTTTGAAAGATGCTTTTAGTTAAAAGTAAAAGATAAAGTGTGTGCATACCCATTTACTTACAATTAGCGTAAATGATCAACTTGAAAAAGATTTGCTTATATTTTATAAGTATAAGATTTACTTGTAAATTTATACATTTGTCCCAATATGTCCGCCTTTAGTATATTATACAGAACAAGAACTGTAGTTTAGTACACAGAAATTTTACAAGAAACAATTTATTAAATTTTTATACTATATAAATAAATTTATTCACAATGCAGATAGGTATAAATGCACAAAAAAACTCCCAGAGCGAACAGGATCCAGTTTCTCTAATTTTATCTGTAAACCATCGCCTTAATTTACAGTGTATAGAAAATTAAACGTTCATTATTAAATTTTACTCATAATGTTTATATAGTCCATTTCATGAATTGGTGTAGTGAAGTCACAAACAGTAAATTTTCAACGAACTTCGTTCGTTTATGAAATCGATTTGTCGTCCGTCTGTCCGTCCGAGGCCTTTCTAATGGTCGGGCATCAATGTGTACATCAATCGATTCAGCTCGGTGTCCTGAGCTTAAGTTTTGATGTCAGTTGAAATCGGGCCACGGGGACGCCGTGCCCCCGCGATATTCCGTCAGGAAAATTAAAATTTCAAATAGGTCCAAAATTAATGTGCGATGCATATTTGGACTCCCCTAACATAGCTGAGTCGAAATATGGTACCCCCCACAAAATCTGACCACGGATACCCGACCCCCGGAATAAATTTTATTTTTTTTATCTGAATACTTATAATTATTACAACATAATAATTTTAATTTCTTTAAATTGTTTTAAAGTAAGTCTACATTTGGAAGTTCGTTGCGACAATGCCTTGCATTTTCAACTTGTTTTTTTTGCCAAATGTAATCCAAAACTATGTGCATGTGTAATATTTAGGAGAAAATAAATGCTATGGGTTGGCATCACTTTGTGCTGTTCTCGTTCCGAATTAATGATGAACAATATGCCAACATCGCAGCTGCTGGTCTATATGACATCACTACACTGCTTTGTGAAATAAACTATAATGACCTTTTGGCTGATATTCTTCCATCTCTAGTAAATTCCATTTAAAGTTAAAGCGATGGTTTTCAAGCTGTCGCCAGACCATTAAAGTGTGGTTTCCACACATATTTTTAAAATCCCGAATAGATCCTTGTTCATATAATGCATACATCTAGAATGTGAAACAGTTATTTCTGAACATTGTTATTTTTGCTAAAACAAGGGTTTTCTAATTTCAACTGTTTCAACAGCACTTACATGAACTCCAGCCCATTCCACTAGCAACTCGAGGCTTTATTTGCTTTATTGTAGTTTATAGTTAATACATCTTTGGGAGGTAAATTTAGACAACCTGGTCCATGGCAATCAGAGTACATAGTTGAACAATGTAATCTAAGTTTAAGACATCCATATCCCTTACCACAACCCTTTTATGTTGCACGATATAAATTTTGAAATAGAAAATGTAACCGATGCATCGATTGTAAAAATTGGTGATAAAATATTGTCGATTTTTTTAACTCCACTGTGCTGACTGTATCATTTATTATCCCCGCTTCAAGATCGAATTTGGTGAAATACGAGGTATGGATTTTGTTTTAGCTTAGCAAATACTGGAGCCAAACCAGATAAAATTATTACACGACTGATTAAACAACAGTTTATTAAATGAAGTAAACTGTACTTGTTTTAGAGTTTTTGTTCAATCAGCATTATATAACGAAATATACATTTCTCTCCAGCAGGTACAATTCTAGTTATGGTGGATTAAGGATTGTTGAAAATAAGGGCTTCTTCAAAATCCACGTATTCTTATTATATTTATTGTATGTGTTTTAGTTTTTCTGAAGAAAACAGAAGTAGTATTACAACTGCTAAATACATATGCAAAAATAACTGATCTTTACAATTTTTTTTAAAATATGACAATTGTAAATCGAGGGAACTACAAATCCTTTGTTTATATTTTCTTGAATGGGTTTAAAAATGTGAATGTTTTTATCTTGGAAATGAGTACAATAATAAAAGTCAGGAAGCCAATTTCCTATCCGTCGATTACTAGAATGTCATGTTTGTTAAAATTTATAAATTTCAGAACATCGCTTAGTCTATTTAATATATAGATTTTGTTTTGGAAACAATGCTGATGTGATAGATTGATGGCAGTCATGACTTACAGTCAATCAGCATCATGTAGAACTGTAACACAATGCCTTACACTAACAATAAATTATGTGTGAAAGAAATAAAATTTAATTTTGAAGGGACAAAATGTAGGGATGTACTTTGTATAAAAAAATTTCGTAAATAATTATTCTTAATCAGGATACTTCAATTTTGTTGTTATAGGACCAATTCAGATAGGACGGTACAAAGTTATTCTTTTAAATATATTGTATAGTAAGAATGAAAGAACAATAACATTAATAAAATCACAAGGCAGACATGAAATGTGACAACATTTGCATAGATAAATAAGTTTTAATAAACTGAAAGCATGGGAATTGGTGTAGTAAGCATAGAATAAAGTCGTAACCTTGTATTAATCAGATGATAACCGTAATATGATTTACAGTGGAAGTATAATAGATTTGTTGGATGCTACGGAACACTAATTACAGTTAGTTATATAGAAAACGTTGACATGAGAACATTACAAGGTAGAGGTACAGAAGCTCCAACAAAAATTTTATGGCATTCCCTAAGGGAAATAATGCAGCAAGCAATTTGTAAAAAAAAATGAAATACCTCTACAAGTGGCAGGTTATGTTCATGAGTGTATGAGTGTGGATATAATGTTGGAACAAAGGGGTAGGACCAGATAAGTCATTCCTCCATTATGTTGAAGCTTTGTGGCTTGATTAGTGTAAGGAGACTTTCTGTGTTGGGACATTGAAGCAATAATTGCAAGCAATATTGGTGTTCTTGGACACCAGGCGGCTCCGTGGCGTAGTGGTATGGAGGTCCCGTGTGTGAGTGTTGTCACGCACGTTAAAGATCCCTACCTTGCTTGGAACAGTAAGGAGTCGGCAAAATTCAAAATTTTCCAGGTAAAAAAAAACTCGCTTCCTGGCCAATGTAGTACCTTCGGGTGGAGCATTGGAAAATCACATGTAATGTTCTTGGACACCATCGAATTACATAGTGAGTAGATAATTTGTATGTTTAAGAATTGAATTATGCATTTATGAACTAAAATGCTTAATGGTTGTTATTTATGTAGTATTATTTTGAAGCATAATTTTAGTCATGTTGGTAGAACCTTATTGTACCAGTAACGGAAGGCATGTAGAAGTTTTAGAACAATTAAATGGTACAAAATTGGTCAAGCTTGTTTTTAATATAAATGAAAAGTTATTCTACATATTTTAATTGGTCCTTACGAGTCATATAAATAAAAAACATTTCAACGAAAAACGTGTTATAAAGTGCAATGAACTATTTTTTATGTGGTGCATCTGTGGTCAAGGAAAGAATTGTGTTTATTTCAACTACCGTATTATTGCAAGCGCTAAATATAACCACATCGTAAATAATTTGAGTTTTCAGTAATTAAATTACTTGTGCTTATTTTAGCATCTATCGTATCATTCTAAATACTAGAACATTTTCAACATTCATTGTTATTTGTGAACCCTTAACGGACCGAGTTTAACAACCCCTAACCGCATTCTGTATGCACCTTTAAAATATTTTTGAACAATTAATCTTCTTATATGTCATCAAAATGAGTCCAATGCAGGAAGATATTGATAAAACAAGGCAATCCCTTATGAACCCATTGCCTGTCACAATGTTTTAATAGCTCAATTAACTCATTTCAGGAATTTCATAAGTAGATATGAAAGCTCGTTTCTAGACCAACAAATACGTTTTGGAGGTTGGTCTAGAAACGAGCTTGCATATTTACTTACGAAATTCCAAAAACAAGTTAATTGAGCTATTAAAACATCGCAACAGGCTATGAGGTTCATAAGGGATTGCCTTGTTTTATCAATATCTTCCTGCGTTAGATTCATTTTGATGACCTATGAGAAGATTAATTATACAAAAATATTTTAAAGGTACATACAGAATGTGGTTAAGGGTTGTTGAACTGAGCACCGTTAAGGGTTCAAAAATCACAATGAATGTTTGAAAATGTTCTAGTATTTAGAATGGTACAATAGAATGATAAAATAAGCAAAAGTAATTTAATGATTAAAAACTCAAATTATTCACTATGTGATATATTTAGCGCTTGCAATAATGCGGTTGCGCTATCCCTATAATAACAGGTAGTTTAAATAAACATAATTCTTTGATGACAATGTAAAATCAAATTATTTACAACGTGTGCGTGTATAGCCTTTGCAATTAATGCGGTACGCGTATGAATAATAAATTGATTATTTTTGGTTCAAGTTTGCACATATAGGATCGATAAGGGTTTAATAATAAATGTTTAACTAATTATAAATGGACAGGATTGACTTCAACATGTTGTGATGTCAATAGAAGCTGCCGGCTGCGTCCTTGACCACAAATATGCAATCAAAAACTAGTTCATTGCACTTCATAACATGTTTTTCGTTGGAATGTTTTTTATTCATACGACTCGTAAGGACCAATTAATTTCACGCCAAATATTGTTCTTTGAAATAATTTCAAGGTTGTTCTTCGAAAGAATGATTGGAATTATTGATATGATCAGCAAAGCCAATTCTGATTGATTATCTAAATTAATATTATTCTTTTATTTGTTTTATATGTTCATTAAAACAAAAGAACTACCTGTCTGGTCAATATAAAAGGCTAAGCATGAGGAGCATTTTAGCATGTAAATGCCAGATTTTTCTAAAAAAAAAAACTACCTATCAGTAACATGAACTGTTTTAAAGATTGAAAGATGAAGTGAAAACTATATTGATGTGATATTTATTGAAAATATTTTTAAATTAAAAATATGTTGAGGAAAAACATGGAAGGTTAAAGTATTGTTTGTTGATGTTGGAGGAAGTTAGGTTGATAGGGATGCTCATGCGGTTTTTAATTTATTAATGTAAGTAAGGGACAATGTTTGGGTAACCGTTATTCTATGCAATTTGTTTAATAATATTTACATCCTGGTTATAATTTTCAGTAGTTATGGGTATGGTAACTAATCTTCTGATTAAAAATCTGAAACTTGCAAGTTTGTAAGATCAAGGGCGGTTGGAGTTGTGAGGAATGAGAGAATCAGTAGTTGTGGGTTATCTATATATCCTGAATGAGATATGAAACTTAGAATTCTGGAGTAACAAATCAATAAAAGCCCGTGTAATTAAATTCATATTCTAAAGTAAATTTTATTTTTGGATGTACAGTGTTGTCACTTATGAAAAGAATTTAAAGAATTAGTAGAATTGGTAGTGACAACTAAAATGCCATCGACGAAAATTTCAGCTAAGAAAGGTGATAAGTTTGAGCCCATAGCTAAGTGTAGCTGTTGTTGATAATATTTTTTGTTGAAGATGAAAAACCAGAACCAAAAACAATTGCACCTTTAAAAATTATTATATTTTTGAAACACCTAAATTAAAAAAAAACTAGAACATAAAATGGAATTTAAAATCAAAGGGAATAAATTAATTTACTTAGCAATAAGTCATAATTTGTTTTCACTTTACTTGTTTCAAAGTTTGCTTCTTTTCTTGTATGAAAAATAAATACTATATGCCAGAAATATGCAATTTAATAAAGAACTGTCGGATGACACACATTTAAACAGGCTACTTTCATAATTATTGGTTGGTAAATCTCAGACTACGTGTGTATTCTTTTATAGCTTATTTAAGCATTCATATATCTCAGTTACACCCAAAAACTAATCCTCAACATGATCTTGTTCAATATAATAAACAATTATTCGTTACCAACACAGTATGAAACAAAACAATCATTTTACAGGTTATTGGAAATGTATTTTCATTTTATCAAAAAAACCCTGTATAAATTATGATTAAAACGTGAGTTTACTACGGAAAAGTATAAGATACAGTAGGTAGCATTATAGGCCATATATTCTTTAGATGTTTAGTCAACTTTAACAACTTAGTGGTACTAATTATAAGGAATATGTCTTACCCTGATTTTATTATCTTAAAATTCACATATTCTACAGTTCAATTGGATGGATTACACTTTTTGAGCAAAACATTTTTACGTTATTTGCAAGAATATTTTACATTTAAATTTTTGCTGTATGTTAAATTTACGTGTAAATTCAAGCACTTTTAGACATTTGTTAGTATACATATTTATAATATATGAATTTTGTATTATAAAATATTCTTATAAATAATAATGCCCATTAAAATTCTACTATACACACATGCACTTGCAAAACACACGATTTAATGTTATTTAAGAGTGGTAGATACTAAGGCGCATTTAATTTAATTAGAATGACAATTTCAAAGTTCATCGTTGGTTTAGGAAAGTATAAACATTAGTTTTGTATCAAATGACAAATTTATTATTATAAAAGGAATGCACATTATGCTTCCCAAACTGCATGAGACTAACACAAATACTACCCAAAGGTAATACCTTTCCTGTAAAACTGGCATGCTATAACTTCAAGTAAATGAACCCATGAGTTAAGTAGGCCATGAAGAGGGGTGCGGATGGGGATAAATATTCAATAGCAGAGTTACAAGCCATACAAAATGGGAAAGGGAGTGTTCGAAGGGCTTCTTAGCATTTTAATGTCTCTGGTACAATGTGGAGGAACCATGTGGCTGGCACAAGAGAAATCTTGGACACTACTGCCAGAAGGGATACGGGTGGTGGAGATTCACTGTCGATACCTTTTGCAGATGAAGAACGATTAGCTCAAGCAATAATGTCAATGGAGATATGGAACCTCGGTATTTTTCAACATGAGGATCTCAATCTTGTTCAAACACCTATGTTTAGGTGAATTATATTAAAACAAAATTTAAAGATGACAATCTTGGAATCAACTGTTTTGTAAATTACTGTATAAAACATACATTATCAATAAAGAAACCCTAGTGCGTAGAACATGTATGCATGTCTCAAATTAATCCATCCAATAATAAGGTCCTTTGCACACTATATTATGCATTTGATTAATTATTCAATAATATGTTGGGGTGGTGTATGAACATATAGCACCTTTGGAGCTTATCCATAAAATGCTATTAAAAGTAATGTACATAAAAAGTAAATATTACTCTACAGACCTGCTATATAGTGAAACAAAACTGTTTAATGTAAAAATGAAATATATAAAAACTGTAGTGTGCTTTATAAATATAAATCCTACTTTTAAGGAAAAAATTAAACCATGCATACAGCACTAGAAATAAGGTTATGGGTGTGTATGAACCACCAGCAGTAAACAAATTCATAGCACAAAAATTTATAAGTTTTAAGAGTCCCCAAACTATATAATTTGTTACCGGCAGAGTTAAAATTAATCAACAACTAAAATGTTTACAAAACAAGTATGCCAACATATAGCAACACACAAAGACACACATTTCTTGAGCAATTATGAAAGCTTATACCACTACACTTTTGATTTATCACAACTTTTACTTATTTCCTACATAAACATAACTTCTATCAATTGAAGTACAGTTGTATTTAATACTAAACGGTGCACACACAAGAACCTTCTGTTTCTTAGGTGCACAGAGTTACTATTTTTTGGAAATATCCCCCCACTTTGATGCTAGGGAATATAAATGATAATTTTAGTATATACTACACTAATTGATAACAATGTATTCTGTATGTATAATGTTTTATTGTAACTGGGAACCAATAAATAAAAAAAAATTATACGTGGATTTTTGTATTTACTGCCAGAGACCTTTGACCAGCTGCAATTAAATCATAGGCCACAACAAGTATTTAACTTAGATGAGACTTAAATTGCTCATGACCCAAGTAAAATAAAAGTGGTAGCAGGGTGTAACAACCCGATTTTCAATCGCTTTGTTGAGCATAAATTTTATAATTATTTTTTATATAATGTTACGCTACTGCGTACCAATTCTTATAGTATTAATAGTTGACACAATTTAATTATCACTTGTATATTTCACGAATCGTGGTGGAATTATATGTACGTTTTACAAAGCCTGCATACACCGTGGTGGAATAACCTCATACAAGCGAATTCTTCTATATTTTAAAAGCTTTCGTTATACATCTACGGTACCTGAGATCGCATAATATTTACAATACAATGTAGTGAGAGGGTTTAGTTTCTGGTATTTAAACATATGGTGCCTATGGTCGCAGGACCGACGAATTCATTGGGGTTTTGCAGGAATGTGGCTGCAGGAATGTGGTTGCAGATGTAAAGAAACAGCAATGATTCTTGGCTTTTTTTTTTGATGTGTGTCTTTGAGTGAAGACGTGTTTGAGTGTGCTTTGAACACGTAAGTACTTATTTTGATTGAAAGGACATTTATTTTTAATAATGCAAGTAACACTTTGATATAAATTTTCTTCTGATTCTACATCGATTTATTGAATTGTAACGAGTTAACCTGAGTATTAATTCTGAGTACCGTGTACATACATTATCGGCCTGTCAAATAATTGTTACTTTTTATGAACAATGTTGCCCATGGAAGTTATTTTGTTGTTTTGTGTTATGAATATTTACAAATGGTTGGTTACAAAGACTTTTCATTGTTGTTTTTCTTTGTAAAGTAAGAAATGGTTTAACACAAGATGTACAGCATTAATATATTTTTATAAATAACGTTTCGCTTTTATACTATACTTACAAATACTTTTTGTAATATATTGCATCTGTGCACAATATTAATTTTATTAGTATAATTTTTAAAATAGATTCTTGTACTTTTGTATTAAACGCTGATGCAGACATTTGATAAGGTGTGGTATTGCGTCTATTTGGAATTTTTAGTTCTGTTTTATCAATGAGCATAGTGGCTTGTAAAACAAGTAATCTGTAAACAATTAAAAATAGGATATGCAATCTTATTAGTGCTTTTGTTAAATTAATTAAAGGTAAAGTTAATCATAGTTAGGCTAAGGTTAGGTATACGTGACGACGTGCACGTCCCTAGATATCAATTAGGTTAGATAGAATTACGTTTATTTTATGTCGGAATAGTGGGCCCTGTAGGCCCTATTTCATTTCGAGTTCAAGACTGTTTATTTATTTGTGTATATATATGCTTTTCCGGACAGTCGATGGTATAATAAAATGTTATTTTTTTTTTCTAAACTATGAAGTTTATTTCATGATTACTTTTATTAGGTATCAGTGCCTTTCCGCTGATTGGCGCCCATGTTTATTATAAATTGTTAATATATGTATCGATGATTTTTATCCATATCGCATATTTGGTAAGTACAAGCAAGGGTTTAGTTAAGAGTTTGAACCACGACCTACGCCGCTGAGTTTAGTCTGCCTGGCCTTAATTAACCGTCTTGACTGGTCTTTACAGGCCCTCGACGGACGGTTGATTAGGTAATTATTACACTAGCGCCAACGCTTGGGGCTCGAATTTTGTATCGCTTTTACGTTGCTCAATTTTTCAAACATAATTGTACTGACGCAGACACTTTTGAATTGTTGTGCTGAAGCATTTGCTTTACTTGCCAAGTTGAATGTACATTATAATTTTTTGTGGAGTTAACATATGCGTGTATTTTGAATTTATTGAACTGATATTATTATTGAAAATGTTTATAGTAGAGTCTTTAAAAGCTGACGAGCTGAGTCACGAATTATTAATTCGAAATTCAGATCCTTCTGATAAAACTGTTGATGTTAAAAGAAAATTATTACGTTCCAAACTTGCATTAGAAAAATGGATGTTTCAATTTTTCTAACTACGAAAAATTCAAATTAATCAAAAGACGAATTAAATTGTTTAGAACAAAAATTAATGAATTGGAATCCTTGCTTCATTCTTATAAAATTACTCCTAAGAAAAATGAATATTTACGGTTGCATACCAGACTTTCACACGTCTATCGAAGGTTAACATACACAACCTTCAATGAAGAATATTCTTCATTTCATTCACAAATATTTTCTCGTTGTATTAAGTCTATTGAAATGTTAGAGCAAGTCCATGAAGAACAAGAATTTAATTCTAACTTTACGTATTTTTCTTTAGGTGTTAATCGCGACTCTACTCATGTTCCTACCGGAAAAGACCTACCTTCTACGTCCAACGTTGTCACCCACACTGAGCCTTCAGTTGGTATTTCAACTAAGGACCTTAGTACCTTAATTGACTCGCTTAATAGAACTCGTTCAGCGGTTCCGATTTATAAATGGGGTCTCCAGTTTACGGGTGATCCGAAAAATATTTCTGTTTTATCTTTCATTCAACGTTGCAATGAGCTTCAGGTTGCTCGGAAGGTTTCTTCTGAAGATTTATTCGAAGGAGCCATTGACCTATTTTCTGATTCGGCTTTGGCTTGGTTTAGAGCCACCCGTTCCTCTGTTCATTCCTGGGATGAATTAATTTACAAACTTAAACAAGACTTTCTCCCGAGGACTACAATGAAAATTTATTGGCCGACATAAAGGCGCGAAAACAAAAATTGAAGAGTCCCTATTGTTTATATTTCTACCATGGTAAATTTATTTGCTCAATTGGATGAAGCTATTGCAAACTCCGAACAACTGAAAATTATTAAAAGAAATTTGCAATCTTTTATGCCACTCAATTGGCTTTGATTGAGGTTACGGACATTTCGCACCTAATCTCTTTATGTAAAACCTTGAAGGTATTAAATTACGACATGCACCTGTCGAGGAGCTTCCCACTTCCAACAGATTGCCATTCAGTCCAAATCCTAGGGTCCTTGTTTCACCTACTACAAAAATATAGTAGCAAGAACTGATATTTCTAATTTCTCAAAACGAATACTGCCAAGTCTACTACAATTTGTTTCAACTGCAAAAATTAGGTCATTCATTTCATACCTGTGCCGAAAAGCGCGCATTATTTTGTTATTTGTGCGGACAACACGATGTTACTTCATTGGATTGTCCAAAATGCTCCCAGAAGTCAAAAACTAGTTTCGAAGAGTCATTTCGTTAGCCGATGTACCTCTTCACCAAAATTTGCGCTGGCTGACAAAAGATTTGGCCCGATTGGCTTCAAAAGTCAAAATTTTTACAAACTACTAAAATTTCTTCTAATTTCTATAATTCTGAAAGAGATTCCAGACCTCATATCGCTGTTAAAATTTTAACGATAATTTAGTTGCTCTATTGGATTCTGGCGCAACGACCACGATATTAGGGAAATCGGGAATATTTTTAATTGACAAATACGATTTAAAATTAAATCGTAACGATGAGTTTTCGTCACTCTCTATGGCTGATGGTACTTCACAGTCTATTCTTGGTAAGATTACTTTGCCACTTTGTGTTAATGGTCTCACTCATGAATTATCAATTTTGGTTTCTGATACAATTGAGAATGCCCTTACCCTTGGTGTAGATTTTTGCCAATTATTTGAAATTAAAGTAGATTTTTCTACAAAAGAATTTTTGCTTGTTCTTCTGAAATTGATACTTTTCATATGATTAAATGTGCTGATGAATTGATGAAGGTCAAAATCCGAATTGAATCGTATTATTTCTTTATTTAACTTACTTGATCGTCCAGAATTGGGTCGAACTGATAAAGTCACTCATACTATTATTACTGGCGATGTTATTCCAATTAAACAACGTTATTATCCTTTATCACCCGCCATGCTAGCACATGCAAATAAAGAGATTGATGAGATGCTGGCTCAAGGCATTATTAGCCCGAGTTCTAGTCCTTGGAATTCGCCGATGCTGTTGGTTAAGAAGAAGTCGGAGAATTTCGTGTTTGCTTTGATGCAAAAATTGAATTCTGTAACAAAAAAAGATGCGTATCCTCTTCCATTTTTAAATGACATACTTGATAGGTTTCGCAATGCCAGGTACTTAACCTCTATTGATTTAAAGAAAGCTTTTTGGCAAATACCTTTAGACGCGGCGAGTAGAGAAAAGACTGCCTTTACAGTTCCTCGCCGAGGTTTATTCGAGTATAATGTAATGGCTATGGGTTTAACCAACGCGCCTAGTACACTTCAGCGGCTCATGGAGTCTATTTTTGGCCATTCCTTGTCGCAAAATGTTTTTGTTTATTTAGATGATATTATTGTCGTATCGAGTACTTTTAAAGAACATATTGAAATTTTAGAGGAAGTTTACAAAAGACTTAGAGATGCGAATTTTACCATTAATCTTTCAAAATGTGAATTTTGTAAACCCAAGTTATTATATTTGGGTTATGTTGTTGATAAAGACGGTCTTCATACCGATCCTTCTAAGATAGATGCTATAGTCAATTTTCCGCTACCTAAGACAGCCACAGAAATTAAACGTTTTACTGGAATGTGTTCGTGGTATCGTCGATTCATCAATGATTTTTCCACAATTTTGGCTCCGATTAATGACCTATTAAAAGCAAAAGGAAGTCTCAATCTATTACCTGGAATGAAGAAGCTCTTAAATCCTTTGCAAAATTAAAGCTTGTCTTGGCCAGGCTCCCATTTTGGCTAGCCCTGACTTTACTAAGCATTTCTACTTACAATGTGATGCGTCGAATTATGGTGTTGGAGTTGTGCTGACTCAAGGTGAGGGCGACAACGAAAGGTAATTGCTTACGCATCTCGTGCTCTTAATAAGGCTGAGAAAAATTACTCGGTGACAGAAAGGGAATTGTTAGCTGTCATTTTTGGCATTCAGAAATTTAGGCCTTACATAGAAGGCACACACTTCAAGGTTATTACCGATCATCATTCTTTGATCTGGCTTAATAGCCTAAAAGATCCTTCAGGTCGATTAGCGCGTTGGAGCGTTAAGCTTCAGCAGTTTGATTATGAGGTGATTCATAGGAAAGGTAAACTACATGTTGTACCTGATGCTCTTTCCAGAGCTCCTGTTGAAATTAATTCTTTAAAATTTTCTTCTGATGATATCGATGACTGGTACAAAAGATGCTATCAGAAATTTCTAATAAACCTGATTCTTATCCGGATTGGAGAGTTGAAGATGGAAAAATTTATAAATATATTTCTAATAATTTATCAATTGAATCAAATTTGGTGGAATGGAAACTAGTTGTTCCAAAGTCGAGTCGTAATGAGATTTTGCAAAGTGTCACGATGACCCTACCTCGGCTCATTTAGGAGTTTTCAAAACTTTTCAAAGATTAAAGAGTTATATTATTGGCCCAAAATGAAGTCGGACATTTCTAAATATATTCGCAATTGTAAAATTTGTTGTGAAAGCAAATCTGCTCAATTTAATCATTATGGATTTATGGGCCAGGAAAAGCAGATCTCTTTCCCATTTCAATGCCTTTCTATCGATTTAGTTGGTCCTTTTCCTCGTTCAAAACAAGGGAATACAGTTCTTTAGTCATCAGTGATTGGTTTACCAAATTTACTCTAATCCACCCAATGCGCAATGCCTCTGCACAACGCATCTGTGAATATATTGAAAATTATGTGTTTTTGGTTTACGGGTTCCACAAATTTGTATGGTGGATAATGGTCCCCAATTTAAAAGCGTTTTGTTTTCAAAATTAATGAATACTTATAACGTTCAATCCGTTTGGTTTAACGCAAATTACCATCCGCAGGTAAATTTTGTCGAAAGAGTAAATAAAGTTATTGGAACAGCCATCCGTAGTTATATTAAAGACAGTCATAAGGAATGGGATGTTGAAATCCATAAAATAGGACACGCCCTCCGAAACGCTGTTCACGAATCAACAAAATTTTACCATCATTTTTGGCTTTTGGCCGTACCGTTCCTATTTCTGGAGATTTTTTGGTCGGTTAAAGAATTTCAAAGAGGATGAGTTGTTTTAGAAAATCGAGAACAGTTAGTTCGAGACATGAATGAACTATCTCCAATTTTTCGGGAGGTAAAAAGAAATCTTCATTTGGCGTATGAGCGCAATACCCGTTCATATAATCTAAGACGAAGACCTTTGAAGTTTAATGTTGGTGATATTGTTTGGAGAAAGAATTTTGTTCTGTCGGATGCTACTAAATCATTTAATAAAAAATTAGCTCCTAAATATTTGGAAGCTAAGATAATTGAGGTTGTTGGTACTACGACTTACCGCTTAGCGACGGTGGATGATAAACCGTTGGGTATTTTTCATGTTAAAGATTTAAAGCCACATTAAATATTTTCCTATTACCTTTATTCCCAGTTCTCAGTTGTTAAGTTGAATTCAAGCTATTGGATTTAAGCCTTGTGCATTCACTAGTATTCACATTTTATTTCTGCCTTTGCTGGTGCAGAGGTTGTTGTGGACGTTGGTCCATACACTTATTTTTGGATTTCGCCTAGAAGTCTATTTTTTTTTTGTATATTTTGTGGGTTATTGGATTTGAGTTTCGTTGGTGTTGGAACTGATCACTCCATTCACTTTCGCTTATTCAAACTCTGTAGTTGCAGTTTGGACTGCGCATTTTATTTAATGGAAGCTTGGCTTCTAAAGTAGATATTTGCCGATTATTAAGTTTTAATACTTAGGAACTTAGCTTCAAGAGTTGGATTTGTAACTATTGTTTCGATAGTTGCTGGAGCTAATAGTTTTCAAGTTACCTTTAATCACTTAAATGTGTGAAACATTTTAACTTGTTGGAGGTTGTAGCAAGTCATTTTGTTTTAGAGTTTCGATAATCGGTGTTAGGTGTAGAATCTAATATTGACTTGGTGAATTTAACGTATTTCAAGTTCAAAATGTGTTTAGTATGGTTTCCTTACGTTGAGAGGTTGAAGGTTGAAATTTCTTCCCGCAATTTCAACTTTTGTGGGGTGTGTAACAACCCGATTTTCAATCGCTTTGTTGAGCATAAATTTTATAATTATTTTTATATAATGTTACGCTACTGCGTACCAATTCTTATAGTATTAATAGTTGACACAATTTAATTATCACTTGTATATTTCACGAATCGTGGTGGAATTATATGTACGTTTACAAAGCCTGCATACACCGTGGTGGAATAACCTCATACAAGCGAATTCTTCTATATTTTAAAAGCTTTCGTTATACATCTACGGTACCTGAGATCGCATAATATTTACAATACAATGTAGTGAGAGGGTTTAGTTTCTGGTATTTAAACATATGGTGCGGCCTATGGCCGCAGGACCGGACGAATTCATTGGGGTTTTGCAGGAATGTGGCTGCAGGAATGTGGTTGCAGATGTAAAGAAACAGCAATGATTCTTGGCTTTTTTTTTTTGATGTGTGTCTTTGAGTGAAGACGTGTTTGAGTGTGCTTTGAACACGTAAGTACTTATTTTGATTGAAAGGACATTTATTTTAATAATGCAAGTAACACTTTGATATAAATTTTCTTCTGATTCTACATCGATTTATTGAATTGTAACGAGTTAACCTGAGTATTAATTCTGAGTACCGTGTACATACATTATCGGCCTGTCAAATAATTGTTACTTCTTTATGAACAATGTTGCTCATGGGTTATTTTGTTGTTTTGTGTTATGAATATTTACAAATGGTTGGTTACAAAGACTTTTCATTGTTGTTTTTCTTTGTAAAGTAAGAAATGGTTTAACACAAGATGTACAGCATTAATATATTTTTATAAATAACGTTTCGCTTTTATACTATACTTACAAATACTTTTTGTAATATATTGCATCTGTGCACAATATTAATTTTATTAGTATAATTTTTAAAATAGATTCTTGTACTTTTTGTATTAAACGCTGATGCAGACATTTGATAAGGTGTGGTATTGCGTCTATTTGGAATTTTTAGTTCTGTTTTATCAATGAGCATAGTGGCTTGTAAAACAAGTAATCTGTAAACAATTAAAAATAGGATATGCAATCTTATTAGTGCTTTTGTTAAATTAATTAAAGGTAAAGTTAATCATAGTTAGGCTAAGGTTAGGTATACGTGACGACGTGCACGTCCCTAGATATCAATTAGGTTAGATAGAATTACGTTTATTTTATGTCGGAATAGTGGGCCCTGTAGGCCCTATTTCATTTCGAGTTCAAGACTGTTTATTTATTTGTGATATATATGCTTTTCCGGACAGTCGATGGTATAATAAAATGTTATTTTTTTTTTCTAAACTATGAAGTTTATTTCATGATTACTTTTATTAGGTATCAGTGCCTTTCCGCTGATTGGCGCCCATGTTTATTATAAATTGTTAATATATGTATCGATGATTTTTATCCATATCGCATATTTGGTAAGTACAAGCAAGGGTTTAGTTAAGAGTTTGAACCACGACCTACGCCGCTGAGTTTAGTCTGCCTGGCCTTAATTAACCGTCTTGACTGGTCTTTACAGGCCCTCGACGGACGGTTGATTAGGTAATTATTACAAGGGTTGCTATGTGCAGTTCCTGCATGCGAATATTATTATTCTTCATGGAAAAAAATTACATTTCTTGCTCTTTCCTCGTGGTCATTTGAATATTCGGTAACAATTTCAACTGTCCTCTCAATTCTAAATGATAGCTTATTAATCACCCTGTATGATTTTATTAAAATATTTAGTTGTAATTTTAAAATGCTTCAATCTATTTATTTTGACATAGCGTTTAAATGTAGTATTAGATTATCAGTAACATTTGTTTTCGGATATATTACATGAGGTATGTACGTGTTTTCTTCAAGATTGTATACTAACATAAATTTCGATCCATTTTTATTTTCGCTTTACTTATCTTAACACTGCATTATTAATTGATTTGTTAAATTTCTATAATTTTACACAAAAAGTTAGGCAAAACTTCATAAATTCTTAAATTTAAAGTATATTCGTGTTGTTTGAGAACGTTACGACCGGTTAATAGGATTTTTTCATTATCAATTGTAGTTTTGCTTATTAGAATGGAATAATAAGTTTGGTTATACGACTTTAACGAAGACATTTCCACAAACGCATTTTAATAAATTAGTTTTCTGGTTATCTTATAAGCAAATAGAGGTTTTGAGAAAACTATTATTTGTGTGATTGGATTATCTACAAATAGATTTTTACAAAAGAAGTTACGATTGGAATTTTATTATTATTATTGTAGCTGCTTTCCTCGCCTAAACAAAAAAGAATTGCTTTTCGTTATAAAAATGTCTTGTTACCTGATATAGTGTGGTAGTTAGCTCTAAGTTATCTAATGTTATGATCCTGGTTATTGTTGTCTGTGATACAAGTAATGCAGCTCACGTCATTCCAATATTAAAAATGTACTTTAAAGCACTTCATATCGGTTTGTATACATACAAATATCGTATTGTACAACACATTTTTGTACATTTTCACATCGTATTTGGTTTAACTGTTAGATCACAAAAGTTTTAAAAATTAGAGTATTGAACTTCTGCAATTTTTATAAGCAATTATTTTGGCGTATTCTAATACCAGTTTAAATATAGTTAACGCGATTGTGAGTGAACATGAATTTCACTATATACAAATTACTCAATAATATAATCATCGCAGACTGTTTGATTTTTTAATTAATGGCTTAGAGACATGAGGATTGTTTTCCTGCAGTTACAAATTTTAAATCTGTCCTTGTACACGTTGTCAATCATGATCGAAACGTGGGAGAATTTGGGTGACCATATGGTGGAAACGTTGTTTGTTTTGCTGAATTCTATTGATGATGATTCCAGTGTCATAGAATCTTCCAGGGACAAAAACAGGACATCTGAAAGAGCATCTTTTGGAGGCATCATCTCACCAGTGGTTGTACCAGGTTATCATAAAGTAAGGGATATATTTTAAATCATTACAACTTTTTAATAAATTAAGTTAGTAACATAAAATAAACGAAATCTAGTTGCTTAGTGAATGGGATTTTACCGTATCTATGAGAAACAAAAGCGTTGTCATAACAATTGTTGACACTAGTGTCAAAACGAAATTATTCAATTTGAAGTTTTATTTTGAAATTAAAACTCAAGTAAACGTTGAGTTCAAACGACTCAACTGTAATAACATGGATTTACAAGCAAGAATTGGTTTAGTTCAGTGCTATTATGAATCCGGCAGAAATTACACCGCTGGATTACGAAGATTTCGCACGAGAATGGGTTTGAGAGCGGGACCCTGTCAAATGAAAGCGCATCGCAATTTGATACAAAAATTTGAAAGAACAGGGTCTGTAACTGACTTACCAAGATCAGGAAGACCAATAATTAGTGATGTCCAAGTTGCAGAGGTTCTTCATGAAAATCAAGACATAGCCAGAAGCAATTCACTCGCAATCAGCAGTGCAAATGCGATATCCAAGCGATTGCAAATGCCGTATACCACGGTTTGGAAAATTTTACGCAAAATTCTAAACATGTATCCATATAAACTGAAAATGCTGTTTGAATTAAAGGACGCAGATTTGGCTACTAGGTTCGATTTGTCTTTGCGAGTAATGGCTCAGATGGAAATTGAACCCGAATGGTTATCCCGTATTTTATGGACAGATGAGGCACATTTTACTCTGAATGGAGTAGTCAATACTCAAAACTGTAGAATCTGGTCTGCAGAAAATCCGCAACAAATCGTTCAAAAAGGTCTTCATGACAAGAAAGTCACCGCTTGCGCGGTTTTACAGCTGATTTTATTATTGGTCCGTATTTCTACGAGGAAATGCAGAATGGACAAGCCGTATCTGTAACTGTAAATGGTGAACGATACTTGCAAATGTTACAAAATTATGTTATTCCACAGCTGCAAAACGAGCACTACGGAATTGAAAACATCATTTTATGCAGGATGGAGCACCCGCACATTTTTCGACCAGTCAAAGAATTGTTAACCAACGTTTTTCAAGATCGCGTGTTAAGCAGACATTTCGTAAATTCATGGCCACCAAGATCACCTGATCTAAACCCAGCGGATTACTGGCTGTGGGGTTATTTAAAAAGTTTAGTGTTTAGAAGACGACCAACTACGCTACAAGAATTAAAAGACAGTATTACGGAGAAAATTGGTACAATTCAACCAGAAATGTTACGAAATGCTGTGTACAATTTGGAGGTAAGGATGGTGATCTTACAACAACAAAATGGAGGTCATATTGAGCAATTGCCGTAACCTGTTTTGGGCATACTAAATCCCATTTCATAAGCAATTAGATTTCATTTATTTCTTGTTAATAACTTAATTTGTTAAAAAGTTATCATAATTTAAAATATATCCCTTACTTTATGATAACCTTATATATATTTACTTTTGGTGTATTGATAAGTTGGTTTCTCTGAGTCAGCCCATATAGCTGGTTTTATGTATTTATTTATTATACGTTTATAATGAATAGGACAATAATATCTAACTTTTTTGTAAAAAACAGTAATTAAGGACCATGCAATTCAAAGTAGGTGAAAATATTGTTATTTACATCTGGTTTCATAGTGTGACAAATTTTGCATTATCAAGTTCTAATTATAAAATATAGTTTAGGTCAAATGTGTTACATGATTGTTTTCATGTCACATTGAGATAAACAAATTTGTGTAGAAACAGATGGTAAATTTTAATTGCTTTGGTTTAAGGTTATGAATATGCTACTAACAACAGTTTTTATTGTATGAGAATTAATCATAAAATAAAATTAGCATTGACCTTCCATAAAGTTTAGAGTTGTTGTTTAGGTACGACGTTATTATCAAATTCTACACCGCTGCTGCGAAATACATTTCAGCCAGTAGATGGTTTTTCTGTATTGCTGATATCTACTACTATTACTTTTAAGTAGTGCTTGTGGACACTAAGTAGGTATATAGATATGCATATTTCTTTATTGTTGTTTTATGTGAACATAAAGTATTTAAAAATCGGGTTAAATAAGTGACTAAAAACAATCCACTATGCATTTTTTTATTAATTTTGTTTTATGTAAATATTAGGATTGAGGGTAAAAATTAGTGTAAGGTAAGTCAGGAGTGTATTAATTATTTCTTCGGTAATTTTTGTAACTGGATAAAAGCTGTTAACTACATGGATTGGTTTCCTTTTTATAACATGTTTTTATTAAAGATGTTGGAAATAAATGTTCTCTCTTGGGGATTTCTTTTTCTTTCTTAGTGATCCACGCCACTCTGCGACTTGTTAGCCAGCACATCTTTGGATTCCTTTTTTTTTGTTTGGGGTACTCGGTGCGGACTATTTGCTTTGCTTACTTTACTTTTCTTTATTGTCCACAGAGAATACGGTAACAAGATGTTAAAAGAAAATGCATGATTAGTTCACCAGGACAGGAAAACACATGTGTTTTAATTTGCTGTTCTCTTATGGGTGAAAAGTTGTCACCACTGCATATTTAAAGAGAAATGTAGTAGAGTCTTGGCTGAATCAAAATGAAGCTCAAAAAAGCATTTATGCTGCATCCAAAAGGGGCTGGATATATAATGCAATATATTTAAACTGGTGTACTAATTGTTTTTGGAGCATGCTACAAAGAAAATGTCTATATTACTTATTGATGATGGTCCTGGCAGCCATTTGAGTTTAGAGTTGCTAGAATAGATTATATAAATAATATCATAATTAAAACTGCCACCACATGCTACTCATCTTATACAAACTCTTGTGTTTGTGTATTCAAACAATTTAAAACAGATTGTGATAAACATCCAATGGAGTGGTAGTACCAGAATCCCCAACGTAGAATACCTAAACCAGAGTTTGTTAAAATATTAAAATAAGTATATGATGACATATCCATTACATGTATCATAAGTAGATTCAAATCTACAGGTATTTATAATGCAAATGAGTTACAAGCAACTGGTTCCTGTATAAACAGAAATGCAATTAAGCAACATCTATATAGGCCTGGAAATATTAATTGCTATAAAAAATATTTGAGTGACCATAAAAAATCTCAAACAGATCATCCAGTAGTATTAGCACTACAATCAGAAGAAATGCATGTTATTACAGCCGACTACACCAGCCCCTGAAATGGCAATTTCACAAGACACTGCAGACTCTGAAGCAGACTACGAATTGGCAACTTCACAAGGCACTGCAGACACTGAGCCAGCTTCTGAATTTCTGGCTGAATTTGTAGATACCACACTGTATCACAATAAACCAGAAGTTAGTTCTTAGATCTTTTTTTTTAAATAAATATATCTCGTTTAATTCTGACTTTGATTTTAGACTTCTACATCTGATCAGCAACAGTTGACAGAAAGAAATCACAATGCAGAAAACACCTTTGATGACATTATTTTAAAGTTCTTAATGATGCAAAACCAGCACCTCAGTAAAAATGTAGTGGTGCAGAATTAACCACCACTACAAAAAAAACCAAATCTGAGACAATTGATATTTTAACTTCTGACAAAGAATATGCATCTACTACTGAAACAGTGATACTGAAAATATCACATAATAAAATGTTTTTGTATATTTTAGTTTTTGACAATAACCTTTGATTTTAATAAATATTATGTTACTTTTTATTAGTCAGGTTATTCCCAGGTTTGTTATAAAATTTTACAATAAAAATAATGTTTTCAAACAAATGAAATTTATGTATTTAACCCAGAATTTATTCAATATTTTGTAAATGTCCAGTAATTTTATTTATTTATTTACTTACCTAATTTTTATTTAACAGGTAAATTCCCATCAATGTGCATGTCTTGAGAAATCATGTTTCTAGTTAAATCTAACCATCAGTGAATATCTATATAACACTGGACAATTCTGGTAAACTTAAACAGTGACGATGCAATTTAACTATTCTTAATTACAACCACTTTTCCATCATTCTTGGCTATTGAAGTTTACTTAATTGACACTGATCAATGCAGAGTAAATGGTTAAAGTTTAATTTGTATTCAGATAACACACGGAAAGTCAGAACGAAATAGAAATCTCCACATGCACACAATTTACTACACAGAAGCATACAGATAGGGTACAGAAACTATATAAAGTATTGCTTGAAAATTAAATAGCAGTTCCCCCTGAGATATAAAGGAATCCTGAAAAAACGGAAATTTCCGTAAATTTATGGTTACACCCTATAAAATACAAGCATACTTTTATTCATTAAAGTGCTATCCAAAAACGCAAATTGTGCATGTATAAATAATCACCCTGTATGATATAAGCAAATTGTAAATACATAGCAAGTATGTAAGTTGTATATGTTAAAATAATTAATTGTAAGATACCATAAAACACATTACAATGCAAACGCAAATCGGTACATATAAAAATATTTTTTCATTGGCCATAGATAACAGAATAGTATTAGTTTTACGCATTTAACTTAAGAAACTACAATCAACGTGTATTTTAAAACCTCAATTTTCATATTAATTTTGTGTACTGAAACACGAAAGCAAACATTTTCTAAAAAATGCAACCCCTTCAGCATTAAAAAGCGATTAAAGTTTAACGTAATTACCCTGTGGATTACAGAAATTTATTGTAAATAAAGAATTTTCTAGAATATAAAAGGATGACTCATTGGTATTTAGAACTATAGAAATAACTCATTAATAAATAATCGTTTATACCAAGAAGCGGCCAAAACACGGAAAACCCACAAAAATTCAAAAAATATCAGATAAAATTGATTATCTTTAGTATTAGTCTGCGACGCCACAATAATAGTGTATGTGAAAAACAAGGTCAAACAGCGTTGCGTCACGAATAACTGGAACAATATTACGTAGAATAAACGCCACGATTTTAGACGCTAATTAGTTTTTCTAAGAACCTTGCATCATAATCTTTGACACTTTTCTACAACTTTCTGGATATAGAAAATTTATAGTATCTAAAGAAGCGTTTATTAAAAACGGAAGGCATTCTAATCTTAATTTAGATCGCGAAATATTATTTTGATTGAAGCGTGAGCTGTTGGGGGTCACTTTGATTTTTTTATTTTTTGCATCATGCACCTACAAAGTGCTTCTTAGGCTAATTCTTAGTTATTAGAAAAATAAAAATATTACTATTATAGTAATAATTGAACAAATAATATGAAGATTATTCAAATGTGCTGCCACCAACTACTATACGTCGTTCAACAATCCGCTTGATAAATACTATATAGGCATTGTGGATTCCCTGAATTGGAATTCGAATGAATAACTTCATTTTATTTGTTCATTTTTTATTATACTAATTAGGTTTTTCTTTTTCTAAAGCTTGAGAAGCACAGATGTTGATATCTTGAATAACAGAACTTTCCTGGAGAACATGGAAACCTTGTATATATATATATATATATATATATATATATATATATATTACTATGTAATTTGTAGGTTAGAATTAGATAAATAGGTCATAGGTCAGCTTAGGGTAGGCTAACGTTTGTAAATACCGCTCGTTAAAACATTAAATAGGTATCTTAGAAATCTCATGTAACGATTAATTGATTTTATGTAGGAATTTTAGAGTTAATTTTATTTTAGTTTCAGCTTTGCACTTATAAGAGAGGGTACATATGTGAGTGGTATTCATAAACGAAGCATGAGAGAGAAAATGGTCGTATATAAGATAAAGGGAGAAAGGGCTAGTTCGTCTTACATGTGGGGGCGTAAATCTTATAGGAATTGATTTTCAGTCAAGACTAGTTTCGGCAATGCGGACCAGCCATTACATGGGTAGAAACGATTTTCACGGTATTTTGTTGTGTATGAGCGTTAAAATTCCAAGACCGTTGATGTTTATTTGTAAAATCATGTAGAATTTTGTGTCAGTTAGGAGTTTGTGTTCTGAGAAGTGTGTCAACGGTTACGAGGATACCAAGAAAGTTTGTTTATCTGGAGTCGAATTGTGAGAAACTTAAACAACTGAGGGTGTGTTTTTGATCTATATAACCAGCTGTAAAGGGGTGAGAAGCTCTCTTCTTTTCTTCGCTCGTCATCAACGTTAAGTCTAATAGTAGTAATTATTCAGTGTTTTTTAAAGTTGTTATTAAACACAAGTGGGTGTGCTGTAGCTCTTGTTGTTTGAAAAATCTTGAAGTATATATACAAATAAAGGCAAAGCTTTTGTAAGCCATGTAAGTACAGACTACAGATATTTTGGTTGTTGGGGATTGCAACGCATCCTAAGATGGATTTGCAATTGTGAATGCATCGAGGAGTGATTGGCTGATGGTACATGAAATAGTAGACGAATAGAGGAAGTTTGGATACACTATCAATAGTTAGTGGGTGAGATTTGAATAGCTGTGTGCTGACTGGAATGGTGTTACTAACTTGGGGAGCAGTTCCATAGCTCAGATTCATAAGAGACGGCAACATCATCGAGGGCTGGATTGCAGATGCAGGCTGTGTAGTGGTTACCAGGCAACTAATTCTTTTTTAAACATTGTCGAGTTATTTGACGTGTTTTGACACTTTGTGCTTTTTGGGTGCTTATTTTATGAATTCTCTGGACTTAAAAATTTATTGAACTTTATATTTAAATGAAAATTTGTTAATGTAGAAAGGGATCATTAATATAATGATACAAAGGGTGTTTATGTACAAAGTAAAAGGGACTTTTGTTTTTGCAGTGCTATAATTTTGCACACAGGTTTAAAAGGGTTTTACTGTGAGCTCATAATAAGACAGGGGTTAAAGTTAGGTATAAGGTTAGCCCACTTACTTTAAATATGATATATGTATAATGAAAAATATTTGATTCAGCCACATTTAAAAAAAAATGAAATGTTTTTTTCACAAAGAGATATGTAATTTTAAGTATGTGGACTATAGTAATGGACAAATCTTTGGAAGATAAATTTTTTTATTTGTGTAGAGTGTGATGTATTTTGGTAGTTGTGTTTTTGTTTGATAGGATGTAGGGAAGTATTTTTCAGCTTGCAACTTGGTGGCAGTTACGTGAAGTTTGATTTGCAGCAGTTCAGGTAAGCTTTTTTGAAAGATTCATAAGAATTTTAGTGCAAGAGCAGAGAATTCGATGTATACTTCACAATATTATGACGTCCAAAGTGTGGGGCACGAGATTGCAACTTGTAATCATACGAAGAACCCAGAGGAACTTCACAAATAACGGCCCAACGCTGGGGCTCTTTCCAATGCGACTTCACAAATATATATATATATATATATATATATATATATATATATATATATATATATACATACACGCATATAACTTTCTTATTTTGAAAAATACCTATAATAGACCCTATATATTTGTAAGTGAGCGGAAAGTCTCTGTAGAGATTTCAAATGTTTTCTTTAAATTGCATCCTATTTTTTAAGCTTTTATAATAGATCATTTTATTAGATTTTCAAACATGTATACAAATATGAGTGTCACAAAATTTAAAAAAAATTTAT
The DNA here is from genome assembly GCA_036346225.1 of Platerodrilus igneus. Lineage (NCBI taxonomy): Eukaryota > Metazoa > Arthropoda > Insecta > Coleoptera > Lycidae > Platerodrilus > Platerodrilus igneus. The sequence goes on along the minus strand of JARFIW010000845.1, from coordinate 1,558,182 downwards.
GATATTACTATATAGTAAGTGATGGATACTGCTATGCTTTGTGGAACAGTATTATTCCGCTTGTTTTGATAATAATGAATTATTCTAATTCCGAAAAGTGTGATATGGTGTTAATGTACGGCTTTTGTAATAGTAATTCACGAGAAGCAGCTAGAAGATACAAATAACTATATTCATATAGAAAGCATCCATCCCGATCATAAAACGTTCAGAACCATGGAATGCAATCTATGAGAACACTGGTCATTTGCAGTAAATAAAAGAAAACCTCTTGCTGCAAGCAGACATGCTGTTAATGAAGAACATATAGTATGTGTTCTTGGATATGTTGAAGTTAATCTTACATCTTCCATAAGACATGTAGCTATGAATGTAATATTTCTAAATCTTCCTTATACAAGGCATACAAACCTATATGAATACATAAGCTACATCCTGAAGATTCAGACAGGGGACATATTTATTGCTTGGGTCTTAGAAGTACCAGATCAAGAACATGATTTCTTGAGACAAATATTCTGATCAGATGAAAGTAGTGATTCGCCGAACAACCATGGTGGTTGAGAGGCCAATAATCATCACGTTTATGGAACTGATGATTGGTGTGGAATACTTGATGGAATACTAATAGAACCGTATTTCTATGCTGAATCATTGAATAGTAATTGATATTTACATTTTCTGGAGGAGGTATTGTCGAAGCTAATGGAAAAAATACTTCTTCGTTACAGAATAAATATGATCTCCAACAAGATGGTGCTTCTCCACATAACAGTGGAACCGTAAGAAATTGCTTAGACCATCATTTTCCTCAGCGATGGTGGGAACACATAGCCCAGTATTATGGCCAGTGCACTCTTCTGACTTTACTACTATGGATTATTTTCTTTGGGGCTATTTAAAGGAGCATGTTTATAAGACCCCTGTCCTTAATTTAAATGAATTAAATATTCCTTGAAAGATTTTATTATAAGTGACAACTAGACATTTTCTGCATCATCTTGAAGTGTGCTCAAGTAATAATGGAGAAAATTTTGAACAATTTTTATAATAATATTTATTATTTGTTACCTTAAAAACAAAAAAAAATAACATCATTGTTTCATCGCTTATTAGATAGTAATATTATAAACCTGTATCTCAATTTTTTCAAAACTTTTGTTATGTAACACCCATATTTGTATACATGTTTCAAAACAGAAAAAAATGTTCTATTACAAATACCTAAAAAATGTAAGGGTGCAATTAAAAAAAAATTGCCACTTTATACCCCTGTAAATTTTGAGATTTTTGTAACTCCATCTTACAGACAATTTCTGCCCATTTATAAATATATAAAGGTTTCGTATAGTTTTTTTCAAAATAAGCAAGTTGAGTGTTACATACAAAATTCAAATTTACCACTAAAAATACCTATTAGATATTAAAACAGAACAATATATGTAGCTAATACTAGTTGTACACGTAATTGAAAGTTATTAAAAAGTTAGAAAATAATTCGAATTCATGTTGCAAATATTTTTGATTTGTTCTGATAAAACTTATTCATTTTTAGGGTTCCGTATCTTATAAGGTATAACGGAACCTTTATAAGATCACTCTTTTGTCCGTCCGTCCATGTGTCACAGAGGTTTTTCTCGAAAACTATGTAACTTAGGAATTTGAAATTTGGCACAATGCTAGGTCTATATGACGCGCACATATATCGACATTACATTTGATTTTCCAATGCTCCACCCGAAGGTACTACATTGGCCAGGAAGCGAGTTTTTTTTTACCTGGAAAATTTGGAATTTTGCCGAACCCTTGCCGTTCCAAGCAAGGTAGGGATCTTTAACGTGCGTGACAACACTCACACACGGGACCTCCATTTTACCTCTCATCCGAACGAGGGTGTATTTTTGTGAAAAATGCTCGCCTAACATTTTTCAAGCGGACCGTGTCGGGATTCGAACCCGGGACCTTGGGCGTAGTAGTCACACACATACCACTACGCCACGGAGCCGCCTGCACATATATCGACAGTCAGAAAATAGAAAAAAATATTTTTAGATGAAAATGGCAGGTTTAATTTGGTCAAAAGAAAAAAGTTTTAATAAATATATCGCGTGAGGTATCATTTGAAAGAGGATTCTAAAAGGCTTCTAAAAATTTTTTTTTTATATTTTTCGGTCCAGTAGTCTCCATGATATCGCTCAAAATGTGCAATGCCCCCCCCCCCCCCGTTCTCCTACAATTCAAAAATTAAAATTTTGATTTTAATAGGGATAGTAGCTATTGAGTCATAGATTATCGGAAAACTGCAGGTTTTTTTGACAGTGTAATAGTTGCTGGGAAAAAATTGTTTAAACAGTAATAGACAACGTATTTACTAATTATGTTCCAGTACAATGTGGGACAATATATTCATTTTTCAGTTATCACAATCAAATTTGGATAAGATTTAAATATACCTAAAAAATAACAACAGTTTAATTTGGTTTATTGATTGCTCACTGTAGTATTGGTATGGAACCCTAATAGTGCGAGCTCGACTTGCTCTTGGTTAACTTTTTATTGTTTTATTTTATGTTTACTCAAAATTCTAGCATCCTTTATTCAAATAATTTTTTGTAGAGTTTCTGAAAGTTAAATCAAAAAGGTTTTATAGGTTTTGCAAGTAATTACACATATTTTGTGAACTGTATTTATGAATTTTTACCTCAAATTCTATATTATTTACAACTGGGTGGCATTAATAGTTAAACTAGAACTATAATTGAGATTAAAGAATAAGATACACTCTTTAAAATGAAACAAGTTACAAGTGTTCAAAAAGAAGTTTAAGTCTAATATTTTATTTTTTATCCACAAACTTTGGTTCCCATTGTTTTCATATTACTTGTTTTTTCTTTCAGGAATTTGTAAAATAGTTGCAGTTAATGATTTCAGTGCATAAGGTTAATTTGCTAAAGCAGTTTCTGCATATTTTAATGAGATTTTAGTCCTTTTTGTCTTTCTTTATGAGATGTAAGTAGTGCCCATAATTTATTGTTCTTTTTGTAAAATTACCAATGCTAATGCTCATGCCACCATGTATTTCATTAAAAGTATTCCCTTTCTAGCAGCTGATTGAAATCCTACTTAAGGAGGATCTTCTTGAAAGACTTTATAGCTCCTAGTTAACTTTAAGTTTTCAGATGTTCTTAAGAATGTACACATATTTTTGAATCGATCGAAGAAATAGATAATGCAATTTATAATATTTCTCAAAAACTTACAATCAGATTACTCATCTCTACTCAAATCCTCCCAGTAAAAAATAACCACAATTTTCACAGTATGCGTAAATGCCATGTTATACCCCACTCTTAATTAACATTATATACTATTTACATATAAATTTATATTGTATAACTCAAGATTAAAAGACCTTGCCAACATTTTATATTAAAAATAACAACAACAAATAAAAAAAAATAAAATAACAAAACCATATCAAAATAAACTGAAAGAATAGAATATGATCAAATCCTTATACATAAAAAACAGTTACTGTACACGTGATGCTTGTATACACAAATATAAATTCAATTGCACAATTTCATAAACATTAAGACATCTTACATAATATTACTATGTACATATTTTAAACTAACAGTTAAAGCAAGCACGTAGCAAAAAAATTTTTTCAAGTCATATAAAAACCCCTTCAGGCTTAATTTTTGCATGGCAGGAATAGTCTTTTTGATGAGGCTCAAAATGGACACGTTATATTTAAGAAAAAAATATAATGGTCCCATCCTTTCATTCAAAACATCTTAACCGAAATTCATAAATAATTGACTAATAATGTTCATATAAGGAACTAATATAAAATATTAACAGGAAAAACAAACCGTGCTAGTGGAGATTTGCATATCGTTGTGTGTGAATCTGTAGAAGCTAGCTTATTTTCATTCGTTTAGTTGCATGATCCGAAGGGCTATTACAACCTAATTTGGAATTGTTTTGCAAATTTGTACTACCATTACAAAGTGCAGTGTCACTTCCATATCTAGTTAGGCTATTGTGTTGCATATCGTGTTTCTAAAACCGGAAAACTTTGTTAGCTTCAATACTTCCTTACTAAAATAAAATACAGCACCAAAATAGAAATTAAAATCATATACAGAACATAAATAAAGAAAATATATATAGGAGCAATTTCTAAAAATATATTCAAATATATAGAACATTGCAGACAAATCATATTAAAGGTTGTTAGAATGTAACATTGTTGGTTCTAATATATTTTTAATTTTTAAACAATAAAGAAATGGAATTTCTTAAAAGTGCCTAAAGCTAACAGTTATCATTTTTGAGTTGATTTTATATTATTACAAAACAAAAACAAATGGATTAAAATAGGCAGATTAAACAAGCTAGTTTTGCATTCTGTATTTGAAGCCATATGTGTTTGGATTGATGTGGTAATAAGAAAAGGAAGGAAACTTTATATAAAACCAGCTACTAAATATAGTTCCTCTAATTTATTTTATCATCAAAAATATTATAGAAAATCCTTCAAATGATTTATATTGAAAATTACTACATAAACTAATGCAAAAACAGGCGGTCGTAATAAACTTTGTTACAAATTTACAAACTAGCGTAATCAGACCTTAAGAGACTACAACGGCTCTAATGGAATTTAAACAGAAAAAATTAAAAGCTATAAACATGCCAATTTAATTTAGTTCATTTGCACAATACTTTCCAAGATTGAAATCTTCATCTTAAGTAACGATTCAGAATAGCATACTTTATAAAATTGCACATAAAGTAGTTTTGCCTGTTTGATGAGTAAACACAAATGTCAATGATTTAAATTACAGGTTAAAATGTTAAAATAAATAAACAAGAAAAGGCTATTCAAAATCCATGAAAGTTTAAAATTATTTAACTAATCTAATTCTTGAATGTATGATTAACAAATGAAGGTATCATGTGAAAGTTAGAATCGTGGTACAGAAAAATAATAATTCATCATGTAAAAGTCACATATGTTTAAAGTTGGGCATTTTAAGTTGCTGCAGTAATGAATTTCTGACTCTTTAAGAAGGTTCAACTGTATCATGTTCTTAGTGATTGCACTGTGTGGAATCTTGCATTTAGGCACATCATTTTATTTAATAGTTCATTATTCCATTCAATAAAATTAATATTTGCAGTGATAAGCCGAGATATCGAAATAAATATTCTATTTCGCATTGTTGAGTGTGCTAAACCAATCAGGTACTTTCTTGTGACTGGAAACCATTATTATTGAAGCAGGGCTTCATGATTTTAGTAGGACACTCTGAGAAAAACAAATTTCCTGCTGACAAATGAAGTTATTGGAAATAATACTGTGATTAATAAAACTCAGTCAAAGTTAAAGTAGCTACGATTTTTATACAGTGTTTTCAATTAGTACATTTTTGCCAATTTGGGAAAACTGTAAGTAGATCTACTTTTTTTAAATTAGTTTAAGTAATGGGGATTGTTTTTAAAGCTTCTAATTCGATTCAATTCAAACATATTCAATCCTACTTTATACTATTTTATACCTTGGTTAGTTTTCTCGGCTTAGTGTAGTGAAAGTCTAAGACTTAATTCAAATTAAACACTCACGACACAAAACAAGTTTTGGTAGTAATTTATGAAGAGGAGAACCTTGTTTTTGGTGCATTATAATTTGTACTTTTTGGAGTTTGTAACACCTTCGGTACTTTTTTGTATACCTCGGGTTTTCGACCCCCTTATAATGAAGGGAAATCGACGGTCTTCTAAGCTAGGGGTCTATTCCTCGGGTAGAGATGAGGAGTGGTCGTGGGTTTCACAACAAAAATATTGTTTTGTGTACTGACTCTCAAATAAAAATAGGGAGTGCAAAAGGGGCGCCACCAACTCCTAGAATTGATAAAGCATGGGTTACACTAAGGGAGAACTTGGAAATCCTAAAGGGAAAAAATCGCTTTAACTGTGAAAACGCAGCATCTGAAAGAAACGATTTTTTCATTAATTTTCGTTCTCCTATGCTTGAATTACTTTCCCAATGCCAGACACAATTATCCATTACTATTTAACTGGAAACGTATTGGTTTCCGTTGACAACTTCCTCATTTAGCATTGGGTGTAGTGTCTTCTTAGAAAGTCCATCAATAGTTAAGTAGGTAATCGATAATTTATTTATTTTCATTTTCATCTTTGTCTTTGTCTTTTGACTAGTTATTAAAATTTTGTCTGGCAATGCCATCTATATTAACATGTCGGAGAAATGGTCACTGATAGTTGTTTGGTTACATTCGGGTATAGAAGGCGCATGAGAAATATTTCGTATTTATAAATACACCAGGATTTGTGTATAAAGATCTTAGTTGGTTGTTTTGCAAAAAGAGATGCTTCCGCCTGACTAACTATAATAACAGCAAAACCGGTCACTGACTTTTCTTTTTGCAAAACAATCAATAACTTTTACATTAACTTTCGTTCTCTTATGCTCAAATTACTTTTTGCAATGCCAGGCAAAATTCTTCATTACTATTTAACTGGAAACGTATTGGTTTCCGCTGACCAACTTCCTAATTTAGCATTGGGTGTAGTACCTTCTTAGAAAGTCCGCCAGTGCTTAAGTAGGTAATCAGTCATTTATGTATTTTCATTTTCATATATACTCATATTAATCATGTAAGCATCTTTAAAAATAAAATTCTTATATTTTTCAATAACTAAAAACCTTTGAAATGAAGTAAACGTTCATTAATTTAATCAAAATATATTTAGTATAATAGCTATTTATGTAACAAATACATAGAGTAAATTTTTATTAGCAAATCCTATAGTTTATATGCCGCAAGGAGGGTTAATGAATAAGGACAGGCTCAAAAAGTATGCACAAATTGTATACACAGCTTTGTTCAATTCGGTCCATATATTTAAATTTTTTACCAATAATTTTTGACATTTAAAATGGTATTGAATATAATTTCTAGAAATCAAGGCATATGGTTACATAGGTTGTTACATTGTTTGTTGATAGTTATTTACTAAAAGCATCCTGGGGAATGGTGAAAAAATTAGTATAAGGTTTTCTTGTATGAAATGGTAGAAACACACAACATTGCAATGAAAGTGTTACCTGCAATACACATGGACATGTAAGAAAAGAATGAAATCAAAATGAAATGATCGCCCGCATTATGGGGTGACAAAGAAAGGGGAGAGAAAGAGAATGTATGCCATGCTAAACACAATAGGAAATCAGGGGTTCGATAAAACCAAACGACAGTACACACGAACCAATTCATCTTTTTCTTAGATCATATATACCTGCAAGAATAATTAAACACAAAATGCATATACAATATAACTCTAACAAATAATTTCAAGGAATCAGGATATCAAAACATAATTAAATGGCAAGGACAAACATCTATATCCTCCACTTCTTTTTAAATACTAATGATATCTAATAACAATAAAAGTGAAGGGTGTTTCCGAAACAAAAGAACTATGCAAGTTTAAACCTCTTAAATATTGCCACATAATTTAGGATAGCAAATTAAGTGGATTTAACCACCGTAGTTAATAATAATCTGTATTGGCAAAGCAAACAATTAATACTATTCATATATACACAGCAGCCGAAACCTGCATAATCTAAATGCTTACTATACTGATGCAATCCAAATTCGTTTGGACTAGAACTACCGTAACATAAGTACACAAAAACGCCGCATATTTATAATAATACAATTAAAGATAAATGCCAAATTATTAGATAAATTTTAGTCTAAAGTGTTGCTCTTAACATTGCTCAAATGTAGGCAAACTATATACCATTCAGGAGTAAAGAAAACAGCTGCTGGCGATCACCACATAGAAAACCTCCCTGCAGACCATGAAAGGTATGGGTTGCTACAATGGTTACCCATCTCATCCTAACTTGATCTACATGTAGTACGGTAGCCAGGCAATATATGTTATAACGATAAAGTAAACTTCTGTGGTACAACGATGCAAACCTTAGTTCTAAGAATCGAAGAATATTGAATATAATTCCGGGAAGTCACGTAAAAAGAAAAACCACATTTTTCGTGATAAGAATTGACAACTGCCAGATTTATCAGAAAAAGACCAATGCGACCAAGCGCTAAATATCTAGTGAACTCGTTTAAGTAATGTAGTTGTAAAATTATTTTTGGAAGAAATAATCATGGGAATCTCACATATAATAGAAATAAAATTGAGCAGGTATTTATCTTGTCAAGATAACACAGCTGCCCATTAAACTAGCAATATTCAGAAAACTCCTAATTAGTAAAGATTACATATCTAGATAAGGAACCACAAAGAATACAGACAAGAGAACTCGTGAATTCAATAAAGCACAAGCACAGTTAGCTGTCTAACTAAGCGGATTAAAATCACAGAAGTGCAGCACCCGTAAATTCAAATTAGTAGAAATTGAAATAATTTTTAAAGTAAGGAGGCAGTAAATTATCAAATAAGAAATGGAACGTAACAAAAGTAAAAGAATCAATTCTCTCAAGTAAGTCTAGACAGTTGTATAAAGAAAATTATGCCACTTATAAGAAATGATGCATGAAGAACAATGTAACGAAAACCATTGAAGGTGCAGTTTTGGCCTATTTCAATACCAAATTGGCTTCTTACAAGATATGCAGCTTATGGAGTAAATATTCAATGCTACGTACTATCATCAATTTAAGTGAAAGAATGGAGATATATATATATATATATATATATATATATATATACAAATTTCCAAGTATTATATCATGCTTGACGAGAAAGGGGGGAGGTTTCAATGTTGATTTACCTAAAGAAAATGTTCAATCTCTTTTATCCAGTGCTGGACATGAATTGCATTTGTTAAATAAGATTTATAATTAATAGATTAGTCTGTCTTAGATAATAGGAAATTTCTTTGTTCAAGATTATAATGATTTTTAGCATTTATGGAGCCTGTCGTCAGCATCAAGAACTTTCTGTGTTACAACAGATGTAAAAGACTTTGAAACATACTTTGTTGTCAACATAGCTGATGTAAACACCAACGACAGGAGTTCTGTTATTTCACCAAGAGCCAGTTTTGCTCTGGATATCAATACAAAGCATATCAACCTTCAACCCAAGTTTTTCATGGACATTTAAAATTGCCTAACACAATAGTTACATTGGGCATAGCTTTCACAGAACATCTGTCAGTTTATTGGCAAATTCTGGAGATAGTATAACAAACATTATGCAGAATGGAGAATGACGTTCAGTCAACATTGCTGAAGGATATATTAAACGCAAACGTTGACATCTCTCAGAAAATATTAGATCATGCAGGAAGAGCTGCTGAAATAAACATAGAAGTTTAGGAAACCAAGAAGAAGATTCCACTAAGAAAACTAAGGAGTTCATTCATTTAGAAAATAATGGAAATTGTGTATTAAATACAATTTCACCTGATATAATTAATGTTCAAATCGTGAATAACACGTGTAGTTGAATTGTTTGATAATTAATAAAATTTTGACATTTGTTTTGACGTTTATATCATTTGTTTTGAATTTAATGGGTGAACTTTTCACTTTATCACTAGAGAATAGTCTGTAAAGTCACTTTACAGTCGTTAAACAATTCCATAAAACAACTTTTAGAATCAAATCGTAAATAAATAAAATTTAAATGCACTAATGATTAAAGAATCATCAATGGCTTGTACGAAAAACATTCAGACTTGATTAGAGAAGGAGTTTAAGCCAAATTTACAGTATATTATTTCTTAAAAGCATGTCATCTTTCAGCATCAAAATTGCCTTATCAAAATATAAAAAAGGAGCAATCAAATACTTACAATTCCTTCAACCATTACTGCAATAGGAACCACACCTGTAACTGCAGCTACTTGATGTTCTATTAAATAAAACATATATTCATCATATAGCAAACGTATCAGATGAAATGAGCCAAAACTTGCAGCAGATCGTAGTGTTAAATCACGTATTACCATAGAACTGTAAAGATAATATTACGTTATAACCTTTAAAGAAGTAGATTCAATAATTGTTTAACTCGATGAATAAACATTATAATGAATTTTTAATTCTAGATATCAATTTAAATATGTTTGAAGTTTTTGACTTATGTCAGATATAGACAGGAATCAATGCTCAATTTCATGACCATAGACCAACTGTTAAATACAAATATTAGTAATTGCATAAGTCACACTGATTTTGTTATATTTGTTAATAATGTGAAATCATAACTTAAAATTTTATGCAAAGCCTAAATGATAATTTCAAATCCAGCTAGTAATTGAAAGATGGAAAATATAACATCCTGGACAGGCTTCCAGCCTATAACTTCAGCTTTTGCAACCAATGCACCACCTGGACGGATGATTATAATAGGAAAAATAAACAAATCTAAATCATGTACGAAACTACACATCAACATAACTTTCAATTACGTTTGGCATATATCTGACATAAGTCAAAACTTGACACTATCAGATATGATTGACAAAAAACTGCCAAACGTAACTGAGATTTAGGTTGATGTATAATTTTGTACATGATTAAGATTGTGTATCTGCCCGAGTGTAATCATCCATCCAGGTGTCACAATTGGTTAGCACATTGGCCGTGAAAGCCGAAGATACAGGTTTAAATCTTCTCCGGGACCTTATATTTTCTGTTTTCAGTTTTAAATTAATGGCTTAATTTGAAATGATCATTTAGGCTTGATATAAAAGTTTATGTTATTATTTGATCTTTAAGGAGCATGCTCCGAAATTATTAAAGAGTAACATCGTATACAAGATTACATGTAGCTGTAATAATAATTATATCGGGCAAACGAGCCAGTGGTTAAAGAGTCATTTAACCCAGCATAAGAAAAAAAGTCCACTAAATGTGTGCTGTCTTCATATGTGTATGCAACTAAACATACACCATTGTTCGATGATACCATCATATCGGACAGTGAACCCACTTATAAGACCAGGTTGTTCATAGAATCGTTTTACATTAACAGGGTTCAATCCTATTACTAACAAAATGGGTGTCGATAAAATACATAACGTTTACTCTGCGTTATACAATGTAAATCTTTTCAAACACCATTGAAGTAATGAATACTCGTTTGAAGTGTAACTGTTTGCATTTTTGGAACGTTGCCCTTGTCATTTTCAAATAATTGTGCTACACTAGTTTTTTCCGTTTTTAACCGTCACAACTACAAAATGTGCCCTTCTGGCACTTTTAAATGTAGTAATATATTCATTTTGTTTTATTATGTAAATCTTATAAATTTACCTGCATCTTGTTATGTATTACTCATGTGGTTTTCCATTTTAGCTTTTGCTAATGGCAGAATGTTTGCTGAAACGTAAAGATTATGATTAAATTATTCAATTATTTATTTTATTATTGGATTACATCCCAAATTATTGTTAAACTTCATATGTATTTTATGATAAGACTGACCAATCATTATATATATATATATATATATATATATATATATATATATATATATATATATTACTCATATTTAGACCAGGGTAGAAAATTAAATAATCACATCAAATAATTTTAATCACCGTGTATAATGAATATTATTAGATAATACGCGTTATTAAAACCGTGAAGCATAAAAATTTATTAGTTTCAGTAAAAATAAGAGATTTAAATCATGTACAAGACGCTTTATATCAAAAGAAACAGTATTAAAAAGCTCTACGTGTAATTTAATTATTCCTAATAAAGAAACAAATGGAAATTACGTGCAAAATTTATATTAATTAACCCTATTTTAAGTAACCGGTATTAAACAAAGTGTACACATAATAATTAATATTTAATTTGTATTCACTAAAAATGAAAGGATAGAAGTCAATTTTAGTTGGAGTTAATTAAACCATTATTAATAATAAGCATAAAAGCCTGTGAAAATCCAAGATTAAAACACCACGAAATAAGACTCTGAGAATTAATAGTATGTTTGAACACCTGCGTAGTTTAAAAAGCTCATTCGGCGTAAATTTTGCAGATAATTAATGGTTCAGAGAATCTTGGAGAAACCGTGGCATAATAGTTACGAGAAATGCTAAAGGTGGGATATTTCACACTCCACATGGACTAAAATAATCGATAATAAAGAATATCAATTTGCATCAATAAGAACAGGTTAGATAGAGACAGATAATATGCACAAGACCGAGACACACATAGTAAAAGGCGTGATTTAAGCAACGTCACGAGGGTCACAATTGGTTGAAAATAGGATGCAAATATCAGAGGTAGAAACAACGATTTCTGTATAAAAGTCAATTAGTTATTTCCAGACATTGCGTGCCGTGTTGAAATTTCTGAGATTTAACTGGGGCGAGTACAAAATTCGTAAAAACCGATGCGCGAGCTACGGAATGGGAACATAGCATGCGAAATTCTTTAGAATTGTCCATTTTGGGGACTCGACCGACAGACAGGCTAACTTCTATATATACCCAGGTGAATATGAACAAGCTCTCTTACATCCGCGACTTGATTCAAGATGTTAAACAGTGCATTTTAGTTTGATAAAATAATTTAAAGTTTGCTCGTATATTTTGGTGATTCAAAATAGTTTGTTCTTTACGTGCTAACATGAATATACTTTAGTGCACTTAGATACAAGGTAATAAAATTTAGTATCACTGTGCCAATTAGTAAAATTTACAACAAAGACAAATGTATACACAAAAGTAGGCAGTTTTGGCGTATATTGGTGAAAGAAGTATAAATTTCTTTGCTATTTTTCGGGGGTGTTAATAATTAAATGGTTCATGAATGTGTCTGGATCCACAAAACAAGGGTCAGATATACACAGATGAGTTCCGGAAAAGCCCAGAAACAACTTTAAAAAAATGGTGATGGAGAAAATTTTAAAGCGTTGAGAATCAGAAGCTGTAAATATAACCCAGTTGGAATGGAGTGATTAACAAAAGGGACGATGTACATTGAAGCTACGAGTGCAGTAAACTTCAGGTAAATTATACTATTTTGTTTGAACTTTGATATTTTTGTGTGTTGAATAACTTTATAATTGATTTACTTTAAATGGACATTAGTGAGATTATACTAAAATAAAATTTTAATTTTAAGGTGAAATTTTGCTTGTTTAAGTAGAAAGGGTATTTAGTATTGATGTTCTGGATTATGATGAAATTTTAGGTATGTCTTTGAGCTCAATTAGACGAACCTGGTTAATTAACGTAAAGGGGTGGTAGATGCTCCCTTTGTACTCAGACTCAGGTCTGCATATATTGTTATATTAATTAGTAGGCATCCAACAAGGACTTTAATTCTGGATGCACATTAAATGATAATAAAATTAATCTTGAAATTCTTTTAAAACTGAAATTTATGCTGAATTTTAATTTGAAATTTTAATGTATTGTGAATATTGATGTAAATAGAGTTAACGTTGATGTTTGTGGTAGGAATGTGTTTGTCTTTTTTTATGAATGAGGATGAAGGTTTAACTAGAAGAGCAGCCGAGGCGATTAACAGAAGAAAGTCAATGGACCAACACAGTTAAGGTAATGAATAGCTTTTTGTAGGATTCACAGCATTCTTTGGCATCCAATTCGTAGGGGCTCGATTCGAAAAGCGGAGTACCCGGATTTTAGTGGCTTCACAGCATTATATATATATATATATATATATATATATATATTAAATTTGGTAACGACCTTGCTTTCTTGATTGTATATAATTCGTTTTAGATTCTAGGTCAGCAGAATTGAAGAGTTCTCTTTTCTATAAACTCGGGCTTTCGGAAATTAATTTTTTCATTATCAAGAGTACTAAAAGTAAATACAAATGAATTAGTTATGAGAACAGGGTTGAATTAATAGCTAAAAATTATATATAACTGATACTTACTAATGTGAGATTAGATACAATTGGACAATTAATAATAATGTACTGTGTATAAGGGTATGGTATAATTAAATTTAAAAATAAAAATAATAATAATTATATCATCAAAGGAGTAAAAAATATTTTTGATTATGATGTATACTGTCTTTATATTTAATTTTTGTAAACAATTGTTTAATATGAGAATTTTTTGTTTGGGAAAGGTATCTTTATATGTATAAATTAAAAGCATTAATTATAATGCCCGTCTGTATATACATTACATTTTAAAATATTTTTATCATTCGTGTAGTTATCTCTATAATTTTTTGTGTGGGTATGTTAGTAAGCAAAATTATATTATAACTTATTTATTTATTTCTTAATTTTCGTTTTCAAATACATTTTTTTAAATATATGAGGCAGGTATATATAGACCCCTATGGTCTCTGCCAATCTAAATACCAAAAAAGCTGCTGTCCTCTTTCGGGGACCTGCTTTAGTCTGGTTACTCACTAAAGACCGTAGGTGGTTGGACCTGTGGTTTGGCTCTTTAGATCACTGGAACGCACGAGCCATTCCACCCGTTCTAGTAATCCAAAACTTCTTCAAGGTGCAGGTCCATTTGAAATGGGGACATATGTTATATGGAATTTTTTTATTCCATTCGTCTATACTACAACCTTCTAAAATATTTGCTATATATGCTATATATATATATATATATATATATATATATATATTGCTGTGATAAGGGGTTGTTTAAGGGTGTATTTTATAGCAATGGTCGTTTAGTAACCATAAATTATAATAGGAAGCAGAAAACTGCATTTATTTAGTAAAAAATTGAGTAATTGGGATAGTTTGTGAATAGTAAGCGTTTAACACCCTGTATATAGAGTTTAAGTAGTTTTAAGCGACGCAAATGAACACATCTTATAACAATAGGACGCATACTTAGCATAGAAATAGGTAATTCATCCATTAGGTGAATAACAAATATTTAACACCCGATATATGGAGCTTTAGTAATTTTAAGTAATGCAAACAACAATAATTTTCAGTAGAAGCATGCGTATTTAGAAGTAAGCATAGTTCATGTAATTAAACACGCATTCAAAAGAATTCTAATCAGTTATGATAATACGGAGATAAGAGATAAAACTTAAAGAAGCTTTCGGTAAGTGCGTAGAAACAATTAACATTTTGATAAGTAAAGGTAATCAAAGATGCGTAAACAAACATGAAAATCGAAATTCAAATTGCATCAGGTATTTTAGTATAATATGGAAAAGCGATTATTTACTCAAAACACTGCATGGTCTGATAACAAAGCATCTGTAGCAAACAACCATTACTCGAAAAGCGTTATTCTGAATCTAAGAGTAACACGTAATAATAATATTCTAATAGTAAAATTCCATTTCGAATGGACCTGCACCTTGCCGAAGTTCTAAATTACTAGAACAGGTGAAATGGCTTGCGTGTTCTAATGAGCTAAAGAGCCAAACTACAGGTCCAACCAAAGTAGTAGGGTCGTTAGTGAGGAACCAGACTAAGACAGGTCCCCGAAAGAGGGCAGCGGCTCTTTCGGTACTTAGATTGGCAGAGACCATAGGGGTCGGTATGGCAGTCTAAGACACACTACCGCGATGTGGAAGGCAACGGGAAACCACCACATTATCTCCCAAGTACACAGCGTACCTAAATTATAATAAAATGATGGCATTCTCTGGGGTAAAAGATTCCGGAGTTAAAATAGTCCCCCATTCGGATCTCCGGGAGGGGACTACTTCGGAGGATGCGATCGGAAAGTTAAAAATAAGAGTCGGGAATATTCTGCGAGTCGGAGCGTGGAATGTTAGAAGTATGAAGCAAGTAGGTAAGCTAGAGAACCTAAAAATCGAAATGAATAGGTTATCATTAGACATAGTAGGGATCAGCGAAGTTCGGTGGCCAGAGGCGGGGGATTTTTGGAGTGGAGACTTCAGGGTAATTCATACAGGAGCAGAGGACGGAAATTTGGGTGTGGGGATAGTTATGCGGAAAAAGATAGGACACTGTGTGGAAACTTACTTACAAAAGAACGAAAGAGTACTCATGGTTAGATTAGAATCTAAACCGGTAAACACAGTAATAATACAAGTATACATGCCCACCTCTAGCTACAGTGACGAAGAGGTAGAAGCCATCTACAAAGATATTGAAGACATATTAGGATACGTAAAGGACATGAAAATTTAATAATTACGGGGATTTTAATGCTGTGGTAGGTGAGGGTAGGGAAGGAGCGGTAGTAGGTTTATTTGGTTTAGGCACGAGAAACGACAGGGGAAATAGGCTGGTAGAATTTTGCGACAAGAATAATTTAATCATCACAAACACATTATTTCAACATCATGCTAGAAGACGATATACGTGGAAGATGCCAGGAGATATAGGACGATATCAAATAGATTACATTCTTGTTAGACAACGGTTTAGGAATCAAGTAAAAGACTGTAGAAGCTACCCAGAAGCAGATATAGATACTGACCACAACATCGTAATTATGAAGGCCGCACTTAAATTTAAAAATCTGAAAAGAGGAACGGAAAAAGGCACTTGGACTTAGAGAAACTAAAAGACAAAGATATTCAAGTAAGATTCGAAAAAAAGTCAAATGAATTGCTGAATGATATCGTGAAAATATCTGAAACTAAGGAAGTAGAAACAGAATGGAATAACATTAAATCCAGCCTAGACATGGCGGCCAGAGATATTTTGGGGTATACACAAAAAGAAAATAAGAAACCATGGATAACAAAGGATATCGTGAATTTAATAGAAGAAAGACGAAAATACAAAATAAATCAGACGAAACAGGAAAACAGAGATACAAAGCCATAAAATGGGAAATTATTCGAAAATGCAGGAAAGCTAAAGAACAATGGATTGATGAAAAGTGCAAAGAAGTACAAACTAAGATGGAAATAGGAAAGACAGACGAAGCATACAAATTAATTAGAATGAATTTTAGGGATATAAAACCGTATAGCAAAAATATAAGGGACGCACAAGGAAACGTCATTATAGAAAACGAGAGAAAGTGAGTAGATGGCAAGAATATATAGGAATTTATATGCAGGAGAGGAACTAACTGCATTAGAACAGGAATCAGACATTGAAAATGATGACTTGGGATATCCTATACTTGAGACGAGTTTGAATTAGCATTAAAGAGTCTGAAAATGGTAAGGCGCCGGGTACAGATAAGGTGCAAGCAGAAACTCTAAAAGTCGCTGGACAAGCAGTAACAGAACGTCTCTAACTTGTAAGCTATATGTATGAGACAGGCGAGATACCCAAAGATTTCAAACGTAGCATCATAGTAACTATACCAAAAAGAAAGGCGCGGATAGATGTGAAAATTTTCGAACAATAAGTTTGACAGCACACGTGTCAAAAATATTAACTAGAATTGTGCAAAGACGAATGGAAAAACGAGCTGAAGAAATACTAGAGAAGACCAATTTGGGTTTAGGCGAAACAGGGGAACACGGGAGGCTATTTTAGCTCTGAGAGTGATAATGGAGAAAACAATAGAAAAAGGGAAAGCATGTATATAGGGTTTGTAGATCTGGAAAAAGCATTCGACAATGTAAATTGGAAAAAAATGTTTGAAATACTCAAAAGGATTGGAATGAGTTATAGGGATAGACGAATAGTACATAGCTTATACAAAGAGCAAACAGCAGTAATAGAATTAGAGCAGGAACGTAGAGAAGTAAACATTAGGAAAGGGGTGAGACAGGGATGTGCCCTATCCCCATTGATTTTTAACTTGTACATAGAAGAGGCAATGAATACTGTCAAATGCAGGAAGACATTTGGAATTACTATGCAGGGACAAAAAATTGATATGCTTAGATTTGCAGATGATATAGCGGTATTAGCGTCTAGCAAGGAAGAGCTAGAAGCTGCTCTTAATGAAATGGAAACGGTTCTAACAGAGAGATACGGTATGAAAATTAACAAAACTAAAACTAAAGTTCTAGTTTGCAAAGGTGGGGAAAATAAATCAAAAACAAGAATACAAGTATTTAACACGAACTTACAGGAGGTTAAGGATTTCTGCTACCTAGGAAGCCAAATAACGCAAGATGGGAAAAGCACAAAAGATATAAAACAAAGATTAGCACAAGGTCGTGCTACATTTAACAAGAAAAAGCAACTATTGTGCTCAAATACCACAAACATAGAAACAAGGAAAAGATTGCTTAAAACATATGTGTGGAGCACAGCACTGTACGGCTGTGAAGCCTGGACAGTAGGAGAAGCGGACAAGAAAAAGGTAGAAGCCTTTGAAATGTGGTGTTACAGGCGTATGATGAAGATATCATGGACAGACAAAGTTAAGAACGAAGAGGTACTAAAAATGGTAGGGGAAGAAAGAAATATGTGGAAAACGGTAAAAAATAGGAGAGATAGGATGATAGGCCACATACTACGGCATGAGGGAATAGTGCGGAATATTTTAGAAGCAGAGATAGGAAAAGAGAAGAAGAGGCAGACCTAGATTAGACTACTGCACACAGATAGTAAAAGATGTAGGCTGTAGAGGTTTCAGGAGATGTGTAGGCTAGCCCAGAATAGAAATCAATGGAGGTACGCATCCAACCAATCCCAAGATGGATAAACTAATGACGAAAAGATAACTGTGCGTAAACATGATGATTATTATAAGTAACTACAAGAATTGGTTGGGCAATATTCTCGAATAATGTTAAGTGTGTGAAAGGATTTACTAAAAACCATTATTTCGCAAATGTCTAAGTGTTGGGGGATCTTGGTAGCCACAGCTTGCTTAACCTCCTTCACTGAATCTCGGTAAAATAGGGTATAAAATTAGAAAACAATAGAAAGGGAACGAGCTGAATACACATACTCCCTGAAAAGAAGAAAAAGAAGAAAACCACCAAAAACGCAAAATCAAAGAAGCTGCCTATATAACCCTACATAAAAATAACTGCGTTGCAAACGAATCCGTGACTTTCAGTAAACAATGGATTCCATTACTAAAAGAAATAACAAATGAAAATCAAATGCCCACAATATCTAGGTAGCATTGCAAGTTTTTCCCGGTTTTCCTTGCAATATTAACATGAAATACAGCCTACATACATGATTTCTATTTATACATAAAATAACTAATTACATAAAATAAGCATATTAACAATCCTTGTAAAGCAGCATTGGTATCTGACAAGTATAAATCCACAATAAGGATACCTAAAAACCATATACAATCTCCGTTGAACAGTATTGGTATCTGACAAGTGTAAACCCGCCATAGGGTCGCCTCAGATCCATATACAATCTTCATAGAACAACATTGGTATCTGACAAGCGTAAACCCACCATAGGGTCGCCTCAGATCCATATACAATCTTCATAGAACAACATTGGTATCTGACAAGTGTAAACCCACCATATGGTCACCTCAGATCCATATACAATCTTCATAGAACAACATTGGTATCTGACAAGTGTAAACCCGCCATAGGGTCGCCTCAGATCCATATACAATCTTCATAGAACAACATTGGTATCTGACAAGTGTAAACCCGCCATAGGGTCGCCTCAGATCCATATACAATCTTCATAGAACAACATTGGTATCTGACAAGTGTAAACCCACCATAGGGTCGCCTCAGATCCATATACAATCTTCATAGAACAACATTGGTATCTGACAAGTGTAAACCCGCCATAGGGTCGCCTCAGATCCATATACAATCTTCATAGAACAACATTGGTATCTGACAAGTGTAAACCCGCCATAGGGTCGCCTCAGATCCATATACAATCTTCATAGAACAACATTGGTATCTGAAAAGTGTAAACCCGCCATAGAGTC
The DNA here is from genome assembly GCA_036346225.1 of Platerodrilus igneus. Taxonomy (NCBI): domain Eukaryota; kingdom Metazoa; phylum Arthropoda; class Insecta; order Coleoptera; family Lycidae; genus Platerodrilus; species Platerodrilus igneus. Next base: position 1,538,355 of record JARFIW010000845.1, on the reverse strand, counting down.
GCCTCAGAACCATGTTAAAATCTACCAAAGAGGTAACTTAAATCATAATGAATTTTCCCCCTCAAAATAAATATAAAAAAACGACTACTTAAGCCTTTCAATAATGCAATTGCACACTTCTTTAATAACCATCCTCTCAATTGTATAAATAGAAACATGTTAAAAAATGTTGGCTGAAACGCAGACACAAAAACGGTAGCAGTCTTTGAAATGCTCCAGATGTATGAGGACGATAGCATGGACAGACAAAGATAATAACAAATAAGTTACAGAAATAGTATGGGAACAAGGATATCTGGGGAAAAAGAGAAATAGTAGGGCGGAATACGTTCTAAGGCATTTTGGGGAATAGTATGTGATATATTACAAGCAGAGATAGGAAAAAGAGGTAGATGTAGACCTAGATCAGACAGTTATAGATGCAAACTGTGCATATTTCAGGAAATCTGTAGGTTAGTTCAGAATAGGAACAATGATGGTACGCGTCTAACCAGTTCTAGGACTGAAAACCTAATGATGATGATGAATAGTAAAATTGTTTAGTGACAGATAGTGCTACGTATATGAAAATTTCTATTGCCGATTAACGTAAGTAGAATTTAGGGAATTTATTTAAACTAAAATATAATAATAATAGGACTCTAAGTTTGACGATAATAATTCGAAGGCTGACGATAATGAATCTAAGTTTGACGATAATAATTCCGAGGCGGATGACAATAAATCTGAGTTTGACGATAATAATTCTGAGACTGGTGAGAATAATTCGAGGGTGACGACAATAATTTGAGGCCGATGGTAATGATTCAAATGGGTGCATAATTCAGAGGATAAAATTTCAAATGGGTATATGATAATTCAGAATTGGTGGAGAATAATTTCGAATACAATGTTAATGATCCAAATGGATGGTATAATAATGCATGGAAAATTCTAATTGATGTTGGTTGATAATGGATGCGTCGATAATCTTGGTACAATTTTAAGTTGCGAAAAAGAAATAAAGAAGCACGAAGTAAACAGACCAGGTTAGATCTTATTAGTTTTAAAACATTTTTTTCTATTTGAATTTGAATATTGAATTTGCCTAATTAAGATAAACTTGTGTAACAGAGTCAGCAACAAACTTTGCATACGTTGAAAGTACGAAATATAATAAAGGGGTTTTAAACGTTCCAGGCTTCTTTGATAAAAAGAATACTTTTTGGTGACTTTAGATTGATTGCAAAGCATATGATTTTTGAGATAAATAAGACTTACAATATTGATTGATTGAAAAGTGTATTTTAATAATTTTCAAAACCTGTACATAATATTTGTTTTCATTTCAAAAAATAGGAGAGATAGGATGATAGGCCACATACTACGGCATGAGGGAATAGTGCGGAATATTTTAGAAGCAGAGATAGGAAAAAAGAGAAGAAGAGGCAGACCTAGATTAGACTACTGCACACAGATAGTAAAAGATGTAGGCTGTAGAGGTTTCAGGGAGATGTGTAGGCTAGCCCAGAATAGAAATCAATGGAGGTACGCATCCAACCAATCCCAAGATGGATAAACTAATGACGAAAAGATAACTGTGCGTAAACATGATGATTATTATAAGTAACTACAAGAATTGGTTGGGCAATATTCTCGAATAATGTTAAGTGTGTGAAAGGATTTACTAAAAACCATTATTTCGCAAATGTCTAAGTGTTGGGGATCTTGGTAGCCACAGCTTGCTTAACCTCCTTCACTGAATCTCGGTAAAATAGGGTATAAAATTAGAAAACAATAGAAAGGAACGAGCTGAATACACATACTCCCTGAAAAGAAGAAAAGAAGAAAACCACCAAAACGCAAAATCAAAGAAGCTGCCTATATAACCCTACATAAAAATAACTGCGTTGCAAACGAATCCGTGACTTTCAGTAAACAATGGATTCCATTACTAAAAGAAATAACAAATGAAAATCAAATGCCCACAATATCTAGGTAGCATTGCAAGTTTTTCCCGGGTTTTCCTTGCAATATTAACATGAAATACAGCCTACATACATGATTTCTATTTATACATAAAATAACTAATTACATAAAAATAAGCATATTAACAATCCTTGTAAAGCAGCATTGGTATCTGACAAGTATAAATCCACAATAAGGTTACCTCAAAACCATATACAATCTCCGTTGAACAGTATTGGTATCTGACAAGTGTAAACCCGCCATAGGGTCGCCTCAGATCCATATACAATCTTCATAGAACAACATTGGTATCTGACAAGCGTAAACCCACCATAGGGTCGCCTCAGATCCATATACAATCTTCATAGAACAACATTGGTATCTGACAAGTGTAAACCCACCATAGGGTCACCTCAGATCCATATACAATCTTCATAGAACAACATTGGTATCTGACAAGTGTAAACCCGCCATAGGGTCGCCTCAGATCCATATACAATCTTCATAGAACAACATTGGTATCTGACAAGTGTAAACCCGCCATAGGGTCGCCTCAGATCCATATACAATCTTCATAGAACAACATTGGTATCTGACAAGTGTAAACCCACCATAGGGTCGCCTCAGATCCATATACAATCTTCATAGAACAACATTGGTATCTGACAAGTGTAAACCCGCCATAGGGTCGCCTCAGATCCATATACAATCTTCATAGAACAACATTGGTATCTGACAAGTGTAAACCCGCCATAGGGTCGCCTCAGATCCATATACAATCTTCATAGAACAACATTGGTATCTGAAAAGTGTAAACCCGCCATAGAGTCGCCTCAGAACCATGTTAAAATCTACCAAAGAGGTAACTTAAATCATAATGAATTTTCCCTCAAAATAAATATAAAAAAACGACTACTTAAGCCTTTCAATAATGCAATTGCACACTTCTTTAATAACCATCCTCTCAATTGTATAAATAGAAACATGTTAAAAAATGTTGGCTGAAACGCAGACACAAAAACGGTAGCAGTCTTTTGAAATGCTCCAGATGTATGAGGACGATAGCATGGACAGACAAAGATAATAACAAATAAGTTACAGAAATAGTATGGGAACAAGGATATCTGGGGAAAAAGAGAAATAGTAGGGCGGAATACGTTCTAAGGCATTTTTGGGGAATAGTATGTGATATATTACAAGCAGAGATAGGAAAAAAGAGGTAGATGTAGACCTAGATCAGACAGTTATAGATGCAAACTGTGCATATTTCAGGGAAATCTGTAGGTTAGTTCAGAATAGGGAACAATGATGGTACGCGTCTAACCAGTTCTAGGACTGAAAACCTAATGATGATGATGAATAGTAAAATTGTTTAGTGACAGATAGTGCTACGTATATGAAAATTTCTATTGCCGATTAACGTAAGTAGAATTTAGGGAATTTATTTAAACTAAAATATAATAATAATAGGACTCTAAGTTTGACGATAATAATTCGAAGGCTGACGATAATGAATCTAAGTTTGACGATAATAATTCCGAGGCGGATGACAATAAATCTGAGTTTGACGATAATAATTCTGAGACTGGTGAGAATAATTCGAGGGTGACGACAATAATTTGAGGCCGATGGTAATGATTCAAATGGGTGCATAATTCAGAGGATAAAATTTCAAATGGGTATATGATAATTCAGAATTGGTGGAGAATAATTTCGAATACAATGTTAATGATCCAAATGGATGGTATAATAATGCATGGAAAATTCTAATTGATGTTGGTTGATAATGGATGCGTCGATAATCTTGGTACAATTTTAAGTTGCGAAAAAGAAATAAAGAAGCACGAAGTAAACAGACCAGGTTAGATCTTATTAGTTTTAAAACATTTTTTTCTATTTGAATTTGAATATTGAATTTGCCTAATTAAGATAAACTTGTGTAACAGAGTCAGCAACAAACTTTGCATACGTTGAAAGTACGAAATATAATAAAGGGGTTTTAAACGTTCCAGGCTTCTTTGATAAAAAGAATACTTTTTGGTGACTTTAGATTGCTTGCAAAGCATATGATTTTTGAGATAAATAAGACTTACAATATTGATTGATTGAAAAGTGTATTTTAATAATTTTCAAAACCTGTACATAATATTTGTTTTCATTATATGGAATTAATTAACTTCATTTTATAGTTCAAGTAAAAACTAGCCGTGGCAGAATAATAAAATTAGCAGGAGTGAAATTTGTTAATTTAAACAGAGAGGTGGAGTTATAAGTAGAAAACGCCATTGATACCGAGTACGGCGTTATCATATCAAGTATTTATTGGACGGCCCAACGTCGGGGCTCGATAGTTCCAGTTAATACATAGCATATTTATATGGCTACCCAAGCCTGGGGCACGAATTAAATCAAAATAAATTTGATAATACAACCTGAGATTAAGAGGCACGAATTAAATCAAAATAAATTTGATAATACGACCGTGAGATTAAAATAAAATAATTAAATTAAACCAGGGATTTAAAGAGTTTCAATTTGCTGAAATTAAGGAAATCAAAATTCAAAGAAATTTGTACAGTAATTCAATTTAGGTAGATTTATAGTATTTAAAGTTTAGCATAAACATAACAATTTCAAAATGGATAAAAGAATACGAGAAACAAGGGAAGCTCTAAGAAATCAAGGAGTGGAAATAGGATCCCAGGAGAGCGTGATAATCCAGGAAACCAGTTCTATTGAAGAAAGACGGACTTCACAGGAAACTAAGATGATGGAAATCCTAATGGCATTGAATAATAAAATGGACAAGAACGAGGAAGCCATGAAAACCATATCTACGAAAATGGATGAGAACAGCGAAAAGTTAGGTAATGATATTAAAATTCTTAGTAATGGATTAAGGAAAACCAACCAAACAATCGCTGAAATGAGAGCACAAATGCAGGAGAAAATTGTGAAGGTTACTGAGGAGATAGACTGTGTATGGGATCAGATTGCAATAGCTCAATCAAAGCAAGAAAAATATGAAAGCAAGTCCAATGATAAAATTACAAATTTAAATATTAAATTAGGTAACATTGAGAAAATTGCAAAACCGAGTTCAGATCAATAAATCGCAAAATAAATAATTTAAAAAGTAATTCTGGAAACTTTAACAGTATGGAACCAATTAGGCTAATTCAACCAAATCTTTCAATTGAGCAGTATACTAAATTTTATGGGGACGGAAAATTAAATCCGAAGTTATTTTTGAAAAATTTTAATATGTTAATACAAGGTTCTACAGATGAGTTATATAAGTTAAATTTAATCAAATCGATGCTGAAAGGAAATGCTGAAACATGGTACAATTTAGTTGAGAGTGAGATCAAAACATTTAAACAGTTTGAGCAGAAATTTTTACGATAATTCTGGGGGGACAATCAGCAAGACAAAATTCGGAATAACCTGAGTATGGGAAAATACAATTCAGAAAAAGGAATAACGCAAGAATTATATGCTATTGAGAAGTTTACTGTAGCGAAACAATTGGATCCTCCTTTACAAGATAAACAAGTTATAAAATATTTAGCAGGGCATTTTAACGCTGAAGTAAAGAGATACATAACGACGCAGAATATAGTAGACAGGGATACATTCATCGAATATTTGCAAAGATATGATGAGCTGAAATCTGATTATAAAATGGAGAATAATGATAGGGATCGACGCACGAATTTTATAAGGAATACGGAGACTCGAAATAATTATCAACGGAACAATTATAATTATGATCGTGGAAGAAATTTTACTAGGGGGAACTATAGCAATTTTAATAATGATTTTAGGCAAAACAGGAACGCGGGTCAGATAACAAGGCGACAAATAGAGAGAACGAATCATGAAGGAAATAATAGAGAAATAAATAGGCAGGAAAATGATGATCGACGGACGCAAGCAAGGAATATTAATTGCACGCAAATAAGTAATACGAATCGCACAGACGCAGATATAACGAATCAGGCAGGAACTTCAACGTGAAACCAGGATTTTTGAGTACGGACGAACCAAGGAAAATTCTACGGATATGAACCCCAGAGCGAGTTTATTAAACATGAAATGGATAATGAATTAGGAAAATTTGAAAGGAACTTATTACCAATAATTAATTTAAAGGTGGAAGATAAAATAGTGAGAGTGTTAATTGATACTGGGGCAGAAGCATCACTTGTTGCGGAAGAATTAGTTAAACGAGAGAAATTGGGGGATACAGCGATACCTATAACGAGGTGTAATTTGGTGGCACCAAATAATAAGAGATTTAGTATAATAAATGAAATGGTAATTCTGAGATGTGAAATGGGAGGCTGACGATAATAAATCTAAGTTTGACGATAATAATTCTGAGACTGGTGAGAATAATTCGAGGGTGACGATAATAATTTGAGGTCGGTGGTAATGATTCAAATGGGTGCATAATTCAGAGGATAAAATTTCAAATGGGTATATGATAATTCCAAATTGGTGGAGAATAATTTCGAATACGATGTTAATGATCCAAATGGATAGTATAATAATGCATGGAAAATTCTAACTGATGTTGGTTGATAATGGATGCGTCGATAATCTTGGTACAATTTTGAGTTGCGAGAAAGAAATAAAGAAGCACGAAGTAAACAGATCAGGTTAGATCTTATTAGTTTTAAGACATTTTTTCTATTTGAATTTGAATATTGAATTTGCCTAATTAAGATAAACTTGTGTAACAGTCGGCAACAAACTTTCATACGTTGAAAGTACGAAATATAATAAAAGGGGTTTTAAACGTTCCAGGCTTCTTTGATAAAAAGAATACTTTTTGGTGACTTTAGATTGATTGCAAAGCATATGATTTTTGAGATAAATAACACTTACAATATTGATTGATTGAAGAGTGTATTTTAATAATTTTCAAAACCTGTACATAATATTTGTTTTCATTATATGGAATTAATTAACTTCATTTTATAATTCAAATAAAAGCTAGCCGTGGCAGAATAATAAAATTAGTGGGAGTGAAATTTGATAATTTAAACAGAGAGGTGGAGTTATAAGTAGAAAACGCCATTGATACCGAGTACGGCGTTATCATATCAAGTATTTATTGGACAGCCCAACGTCGGGGCTTGATAGTTCCAGTTAATACATAGCATATATATATATATATATATATATATTTCTGTGATAAAGGGTTGTTTAGGGGTGTATTGAATAGCAAAGGTCGTGTAGTAACCATAAATTGCGATAGGAAGCAGAAAACTGCATTTATTTAGCAGAAAATTAAGTAATGTATAGATTATGTAAATAGTAAGCACTTAACACCCTGTATATAGACCATAATTAGCTGTAAGCGAGGCAAGTAAGCATATCTTTCAGTAAAAGTACGCGTATTCAGAGGAAAGGATAGTACATGTAATTAAAAACGCGTGGAGAAATGATCTAATTAGTTATAAAACAAATACGAAGATAAGAAATAAAACCTAACAAAGCTTTACGCAATTACGCAAAACAATAAACACTTTGATAAGAAAATGCAGTTACAAAAATACATAAACAAAAGTGGAATTAAGGTTACATCATTTATTTTGTTTAATTATGGAAAATCGATAAATTACATCAGAAACCACTTCAAGATGCAGGAAATACAAAGACATTATTGGTTAAGATATCTACAAGACTTGTTGAAAACCCAGCCCACATGCAAGTGGGAACAGCCTATATTTAACACCGAGCAATGATAAGACGAGTCAGTTTAAACTCAAGCAGGGCAAAGCTGTGTCACTGCTAATCAGAAGGTCACGCGTAATTATAATAAAATATCAAGTACGTTATAGTGACAATAAAGTGCAACAATTATGAAGACTTCTTTTGCCGTTTAACGTGAGTAGAATTTGGGGTAATTTATTTAAACTAAATATTAATAATAATAGGGCTTCAAATGTGTGGATCGATATAATACTTCAAATGGTTGATGAGAAGAATAATTTAAATGTGTTCAAATTCGAGTGGATAGATATTATAATTCAATAGAATATTTCAAATGTGTTAATGAGAATAATTCAAATCTGGGTCAATATAATATTTCAAATCAGCGTCGACGATTTTGGTACAATTCTGGTATAATTTTGAGTTGCGAGATTCAATGCAAATAAAATAAAGAAGCACGAAGTAATTTATGGAAAACTTGGGGTTCAACTAAACAGAGCAGTGATAGATGAATGAGGACAACAAAGGGCTGTTAATCCACAACCCGAACAACCTGTAGCAGGTCAGATCTAATTAGTTTTAAGATATTTTTTCTATTTAAATTTCAATACTGAATTTATTCAATTTATATAAACTTGTGATAAAGTCAACAACAAACATTGCATACGTTAAACTTACGTAACATATTATAAAGGGGTCCAGAACGTTCTAGGTCTCTTTGGTAAAAAGAGGTAGTTTTTGGTAACTTTAGATTGATTTCAAAGCATATACATTTTGGGGTAAATGATACATATGATATTGATTGATTGAGGAGTGTATTTTTAATATTTTTCAAAACTTGTAAATAATATTTCTTTTCATTATATGAAATTAATTGACTTCGTTTTATAATTCAAACAAATAGGTAATCATAAAGGGGTGGAGAAGAGAAAAATTGATCGTCGTAACGTTGTGCACTCTGTGTAGATTAAAGAGGGCTAGCAGTGGCATAATAATAAAATTAGTAAGAGTAAATTTGATTTGAGAACACAGAGCGGTGGAGTTAAGTAAAAACGTCATTAACACCGAGTACGGCGTTATCATATCAATATATATATATATATATATATATATATATATATATATATATATAGTGGTTTTGAATGCTAAAGCAGCTATATTAACGCATTTGATATATTTAGGTAGTAATTCAGTATGTAGAAACAAGCATATGTAATTAAAAATGCTTTGCAAATTAGTTTAGGATAAAATTTAATAATTTTCTGAAAGTTAGTTTAGCATAATTCGTTTTAAGGTAAACATTCGAGAAGTATAGCATGGGTAAAATAGCATTTCAAAGGTCAGACTGTAAATAGGATATGTATTTAAATCGTTGTTCATAAGTGCAGAGATAATCTGTAAAAATCTTTAACATTATCGATTTTATAATTACTTTTAGGAAGGAGTTATAGCATGGAAGAATAGTGTACTATGAACAGTAGATTATTTGTTAAATTACAGCATTTAAGTGTAGATAGTCAAAAACTTTTAGCTTCATTCTAAACGACAGTTACATTATTTGTTAAACATGTTGTGGAAAGAAATAGTTTCCTAATAAAACGAATGGGACCGTTAAAAGTTTTCTAACAATTTTAATGAGGAGCGTTAGAGATAAGACACAAATAACAAGGCAATTCTCGGAAAGGTGGTAGGTGGTTCCAATTAATAGGGATCTATTGTTTGTGTGGAATCTGTAATGTAAACGATCAGAAATGCGAGTTGTTAAAGAAAAATAAAAAGGGTTTATTTTAGGTAGTATGAGTGAAAGAAAGAGAGATGGATCGTGGGGTTTGTTATGATTGGGGTTCAGGCAAGGTAGTGGAAGGAAAAGCAATCGGTGGTTAGACCAAGTAAGAGATAGAAGATTGACTGCTTTTGTTAGAGGCAAATAGATAGAAGAATAGAGGCATGTTTATAACGATAACTTTAGCCAGCAGGTCTTAGTTTTAAAAGAATATCAAGTCTTTAACAGACAAACTCGCAGCAATTTATATTTATATATATTTATATATATTTATATATATATATATATAATAATGCCAAGAAAAGAACACCATCTTAGTCTGTACGAGCTTAATCCCATCAGAGTAGTTAATTATAAAGGAGCAAACTTTTATTAACATCGTTTTTGAAAATGCACTTTATATTAGTGAAACTGATGAACATTAATGTGTATTTTATGTTCATTTAGCATCAAAAGTTATTAGTAGAATAGATGCATTTATTCAAGCTGCAAATAGTGTTAATGTAGAAAAAATCGTGCAAATATTAAGATTATATAAGGTTCAAATTTTTATTGTACATGTACTACTTCAAAATAGTCATGCAGGCTAGTTAATTCCATTGTGTAAAACCAACATGATAACATACAGTCGCCATTAAAAAAACTACTTTACACCCAAACTATAGTGCAGTCTTGACAATATTTAATACACTTATAATGAACCATTATAGAGAGCTTTTTTCTAAATTAACCAAAAAAAAAAACTATTAGCCATGCACCATAGGGACATAATTTAAATTTGGCTACTATAGGAAATTGAAACTAAACAACATTACAGATACAAACAACAAATATGCTGAGAACTATTAAAGATTTGGGCTACTTAGCTGAAATTCCTAGATGGTTCCAAAAAGAAAAACATTGATGGGAAATCAGTCAGCAGTTTTTATTAATAGCTTTCTGGTCCTGTGATGATGGTGGCACCAGCTGTTGGTGAACGGAATGAGGTGCAAATACTTAGCAGTACTTACATGGATGGAGATCGACACATCAGAACATATGTTGTAAACAGTGTCTTGTGTGATGTAAATCACTTGATTAGATGTCTTCTATAAATATCTACAAGATACGATCTACAAAATAGACACTTACCCGCAATTCTGGAGTAATGCTCAAAACAACGTCAAAATGAGATAGATAGTTTTAAGTAGAATGTATATCCGTCTAAGTCTACAACCGTTATAATAAATCTCACTAAACCAAAACTGAAATACTAACAAGCACAGATCTGGTCGTAACTTGAGAAGTACATATTACTGGAATTGTTGAAATATCTACTCTTATGATGTGTGGATGTTGTAAGGGAACGAGCATCAAATTTCGTACACCACTTATACAAATCATCTTCAAAAATCTGTGGTAAATAGGACTAATAAGGGTGTTCTTACCTCGTATCAAGAACAAAACAAACACATCTCTAAATATAACTGATAAAACAATCAAAACAGAAAATTATATGAATCCTACAGCGGGCGCCAAGATCACTGCGAGACCTTGTTAATTTTAAACGTCAACATTAATTGTGGCCAGAGTATGTCAATCCAACATCAGGATCCTAATACACAGCTAGTTTCGAAATACAAGAAAATTCAACACATAGAAATGAAGGTATTTCTTCTCTTAACAACACAGACACTCGATGACAAATAGACCACTAGAAATAATAGATCAGTGAATTAAAAATAATAATATGAAACAGCAGAATAGGGCAGAATAAATTTTTTAATAGGTTACAATGTAGTTTTTATTTCAGTTTAAAGTGGAACTTTTTATCTACACTTAGTTTTTAAACTTTAGCAAAGTAAAAATGATTATTTCGCTGCATCAATGTCTAAAATTCTAATGCAATTTGTGTCCTAAATATGACAGGAACAACGAAACCTTAGGTATAATCTCACTTTTCATAAAAGTTTGATTACCTACTTACTTTAATTTATGCAGTTGGATACAGATTAAGGGTTTGGTAATGGACTGCTGAGAAATTTATAATTTCACACTGCTTAATTTGAGAAAATAGTCTTCGTGTATACAGCATCAGGATCTCGGAAACAGTAAAAGTTACAAAGACAGTTAAATTACAAAAAAGTTGTAAAATTTGGGGGTCAATAATATGTGACGGCTCTGTGGCATAGAGGTATGTGTGTGACTACTACGCCCAAGATCCCGGGTTCAAATCCCGACACGGTCCGCTTGAAAAATGTTAGGAGAGCATTTTTCACAAAAATACACCCTCGTTCGGATGAGAGGTAAAATGAAGGTCCCGTGTGTGTGTTGTCGCGCACATTAAAGATCCCTACCTTGCTTGGAACAACAGGGGTTCAGCAAAATTCAAAATTTTCCAGGTAAAAAAACTCCTGCTTTCTGGCCAATGTAGTATAGGCAAATCACTTTAAGAAGAACCCAACGTCATATGCCAGATTGCGCAGAAATGTAATAACAGTGGCGTAGTTGAGTTATTACAGTATAAACGGAAGATATGGCATTAATTAGTAAAAAAATAAACAACCAATTAAATTATAATTTAAAATTTTTAATATAATATCACCATATGAGTTGTGTGCATCAATATCCCTAAAAAATACTGCTATAGCAAGGTTATTTTGTAAAATCCGATAAAGCATATGATTGAATACCATGGCCTACTTAAGTGGTTTCTATCTCATCCTAGTGTTCTGCAAACACATCTGTTGAGTAACTTATTGTTTTATTAATGTTAATTGTTATATACAAGATATTTTATATTAGTTAGATGGCGGTTTAAAACTGTCCGTCTGTGTATCAAGTAAAAATAAATAGTAATGAAATTTAAACTTTTACAAGGTAATTTCCGATTGGTTGATCATAAAACTCTACGCCACTAAAACCTGAATACTGCAATCCCTAATTACATATAATGAACTGTTCCTAACCAATTTTTGCTTTGTGCGCATGATGACGTTGGGTTCTTCTTAAAGTGATTTGCCTCTATCTTCGAGTGGAGCATTGGAAAAAAATCACATGTAAGGTCAAAAATATGCTGTTGAGAAAATCCCAAAATTTGGCTATTCGACAATATCTGAAATATGGCAATTTTGTTTTATATTTTTTTAAGTTATGTGAAAAGGTATAAAAAAACAAAAGGCACTTTGTCATTCCCACTATTTTAGATGTACAAAACTGCATTTACAAATTTTCTATAGAACGTTTGTTTCGTTTCAAATCATCATCAACTTTACTTTTTTACAAGGCCCGTAAAAAAAATACCTTCTCTGTTAATAGTATTTTCTACTACAAATTCAATTATGTATGGCATAGTATGGCTGGCATGTGTTTTTATGTAAAAAAAAGGCTTCTTAATAAATTTACAAGGTTTTGGTGTTATTCTAGTAATTTAATTATATTAATGTAGCCAATCATGTTCTGAAGCAAATTGGAACGGTCCTACAATAAATGTTCAAACAGATTACCTCCATTTACTAGATAGCAGTATGCTCGTTTCACTGGAAATCTAACACACAATTTAATATTTCAGGAGTTATTTTATTGAACGTTGCTCGTACAGATCATAGTAGTTGCTCCTTATTTTCAAAACTTCCCCCAATACTTCATTTTTTATGCAACCCCACAAAAAGTTCAAGGGGGTTAAGTCTGGTGACCTTGCAGACCACGATGTTTCACTATGAGTGCCAATAAATTGTCTTAGAAACCGCTCATTTAAAAAATGACCAATATCTCTGGAGTTATGTGCTGGGACATTATCTTGTTGCAACCAGCAATCACGTACAATACCCAGCAAATTGTCTAATGCACCTTCCAGATTGTGTAGCAGAAGGTTGTAACATATTAAAATTCATGTGCAAATTTTTATATATAATTACAATATCGCTTCATTACAATATGCAGATTTTGTTAGACACTTTTTCCGAATATATTGAAAATTGAATCACTTTGCTATTGGATATAAATTCTATAGCATCTGAACTGAGGTGGATTTGAAACAATGTATTCAAGTGTGTAACTTTTCGAATTATACGTCTGGTAAGGTTAATGCCGGCACAGGAAGTCGGGAGGGGCAATAAAACGAGAAAGCAACAAGAAGAGGTCTCTCTTTCTTTTTTGGTAATTTTTAGCAAGATATGTTAGTGATGCTGGGAAAATTTTTGTTTTCTAAAATAATGTGTAACGAATTATTTACGAGTCCCTTTTATTTGTTAGTACTAATTTGTTTATAAATGTATGAAGTTAATTGGTGTACATCTATAATAAACCAATATGGATGTTTGTACAAAACATATGGAGATTTCTCTAAAGCTGAATCCTGTAGAGGCAGCTTGCCGAACGGTGTCTGTTCCGATGCCATTTTGTATCAAGAAACAAAATTTATATTTGTCCTGTAAAGCTGTGTCTGGTAAATCTCAAATCACTGGATAAAAGATATACAAGTAATTAATTAAAAACTTAAATTAGCAATGTTTGTATTTTTCAAAATTTCTTATTCATTTTTATTAGAAACTTGGTTAACTACTAGAAGAGGGACACATGTATTAGGTGTTGTGATACGTAAAATTTCCCAATTATGTGATTTAATAAAAATCACATCAAGTTGAATTATTAACAAACCATATTTTGTATTATAAATATTTATGGTTCTGGGTTGGGACTGAGTCATTTTATAAACTAAGGTCGACGTTTCACCAACTTTTGTAAGGGGCTTCATCAGGACAAGAAAAGAAATGAAATATATATAAAAAATAATAATAAAGAGAAGAATGATAAAATATTAAATAGACAAGTTAAAGTGTAAAAAGTATGAAAAGTTACTTCTGAACTAGCAGACTCACCAGCTTATTTAAGCCAAAAGGTGTCTTGTGGCAAAGTAACTGGTGAAAGTAGCAAAAGTGGTAGTTTATATAGGAGAGAACTTGATGCATGAGTGATCATGAATAGAGAGGAGTGTGTAGCGGAACAGTGAACGTTACGCTTCTGCTTTTGTGAACATAGGCTTATTTTCCAAATGGGAGAAATGTAGTAGTCATCGTCCTTGTTTAGATTGTTAGAATTTTTAGTGATTTCCACGGATTCTTTGATTTTTCTATTGTAGAAAAATGGAATACTGGCAATTAGTTTCGTCATGTCAAAGTTAATGGTATGACTTGTTTCCTGTTGGTGTTCGATCACCGCTGAGCGATTGTACTGGCTTGTTAGACATCGCTTATGCTCATTTAGTCTAGCCTGTACTGACCGTCCTGTTTCTCCTATGTATACTAAACCGCAGCTGCAAGGTATACTATATACGCCTGGTGCTTTAAGACTGTTTTTGAGATCTTTTGGGGTTGGTGATATTTGTGAAATTTTATTAGCGGGCTTATAGAGTGTTTTGATGTTATGTTTACATAGAATTTTACCAATTCGGTCTGTTACTCTGTGTATATTCTTATCTTTATTATTATTCTTTTTTATATATACTTCATTTTCTTTCTTGTCCTGATGAAGTCCCTTACAAAAGTGGGCGAAACGATGACCTTAGTTTAATAAAATGACACGGTCCCAACCCGGAACCATAAATATTTATAATGATTCTGGCCATGAAAACCTTCGACAATATGACATTTCGTATTACTTCACGTGATCTACTAAATTATTATACAGTCATGCATGGTTATTATATTACTGTCTATATTTAATTTGTAAAAAGTAATTAATTGTGGTAATTATTTTTTTTATTTTTAAAGAAAATCCCAAAAAACTTTTCGCATTTAAAAGACGTTTTTCATGCTACTATTAAGAAAATTCATATGTATTTCAATTTATTTGTCTTATAATCTGCACACTATCAAACTTATATTTCACATGACCACTTTTTTTGAAGTCAATATAATACAAACAAAATTTATTGAAAAGTATTAAATTTTAATGCATATCTAACATATGAAAGATTTTGTATTATTTTTGACCGTATATGCAAACAACATATGTTGTTGATAAGTAATTTAATTATGATCCAAACACCCCAGGCCTGTTTGATTGGAGTTCAAAATATTTTTTGTAAATACCTTAAAGGACTTTTGATATTTAACTTGTTTGTACTCTAGTGAACATTAAATCTTTGATTTCAAACATCTAAATTTTTTATATCAGTGAGCTTGACAGATTTTTGAAAGCATAAGTATACATTTATTGTGAGTACACAAATTGTGTTTCTCTTGTGATATCTTAATTGTTTTATGTTTCAAGTTTAGCTTGATATGCCATTGCATGTATTCAGGTCGTGGGTTCATTGATGAGGTAGGTTACTAAAGAATATTTTTTGTTATATCAGAAGGTTTCTGTATTTCCCTTGCGGCTTCTCCTTTGTTGATATTTTCATAAACACAGTGGCGCCTAAATTTTTTTGGTCAACAAAATCGCCCATAACCCTAGCTCATGTCTCTTCACATAAGGTAATTCTTAACCATAGCCCGCAAGTAACAATTGTTCCTATAATTTTGTAGCCACCCTTTAACTTTTCGTACTTAGGCTCATTTCTGATTGTTATGAACCCCCAAGTGTCTGTATTAGCGTTTGACGCCTTGGGACAAGGCTTGTAAGAAGGTCCAGGTAACGGTCTGAATTTAGGGAACCACGATAGATAAAAGAACCTATTACCCTTATGCCAAAAAAAACACACCACATATTAAATTCAAACCAATGTTGATATCTGGTCGTTCTTCCTACGCCTGGATTGCTTTGTGACCAATGATGCGTGATGCGTCTGTTGAAAATTCTTTCGTTTGACCAAATAACTAAATGGAAATTTTACACTGCCCTCGCACATCCTGGTATAACTCACAAAAATTTCTAAGTCGTTCATCATCACCTTGTCTTAATCCTTGACAAATTCCAAATATATAAGGCTTAAATTGATTCCTTTTTAAAACGAATTGAACTGCAGATTTGGCTATCCCAGACTGGTCTTCTATTATTCTTGATGTTTCTGGATTTTCAATAGCGCATTGTAAAACTTGGTATTGTTTTTCCTCGATGGTATTTTTTTGTTGGGATAGCAAAGGTTTTTAAATGAACCGTATTCTATTAGATTAAATACTAAACGCCTAGAAATAGACTTGTCACGTTGTTTTCTTTCCGGGTAGTTGTTCAAATACACGTGTCAGACTTCTACACAATCTCTTTGACAAGAAATGTAGCAGCACAACACATCAAATTTTCCTTCAGATGTAAAACAATCCCCCTCCATTGTAAGCAAAATAAATTAAAAATGCAGAACATCTATTAGGACTGTTCCAATTTGCTTCAAAACACGATTGTTTCATTAAAATAATTAAATTACTAAAATAACACCAAAACCTTGGAAATTTATTACGACGCTATTTTTTAAAATAAAAACACATGGCAGCCATACCATACCATACATCATTGAAATGATGATTTATTCGAAACAAAACGTTCTATAGAAAATTTGTAAATGCTGTCTTGTACATCTAAAATAGTGCCTTGTGTTTTTTGTCGTTTTTAACAACTTAAAAAAAATAAAAACAAAATTGCGATATTTCGGATATTTTCGAATATTTCCGGAAGTAAGCCGAATTTTGGGATTTTCTCAAATAACATATTATTGACCCCGATTTGACTGTCTGTAACTTTTATGGTTTCCAAGATCCCCATGCTGTTCATCCGTATCTTGGGCACACTATGTTGCATAACATGTAATGCTGTAAGTATAAGCAACCTTACTAGAGTTCAGTACTAGCATAATCTTAAATTTGTCACTAAAAATTATTTCTGGAGGTGCATTTTAAAGATTCGGCAACCTGAAATCTAGAATTAAAAAACACTATAAAAATCGATATATACACAGCACTTCTTAATTAAATAAAATAGTTATGGCAGTTTTCAAGTATCAAATAATTAACTAGATATAAAAAGTGCAGCTCACCAGTACACATGATTGATGGTTTTGATCCTATGTATTTATCATTTGATTTTAAACTTGGTCATTCTTAAACGGTAAATATGAAACACTTTAGATAAAAATGTTACTACCAAAAGATGTACAATAAAACTTTGCATGGCAAATGTATGATAATTAAGTAGGTCACTCAAAAGAAATGGTTCAATACAGTCTACACTTTGCTATGTGACATATTTGTAACATATACTTATTCCATAAATACTACAATAATTCAGCAAATATGAATACTATATAATCTTTTATATATTTAAAAAATATACCTATAAAAACTCCATTTAAGTAAAAACTGTCTAGCTGCTGTAGAAAAATTAGGTTTGCCTTCGTATGGTTTTAGAGCTCCTTTTACTACATTTTTTAACCATGAAGCCCATTGTTCTAATGAATTTTGTTGCTGTAAAGTTAATTTAAAGTCAGCTTCAAATCTAGAGACAACATCATTATCACACTGGCAAACCCATGATGCCTGTTCACGAACACTATGAAAATCTACCCTGTTTAAATCAGTTAACATTTGTGATATTTGTGAACCATTATGCAGGACAGCTCGTGCTGCTTGTGCCAAATGGTTTAATGAGGTATATCGGCGTAAACTCGAGCCAAACGCAGCCACAGCAGATAGTTTGCAACTTAACATTGCTGGTGGTGCTCCCGTCATTGCAGCAGTCAACCAACCCTCCAAGTCTATAAAATATGATTTAAAATTTTGATTCAAAATTTAATTTAACTTATACTAACTTTTAGCAAAATTTCTTATGGACTGAGTAAGAGTAGCTGGAATTGGCTTAAGAACATCAGGAACAAGAACTTGAATTAAATTTTGGTAAAATATAAGATCAACTTCACGGACATATTGTTGAATTGATTCTATATTGCACAAAGCAAACAATTTTGACCTAAAATAAACGATGCAATTTCATACAAAAACGTACAGATATTACTTAGATAGATATTTTTCTTCTTCACATTCATCACCATTGTTGTTATCTTGACATCGCCAAAACTCCTTCCAAATTGACTCCACAGTTCCAAACTCTAAATTTACAATAGCATCTAAGAAAGTTTCAAGATGTTCACGATATATAGACCTGTAATATCAGTACATAAATAATTATAAAAATTAAATCAGATACATACTTAAAAGTATCAACATCGTCAATGTTACAATCATCAGTTAGGCTACAAACATAATTAAAGCTTGGAAAATTAGGAATGGCATTAGTTGAATCACCAAGATATGACAGATATTGTGTAATGACACTGGTAGATATAGAACTATCTGTTGAATCACAACTTCCACGTTTGAAGGTTCGATTGCCATTAGAATGTTTTGATGACATATTACTCGAACCAGATATAGTTCTACCTGAGCCTTCTTCTGTTACTATCAAATTAGAACCTGGTTTAACCCTTATTCCATAGTAGTGATATTTAGAATTCCCTCTGTGGTACATTAAATAAATTTAAAAAATATCCCAATTTATAATTACCTAGTGCCCAGACGCCTAGTTCTTAGTCCAAGAAAAACAGACCGTATCAATTTACCAAATGATGCCGCATTTACAGGTTCTAGTTTATTCTCTGCACAATGACGTAAATAATGTGCATATAATGTTGAACGTGGTAAAGACACACCTTCAGCAGTTTCATAATTCTCCAATAACCACTGCACCTAATAAAAGTTTAAGTTATAACTAAGTAGAATTATATCTTCTACGACAAAAATATGAATAATTCAATAGACTTTAATAAATAATCAAACAATTATTGGTAAAAAGAATTGCATTAGATTTTCAAGCATAACTACTTCTACTATAATGAGTAGTTACCAAAATTCTACCCAATATACACCTACATATAAAAAACTTTAATGGTTCATGACAATAATTAGCAGGTATAGTTCACGAAAGTACACAGAGTTGTGGAAAATCTGCAAATTACAACCTGTCATCCACATACATACATACATACAAACATACATTACATACTCCATAATATATATATATATATATATATATATATATATATATATATATATACACCGGGTGTTCCATTAAGCGAATCGCGCGGCTGTATATCATAAAGTATAAGACCTAGAGCTTTGCGGGAAAAAATTTATTAAGTAAAGTGGCCAAGAGAAATTGCTGGAAATTATTTTTAAGTTTCAATTTCTACCGCAAGGGGAAGTATTTGCTAAGGTCAACAACAAAATTCAATTTTTCTCCCAAAATTTAAGCACAAGGTATTATGCTCAAAACGCAAATAGGCAGTTATCTTTATTATTCACAACTTTTATTTGAAACTTTTTTCTGTAGATCGTACAAGGACAGCTGCAGGACCTGGTGAATTGGTTTACATGTAAATAGGGTTATCTCACAATGCCCACGTTGGAATTTAATAATCTTAGAATCGTTTGAAAGAGAATTTCTCAGGGATCAAGAAAAACGACTAAATTGATTTTTCAAATGTTTTCTAAATATGTTAGAAGGCGCTTTTTCCAATCATGCCAGTTTTTGTTCATTTACTTAAAAAAATTAAATGGAAAGACATATTTATCAAAGGGGAATTGAATGAAGGGTAAAAAAACAAAGATTTTAGTGAAAATCGCACCTCAATATCTTTAATGGTTCTTAAGTTATTGCAAAAAGTATGTGTCTTTTAGAGATCTATCCCAGTACTAATTAGAATTTTCCTGAGTTTTCGGATCAAATATTTGAAATTATTGTCATAAATATTATTATAGCAGATGTTCAAAAGTGTCTTTCATTTAGTGACGATGTTTATAAACATTAATAATATGTCGCTAATAGATCCCTTTAAAATGCATCAAGTAGGCGATGAAAACAAAAACATCCATATGTCATACTAGTTATTGTTATAGTAGTTAAATCGTGTATGCGCTGTGTGTAAGTTTGTTTGTTAATTTTGAACTACAGAAATGTCTTTCTCTAATGGTGAAGCTTATGACATGCTTAGAATTTACTTTCAAAGTTTTGAAAACGCGACTATTGCTGAGCGTGAATATGCAACGGCATATCCTGAAAGAAAACATTATACCAAAATGGTATTTACACGATTGGCAAAACGTTTAAGAGAAACAAAGCGTGTGAATCCAATTAAAATGCCCACAAGAAAACGTACAATTACATATGAAAACAGTGTTATAAATGTTCTTGCGTGCGTTGAAGCAGATCCGCATGTAAGTACCAGGCAACTTTCTGCAAATTTAGGGATACCTACGACATCGGTGCATCGTATTCTAATAAACCACAAATTGCATCCATATCATGCAGTTTTGCACCAAAACCTTTTAGATATCGATACCGACAGAAGATTGAATCATTGCCATTGGTTGAAAGATATGTGCACCGAATATCCCTTATTCTTGTCCCACATATTATGGACAGATGAAGCTACCTTTAGTAGCGATGGAGGAGTAAATTTACATAATATGCATTATTGGTCTGAAACTAATCCTCACTGGATGCTACAAGTTGATCACCAACACAGGTGGAGTGTAAATGTTTGGCGTGGCATTATTGAAAACAGAATTTTAGGTCCATTTGTTATTAATGGAAATTTGAATGGAGCAACATACTTGCATTTTTTGGTCAACAATCTACCTGAACTTTTGGAGGCTGTTTCACTAGAAACTAGGCAGAACATGTGGTTTCAGCATGATGGTTGCCCAGCACATTATTCCGTGGAAGTTAGAAATTATTTAGAAACGACCTTCCCAAATCGCTGGATGGGATGAGGAAGTTTTTTCCTTGGCCGGCTAGATCACCAGATCTTACTTTTTTAAACTTTTATTTATGGGGAAGGCTAAAAGATATGGTTTTCCAAACACGACCTACCACACGTGAGGATATGATTGCTCAAATTCAAAACGCCATAACAAGCATTTCAAGAGCCGAAATTGAAACTGCAGTGTCAAGCACCCATCGAAGATTAGAAAAATGTATTATTAATGATGGAAGGCACTTTGAACATGTGTTGTAATAATGTTAGTTGTTTATTGTTCGTTTTAGTTGTTCTGTTTGTGTGCGTTAAATACGTATTTAGTTTTACCAGTTGACTAAAACTGGTAACCAAAAACGGCCTTTTCTTAGGGCTACAACATTAGCCATTGAAAATACAACATTTTCATAGACAATCATGCTAAAGTAATCCCACCCGCATTTTCCTCAGATTTATTATTATTATTATTAATGTTTAATCGACTACAAGGAAAGACAACGTTGTTTGTAATTGGTTTTGAGATCTGTTAGCATAATAATGTATGTAAGCAAAAATCACAATTCTGTATTTACTTTTCTTTAAAACACTATTTAATCCAAGATTCAAGGAAGTACATATTTTTTAATATGAATACGCTTTTTGCAATAACTTAAGAACCATTAAAGATATCGAGGTGCGATTTTCACTAAAATCTTTGTTTTTTTACCCTTCATTCAATTCCCCTTTGATAAATATGTCTTTCCATTTAATTTTTTTAAGTAAATGAACAAAAACTGGCATGATTGGAAAAAGCGCCCTCTAACATATTTAGGCAACATTAGAAAAATCAATTTAGTCGTTTTTCTTGATCTCTGAGAAATTCTCTTTCAAACGATTCTAAGATTATTAAATTCCAACATGGGCAATGTGAGATAACCCTATTTACATGTAAACCAATTCACCAGGTCCTGCAGCTGTCCTTGTACGATCTACAGAAAAAAGTTTCAGAAAAAAGTTTCAAATAAAAGTTGTGAATAATAAAGATAACTGCCTATTCGCGTTTTGAGCATAATACCTTGTGTTTTAATTTAATATAAATTATATTTAAATTATATAAAATCCTTTATCAAGATCTAAAAACTAAGAGTGAAAACACAGTCATTAACCTAAATAAAATAAAGAGATTACACACAATTTGATATTAATGCATGGACTGCTTTAACATTAAGGAGGAGACCAAATAAATAGTGATAACATTTAATGTAAAAATAAAATTAAGACTAAAAAACAGTGTACAATATGGACGAACATAGAATAAAAACTAATGCATGTCAAATAAAGAAACTTCAACAGCAAAGTAGTTTTGTTTTATAACAAAGTTGATAAATAGGCCAGGTGATAGTAACAAACATAAAACTTAATATACAACTATTACAAAGACATGAATGTGTTATGTGGATGTATCACAAATCCCAAAAATATTGTAAAGTAAATTTAAAGACCTATTTAATTATAAAACCAAAAATACACTAATGAATCACATATGTCTATTGAAACTATATAGTAAAGCATAAGTAGTAAATAAATTATGAATGTCATGTTTGCTATTAATACAGTTGACCTGATGTTCAATATGGTAAGACTCCAGAAAATGGAGACTTGTTCTAGAGCAAATCAGGGAAGAGATCAAGCTGATTGTACACTGTGTGACAAAAGTTAAACTTCCAGTATCAAACTAATCATGTTTTGGTAGTTGAATACATGATTTTAATGTCCATAGTCTGTTTTTTAAATAGGGGTAGTGATTTAAAATTGCCGTTTAAAAATGCACATCTCTGATTGGTTTCTGGCAAGGAGAGTTTACACCGGTCATAAGTTCTATCATACACGCTTTTTAGCATATGTTTTGACAGCCATGATATTTGTAACAACTGATTAATTCTTATATGCTTGCTATTATAAAAAGCTCTCTTTTTGTTTATATTGACTTATAAAACAATTCTTGTCAGAACCAATTATTCTTTATTTACTGTTTATTTTATAAACCTATACATAAATATGGATGCAACACCAAGTGCAAGTAGTTCACTTTCACCCGCTAAAAAATGCACTTGTTTAGGCTCAAGTCATTTATTCATTGTAGAAAAGCAAACTGTAATTAATACATTTAAGAGCTTAAAACTCTGTTCTCGAAAAATGAGTAACACTGCCAGTGTGCTTGAAATAGAACGAACATAAGTTATATGGAAAAGGAAGCTACTTTTTAGCTAACCTTCAAATGTATTTTAGGAACTGCAAAACCAATAATTTATCATATTCTAAAGGATTACAATACAAAAAATATAAAACCATATTACCTAGTAGCCTGTAGGTTGTAAAGACCTATAAAACATGTGTTACAAGTATTGCTCAAAGTATTGCCCATTATTAGCTACACAATTGACATCATTTTAAAACACTACTTCTAGTTACACTACGCAAGGTGTTTTTATTAATGTCATTAAAAGCTGAAATCGTTGCTTCTTTCAATTCTACAATATTATTATAAATAGCATTGCTAAAGTACACTACTTCTTTTAAAGTTCCCTTGACGTAAATGTCAAGATTTGTCAAATTGGATGATCTGGCAAGTCACTTAAACGTCTGCATATCACTTTCTTGTTAAAGTGCCTATTCAGGTATGCAATGACATCCCTCGCATTATATGCCAGTGTGCCATCCTGCTGGTATCATATTACAGCATTTAATGCCTAAACTAGATTGTTTGAGGGATCTTCAATTTGCATGTGTAACATTTACAAATATCTTTCTGAAGTTAGATTTTCATTAAATATTATAGGCCCAACTAGGAGGTTACCCAAAATCCCACAAAAACATTTAAACCAAAAGGAACTTTATTTCCTCGTCGCACAACTACATTTGAATTTTCTTACGACCAATGGTGCTTGTTATGGCGGTTGAATAAACCGCAATTACTAAAGTATGACTCATCTGTCCACAAGATTTGCTGACTGAGGATTTTGTGAAACTATATTCATGTACAATCCACAAAAAGATAATATCCATTCATAACCATCTTGTTGCAAGTTTTGAGCAATGATTTCGTAAGGTTCAAACTTGTTTTTTTATAAATCCTACAAGATTTAGATTTGCTTACATTAACAAGATTTTCTATTTCTCTTTAGGATTGGCTGCTATGGAAGCTAGTACTAAATTCTTCTTCCAAGTTGTTAATGCAATAGGTATCTTGTGCTTTCTTAAAGGATCCATAATTTTGCAAATTTGAAATCTAACCTGTCAAACATTCTTACATTAGGCCGTCTGCTTTCTGGGTACTGCTTTAGATAACTTTCAGCAGCACGCCGAGCATTTTTATCTGATTTAACGTATGTGCAAAATAAGTCATACTTTTCATTAAGAGTTAAAGTATCAATTTGAAAATAATTTCAATATGTATGTACTTATTAGATAAAACAAAATCTTGTATGCAATACACTTAATTTAATTTTATACAACACCGTATCACATTAATTTGACGATTCTGCTAATTTGATGTAATTTTGTTTCAATATCATTTGTTTTTCCAATTAACATGATTATTGGATCTCATAATAAGTCTGTTTCATTATTTTGTTATAATAAAAGTAAATCAACAGAAAATAATAAATTCAAATTAGTGTGAATGAAAAAAAAAGTGACGGATTTATAATTAAAATAAAATTTAAAAGTTTAAAAATTGGGATTATTGTAAGTTTAATATCAATGTTGAGATACATTGTTGAAATGAGAAAAAAGAGGAATTCAAAAATGATAGAATCCAATTGGTGTTGATAAGAAATAAGATAGTTGGTGTATTTAGCACGGCCAACTTGAACTCGAAAAAATTTTGGTTTGCATTTTTGAATTACTAATATCATGCAACCTTTATTTGAAAAGTTTTTTAATAAAAATTAGAATAAAGCTAATATTTGACTTTTCTGAAAATTCAATTTTTTAGTTTTTTCAAATATCTACAAAACGTTAGAAAATTTTTTAATTTTGAAACGGGATTATTAATCAGCAACAAACGCTACAAAACATTGCCCATATAACCAACTTTCTATCTTAGTAGATAACAAAGTTACATATACAATACCATCCAAAATAAGACCATGATATAGTAAAAAAAATAATTTTGTTACGCTTGTTTTACTACTTCCTAAATATTCTTGCATTTCTTAAATTAAAATTTCCTGGTTCATATTTTGTCATGTCAATTGCATTATGCTCTTACTACTCCGACCTTTGTTTAAATTTAAATGTCCTTTATATGTTCGCCTTTCATACTTTATAAATTTTAAGTATTCTTCAAAATCACTCGTGCAACACTTTGCATTATTCCAGTTATACCATTTTCATTCAGATTCTTAAATTTAAAACTTGTTCGCCGTATGCTTGAATTCTAGAAATTTATTTTAATTATGGAATCAAGATTAATTATTTATACATCGCTCTTGAACTGAATGGTTGTTGCTTTTTAAGAACAACGTCTTGCATTGTATGTATTCTAAATTCGACGACGTTGCACATCCTGTACAGAAAATGTTTAATTCCTTTTGCATGACTGGTAAGGAATTCTTTACTTGAGTTACTCTAAATAGCACTTTTTTCAGTTAAGGAATACGTTTTAGGTTTCCATTTTGATTGTATCCTACTTTTACGTTTTGAGTTGGATGCTACCCTATTCTTGGCTGTTTTGGAAGCCCAAAAATTGACTAATCATTCTTATGCCATATTGTTTGTAGTTACAAGTTTATCTTGCCTGTGTGATGACTGGTGTATTGTAATACCATCCAACGGTAAATCTATGACGTAAGAATTTCTTTTAAGTGTCGTTATGGTTTGTACCCTTTGTACAAAAAGGTAATTATTCATTCTATTTTACAAAATATTACAAGGTTAGTTAATAAATTGCTATTTGTGGTAGATAGAAAATTTGTCATGTTCACTCTTTATTGGTTCATCATCATTAGGTCCTCAGTCATAGAACTGGTTAGATACGTACTCCATTGTTTCCTATTCTGAGCTAACCTACACATTTCCCTGAAATTCCAACAGTCTGAATCTTTCACTATCTGCATGTAGGTCTACATCTCCCTATCTTTTTTCCTGTATCTCATACTATTCCCCAAAATGCCTTAGAACGTGTCCTGCCCTTTTATTTCTCCCATCTTTTTAGTTTTCCACACATATCTTTCATCTCCTACCATTTCTGGAATTTCTTTGTTATTAATGTCTGTCCATGCTATTATCATGATACATCTAAGCACAACATTCTAAAAGGCTTTCCTGTCTGCTTTTCCTACTGTCCGTATTTCATAGCGTACAGTGCTGTGCTCCACACATATGCTTTTACAATTTTTCCTTGTTTCTGTTTGTTATCTTTGAACATGGCAGCTGCTCTTTCTTGTTCGATACAGCTAGGTTCCCCTTCTATTATTTTATAAGTATATATCCTATTTCACAGATATTCAGTTGTATGTGAAAAGAGTTAAGCAACCTGCAGCTACCAAAACCCCCAACACTAGAACATTTGCCAAATTAATAGTTTTCCAATAAATCCTTTCATATAATTAACATTAGTAGAAAAATATGCAAAACCAAAAGCTGTAGTTGTTTATAATAATCATCGGGTTTAAGTGCAATTATTTTTTCGTCATTAAGTTTTCAGTCTTGGAAGTGATTTCTATTCAGAGCTAGCCTACACATTTCCTTGAAATTCCCAGAGCTTAGATACAGCTCAGTTCCCTTCTATTGTTTTCTAAATATATACCTTATTTCACCGATATTCGGTGGTATGCAAAGGGGCTTAAGCAACCGTACATGTGATTTTCCAATGCTCCACCCAAAGGTACTATATTGGCCAGGAAGCGAGTTTTTTTTTTACCTGAAAAATTTGGAATTTTGCCGAAACCTTGCTGTTCCAAGCAAGGTAGGGATCTTTAACGTGCGTGACAACACTAACACACAGGACCTCCATTTTACCTCTCATCCGAACGAGCGTCTATTTCTGTGAAAAATGCTCCCCTAACATTTTTCAGGATTCGAACCCGGGACCTTGGGCGTAGTAGTCACACACATACCACTACGCTACGGAGCCGCCTGGGGTTAAGCAACCTTTGGCTACCAAGATTCCCCACAGCTTAGACATTTGCCGTGCCGAATTAATAGTTTTCCCATAAATCCTTTTGCACAATCAACATTTGTTGAGAATATTGTAAAACCAAAACCTGTAGTTGTTTATAATAATCATAAGGTTTAAGTACAATTACTTTTTCCTCATTAGGTTTTCAGTCATGGAACTGGTTGAACACATACCTACATGGATTTCTATTCTGAGCTAGCCTACACATTTACCTGAAATTCCCACAGCCTACATCTTTGACTATCTGTGTGGAATAGTCTAACCTAGGTCTACCTTTACCTCTCTTTTTTCCTATCTTTGCTTGTAATATATTCCGCACTATCCCATCATGCCTTAGTATGTGACCTATCATCCTATCTCTCCTATTTTTTACTGTTTTCCACATAGGTATCTTTGTTGGTTATTAATACCTTAATCCCCAAATAAATTAGTGGATATGTATCAACCCATGGTTAGTATGCAGAGTGTTAGGAAATATATTAACGTAATTATTTGATCAAAGTTAAACTCCTGGAAAATTTGGCTTGGTTTTTATACAGACATTTTAGACGTTATTGTGTAAAAACAAGTCTACATTTCCCTTCTGAATCATTTTGTACTGAAATCGGTTATAGATGTTACGTTTAATGCAAGCGAATATTATGTAAAATTAAATGCACCTGTGTTCATATGCATGTGGTTAAAGACAAATAAAATTTTTTGTACGCTTTAAAAATATGTTATAATGCTTTCTTTGCACCATGTTGTTATTGGCGATTATTTGTAAAATACCATGTGATTTTTTTTAAATAACAGTGTAGTGTGTCCCTTAAGAACGACTGCCTGATTATTATTGTTATTAGTGAATAAGTTTGATAGAGAAATTCTAGTAATTGCATTAATACCATCATTTGTATATTAACACAATATATTGTTTGTAGAAAACGTAACTATTTTCGTTCCAATATTAAACCAAATTAAATTGTCAATACGCTGAGAACTTGGTGAGCAAACATTTCCTAATATCAAAATTTAATTTTTTTGTTGTTCTCTTCTTTATAGGTATTCATTTTATGGACTAGTGTTCTATTCCAGTATATATATATATATATATATATATATATATATATATATATATTATATGTATAATTTTTTTTTACTTATAATATTAATACTTTTCCCATGACAATCCAATAATGAATTTCTTATGCATTTACAAATAGGTTATTAATAGTACTCATTATTCTGTAGATGTATATGAATTCATAATCCAACATCTTTAACCAATCAGGAACATTCAGGTCGTGGATTATGGTCATAATCCCATACCTCTCCAATCAGTACAAACCTTCATTTTTCATAAACCGGGACGTATAATTTTCGTTATATTTGACAAATAAATTTTTGCTTGTCAGTGTTTGTGATATTACTTAAAACGTTTAGAAAACATATGATAATGAAAATTAGTTGTGGGAAAATTATAGTATTCTACTCGCGAGTTATGGCCATTACTCATTCGGATTATGCTGCGAGCCACAAGCTAAATTGTATAGTTAACCTTCCAAGATTAAGAAATGCCCTACAATACGGCACTAATATTACCGGTTTTAAATAATATTAAATGTGTTAAAAAACAAATTATAATTTTTATAATTATTGCAAAAGTTTTTACGTTGCATGTGATTCGCTATAATATTGAATTTTAAAAAAATTAAAGTTTTAAGCTTAGAAGATGGGAAGGCTGTAAACTGTTTGCCGACGGCTAACTTGGCCATCACCCCAAGGGATAGTTAGACATGAAACTTGGCTGAAATGTTCTTAGTTAAAGATAAAACAATTTAATCTAAAGTGGACGCTACTGTATCTAGTAATTATTAAACAAAAAGGGATAAATATAGAAAACTCTTTGGTAGTTGTTAATTCTAAATTTCTCTATTTAAATTCTTGGATCAACTTCGAGCATAATCAATTAGACGTTTTCAACGTAGAAACATTTTTAACAGATGTATTTTAACAAAAAGAATCACTTGCGTGATAACAAGTCCATTTCAAACAAATAATCATATCATATAACAACCATATTTAACAATTACATTATATCACAGATTCTTTAGTTTTAAAATACTTAAACAAAATTCGTTGCATATTAGTTATCTTTATGAATGAATGTCAGATCTGGCAGTCACTTACAATTTATTTTAAAAAACTGGAATTTTAAGCAATTTTAATATAAATCTTATTTTGTTGCTAATACAACGATTTATTTTTAAAAAAACTGGAATTTTAAACAATCTTAATATAAATCTTATTTTGTTGCTAATACAACGATCTTGTTTAGGCTTCTTTTAAGTGAGTGAGCTTCAAATATTACAAAAATTTAACTCGTGATTCTTCTTTCACAAAATATATGCAGTTTTAATATTAAATGTTGTTACAGCTTTATAAAAAACAGATCTCGTGAACTGAAACGATGGGGTTTTTACGGCAAGTATTTGACTATAAGTGAAGAAGGGGGTTGTTTGGCAGATTCGATGAAGGATTCAGCAAAAGCAATAGACTCACCATTAATTCACAGGTCACCAACAGCTACCTTAGCACCGGATATGATCAGATTTCAGTTCATTTTCTACTATTCACTTGCAGATATTGACTGAAAAGATTACAGATCGACTCTAAACTCTGGTATTATTGACCACAGGGTTTTTGCACATCAACAACTTCCATCCCGCTTTGCTCAAAGAATAACATGGAAGTGATAGGATTAAGAAAATAAATCAAACCTACACCAACGTATAGTTAATAGTGTCTAATTTTACTATAATTTATAAGTGATTTTACTTTGTATGTTTAAATTAATTTTTTAATCTTATTATCTTCATTTAGCTATGAAAATATATCCTTTCATTCCATCAGATATTATTAAGGATGTTTATCCACTGTTGGTTGGACTTGTTCAGATAACATTGTATTTGTTTAATGCATTAATAAATTTTATTTTACTTTACTTTACTTTACAGATTTGTTACACTGTAAAAAAATTGTTACAGAGTATAAATACATTCCATTGTGAGGTAAGAGGCACACCTATTAACTACTATCAAACATAAATGTGTAATGCGATAATATAGGGTGCCTCAACAAGAGTGCCGGATTTGAATTTGCCGCTATTGTGTTTGTGCAAGTACTGCATTGTTTATTTTTTTTTATTTATTTATTAAGTAGTAATTGTAACCATCTCTTACAACAACTACCTAAATAGGAACATGTCAGCATAGCTGTTGTTCGCATATCCCATTTGCATTACATTACTTTCCATTACATTACATTACATTCACATCACACTACAATTGTTTTTGAGAGTCCATAAGTTTTTTAAATAAAAGTTTTTTAAATACAGGAACAGAATCCACTAATAGAAAGAGATGTTCATATTTGTTAGATATGTAGGCACTGTTGAATTCAAATGAGCACTTAAATTTAGATGTCTTATGGTACGGTATAGTTAATTGATTATTGTTGCGCAGGTTGCAAGTGTGTGCAGAAGTTCTTACATTTAGCAGACTATATAGGTAAGCTGGTTGACCTGATTTGTATATATTAAATAACATAGTTGCAAGCAAAAGCTCACAGTGTGGTTTTAATTTTAGGATTTCCAGTCTATTATAAATTGGAGTGACATGCTCCCTATAGGGAACATTATAAGCAAATCTCAGACAGCAATTCTGGATGATTTGAAGCTTGTTCCTCAGTTTCTCAGATAGGTAACTAAAATAGACAGTGCTACAATAATTAATGTGGCTTATTACAAGCGCTTTACACAATTTCCACTTTATCTCCGAAGGAAGCATCATCTTGAATTTATAAATGGATTTCAGTTTAAAGTATGTAATACTGCGAACCTTATTTACGTGACTCTCGAAATTTAAACTACCATCACAGATTACACCTAGGTTCTTCGCTTTGTAGCTGAATGCTATAACGCATTTGTTTAATACTATTTCCGCATTTAAGTTGTTTTTGAACACTGAACAGAAATACGGAGATCCTATACACTGACAAATTGTTTTTTTAGGGTTCAAAGTTAGACCATTGTTTGATGTCCAGGTGAGTACTGCCTCTAAGTTATTGTTCATCTCTAAAATAACCTGGTTCGCATTATACGGGTCACCAGGTATATATAGTTGGGTGTCATCGGCATACATATGGATTTTACAGTTGCGAGTAATTACAGTAGGCAGATCTGCTGTGAAAATAGTAAACAACAGTGGACCAAGGATACTCCCCTGCGGAACTCCTTGTCTTACATGTAACTCGCTTGAGACCACTCGGTTTAGTTTTACTTGTTGAGTTCTTCCAGATAAATAGCTTGTCATAAGTTGCAGTGCAGATGAGCTCCAACCATAGTAGGATAGCTTTGCAATTAAGAGTCGATGATTTATTACATCAAAGGCCTTGCTATAATCAAGGTATACCATTAACGTGGTTTGTGAGTTTTCCATATTCAGAACCAGGTCATTAATAATTTTGCATAAAACTGTTGCAGTACTGTGCTTAGCACGAAAACCCGACTGGATTTGTGGCAGTATTTCATTATTATCAATGTAGTTGGTAATTTGTATGTATATTATGTATTCAACCACCTTAGAGATGGTTGCTAAAATGTTTATTGGCCAAAGTTCCTCATAAGATGTCGCAACACTGACCTTAGGTATAGGTGTGATTAAAGATTTTTTCCATAGATCCGGCATCGTTGAATTAATTAGGATGGAATTAATAATATGTGTAAAAACATTAATGCAAAACGGCAAAATCAATTTTAGCATTTTTAGTGAGATCCCATCCAAGCCTGTAGCATTCGATGACTTTATTAACTGCTTTAATCACATCATCCGAGGATACCATGTGAAATATTAGTTCCTCAGTTCTTAATGGAAATTTCTGCAATGAAAAGTATCTAATTGTATTTTCTGCAACTTGAGTAAGTGGAATATCATTTATAAAATGTTGATTGAGACAATCCGGATCTTCATTGTTTAAATTAATTGTGTTTTTAGGTTTTCGATGTTGGCTTTTTCAAAAAACTTCCATGGCTGTTTAGAGTTATTTTTATATAGTGAAATCGTGTACATATAGAATGCCTTCTTTTCATTCCTAACTGCTTGTGTGACATAGTTTCTCAGCTCTTTGAAATAAGTACGGTCCGAAACTTTCCTAGTTCTGTTATATTTACTAAGAGCTGCATCTTTTATCTTGATCAATTGTTTTAATGTATATGTTGTAGGGTGGATCGAGCGGCAGAATAAATAAAACTAAAAGAACTAATTGTCAGATTTAATAACCGAATAATAAACAAAATAAAAATAAGTACTGGTGACGAGCATAAAACGGTTGCTTTCGATCACCGGACATTCGTAGTAATAATAATGCTAGTTGCGTGCGCAGTCCCTCTTCAGCTCCCACTTGTCACAAGAGCCAATCATAAGGTAGGTGCCTGGCGGGAACTTTAAATAATAGCTTACAGTTGGTGCTTGGCGGAAATTTAAATAATAGCCTACAGTTCGGCCATCCTGACCCTAAGATCGACCTCGATCTCTACATAATTAATAAATATAAATTTTAACATAACATAAGGTTGAATAATGTTTGACATCGAATAAGCAATGATGTATCATAAAATAAGTTATCACAAATGACAATAAACATAAGCACATATTTGTGATGAATAAGGAATAATTCATAATAAAGTTTTATCACAAATTGTGGACAATCATAAATACATATTTGTGATTAATAAAGAATAACATAAAACCTTAATAAAGTTTAAAGTTTTACATAATTTAGCCACTTAAGTGACCCGTGGGTCTAGCTATAATAAAACATTCTACTAATGTTGAGCATACATAAGTTCACAAAGATAATAAGGTGAGTAAATACAATAAGGTAAGTATTAATAATATTCGGTTAATAATCAGGTAATTATATGATAAAAAAATATTATTGTGAGTAAGGTTTTAACCTTCTAACATCTAAAATACCATTATAGGGTATTTGGGTATTCTGAAATCCAATAATGTCCGTCACTATATATCTGTCATGAGGTAGAACTGTATTGATAACGTAGGGCCCTCTATATTTAGGGATGAGTTTTTTGTTAACACCCATAGATGTATCAACATTTGATATCATCACATAATCTCCTACATTATATCTGTGCGCTACTTTATGGTGCTTATCATAATAGTTTTTATTTTGTACTTGCACTTGATCAATCTTTTTAGATGCATTTAATCGTGTTTGTTCTAAATCAATTTCTTTTTCATTAAAAGATTCTAAGGCTAGTCTTAAATTGTCTTGAATGATGCCTAATTGATGACGTCCGAAAAGTAATTTACTGGGGGTATTTCCGATGGAGCGATTTAAACTATTGTTAATACAAAACTCCATTTCGCCTAATAAGGTATACCAAGGAACTTGTTTTTCATCTGTAGTTTTAGCTAATAAGGGGGTTAATAAACGATTTATGCGCTCCATTTGGCCATTAGCTCTAGGTGCGGCCAAGCTATCAGAATATGCTTAACATTGTTTTGTTCTAAAACTCTTTGAAATCTTGGGACGTAAAAGCAGAACCTCTATCAGAGATTAATATTGTCGGTCTGCTATAGTTCCTAAAATAAGAAATAAGATGATTAATGACTTCTTGTGTGTTTACTGTTTTGCATGGATAAAACTTTGTAAATTTAGTGAAACCGTCAATAGTTTCAAATATATATTTAGCATTATTGCCAGTTTTTCCAATGGACCATAATGGTCAATATGTAAAGTTTCGAATGGGACTTTACCTTTGGGAATATTATTTAAAAGACTTTCGGATTTTCCAAATTTCGGGTTAAATTCTATGCATTTGAGACAATTTTCAATATGTAATTTCACTTTAGATTTAATTTTGGGAAACCAGTAAGTGCGGGTTATGAGCTCGATAGTTTTATCAGCTCCAAAATGGCCCATATTATTATGATAAGTATGTATAATTGAGTATTCCATACTTTCAGGTACATAGAATAAGATACTGTCACCTAACTTCCTATAAACCAAATCTTGGCGCAGCTCAAAAATGGGTGCTCGGTTTCCAATAACTTCTTTTAATAATCATTATTTGATTATCACTGCTCTGTTTCAAGGCAAGAGTCTGCTCCAATGTGTTGCCCTCTAACACTAGGATATTATTAATTCTACTTAATGCATCCACATGGCGCATATTTTATTAGGCCTATGCTCAATTGAGTAATTATAATTTTGTAATGTTAGACACCAACGCATTATGCGAGGTACTATTTCTTTTTGTTCATTGTAAGCCTAAAGCTGTCGCAATCTGTGATTATTTTAAAATTAATTCCTTGCAAATAAGTGTGGAATCGTTTAAGGAGTAAACAATCGCTAAGCACTCAAGCTCGTAACTGTAGTATTTGGATTCAGTGTCTGAAGTGCGTTTGCTGAAATAAAACACAGGGTGAAACTTTCCATCTGATTGTTTCTGCATAAGAATTGAGCCGAAACCAATAGCACTTGCATCACAGTGCAGCTCAGTTAAATTAAAGGGGGAATAAATAGATAAAACTGGTCGACTAATCAATTTTGATTTGAGTAATTCAAAAGTTTCTAAGTGTTGACTTCTAAAATCGAATTTGCAATCCTTTTTAATAAGTTATACAAAGGGCAGCTATGATACTAAAGTTTTGGATAAATCTTCTAAAATAACTGGCCATACCTAGGAATGAGTGTAGCTGTTTGGCATTGTTTGGCACAGGGTATTGCTTTATGGCTGAAATATTATTAACATTTGGACTGATTCCTTCATGATTAATGTGGTACCCTAAATAATCTATTTCGGTGGTTAAAAATAAACATTTGTCTACTCTCAGTTTTAGTAAATTATCAACCATTAGTTTGAAGACTTGCTTTAAAATACCAATATTTTCATAAATTGATTCTGTGGCGATTAAAGATCATCAAAATAAATCAATAATTTGTTGTCCCTAATTAAATCTTTAAAATTTTGTTTACAAAACGAGCAAAGACAGACGGGCTTGTACTAAGACCAAAAGGCATTCTTAAAAATTCAAATTGACCTAAGGGGTCGTAAAAGCAGTAAATTTTATGGACTCTTCTGATAAAGGAACATGGTAAAATGCATTTTCAGGTCAAGTTTTGTAAAATATTTCTTTCCTTGTAAATGCTCTAAATGGTCATCAATTAAGGGATCGGATATACGTCACGTGTTAAATATTTATTTAAGTTTCGGAAATCGATACACATACGTAACTCGCCTGATTTTTCTTGATTAGAATAATTGGAGAGCAGACGGAGACTCGCTTTCCCTGATAATATTTTGACTTTGAAGGTCAACTAAAATTTTTGTAATTCGTTTTTCTTATAAAATGAAAGACGTCTTGGTTTGCATGAAAAGGTTCGTGCTTGGCAAATTCAAGCTTCATTTCAAAATTTACTTTAGGGTGATGTGGTTTTGGTGCCACCAAATAATCGTTATGATAGAGTTTTTCGATTTGTGCTTTAATATCATTAGGTAAATTATTATTTATTAAAAGGTTTTCAGTAACCGTTATTGGATTCTGAACATAATTGATATGCATAAGTTCACTAACCTCATTTTGAAATTAATATTCTTACCACTATCATTTGACTCAATGGTAGGATCCTTCACTTTAAGCTTAATGTGTAATTCATTATCATCGATATCGATTTGTACATTAGGATGTGAAATAAAATCTCTCCTAAAATAGAACCATATGTCATAGTAGAATCTGGTACTACAAAAATTTAAGTTTCAGATTAACTTCGTTTTCAATGCAGACATCGGTTTCAAATATACCCAAAATATCCAATTTTGAACCATTAATACCTTGAAGTCTCTCTAAAAATTCTTTAATAATACATTCATTAGGAACATATTTTTGCTTAATTAAACTTATTGGCGACCCTGTATCTAAAAGGCTGCAAATTGAAAATGTACATACATCTAAATAATCATAATTAACGTTAAATTTTAGGTTAATTACATACGGTTTAGTTGAATTGCATTCAATAACATGTGCAGTTGTGTCGACTCTCTGGTCTGGGCAGTCTTTTGACGATGACCCATTTTCCCACAAAGAAAACATGATCCTTTTGGCCTAATTGGTTTCTTGCAATTGTTAATTCCGTGACCATCCTCATTGCAATTGTAACAGCGGAGTTTTCTGTTATTGTGAAATGATTGATTACCATTAAAATTCTTCCTCGAGATTGAACTGTTGGAGGAATAAATGTAGACTTATATGATGCAGATTCATCACGAACGACATTATTTAAAATTTTGAATAACTCTTCGACTGTTTTAATATCGTGGAGTAACATTCTAGCTTGACTTTGTAAAGTGCGGTCATTCAACCCATCAATAATGTACTGAATCATTTCTTGTTCTGGAACAGCAGCGTTGTTACCTAACAAAACTTTATCGTGATAATACGACGTGAAATGTTCATTAGATTTCCATAACCGATTTTCAAACTTTTATGCAGTACAACAATATTTTGTTGAGCATTAAACATTTTGCGCATTTCTAATTTAAGTGTAATCCAATCCATAGTAATATAACTTACTTTTGAATTGTACCATTCCTGGCGTGTTTAATAAATTTGCCTACGGCGATTATTTGCATAACCTCATTTGAAATTTGATACGTGGTTTGTACTGCATTAACTCTTTCCAGCCAAACATTTATATCCACGTCTTTTCCGTTAAATTCAGGGAGTAACATGCTTATTTCGTGATTACTAAAAGTAGGTTTTGCATTCGCGCTTACAGAACCTCGTGGTTTTGTAGCGTTATCTACAGGTTGTTGCTCTTGGAATAACATAATTGCGCGAACTGTCGCTTGAATAATATCATTCATCGTTAATGTGCTGAGTTCTCTTACACTCGCATTTAAATCGGGCTGCTTCTTCTGGTTTCATCAGAATCGGCTTGAATAATTTGTTCAGTCATGGCGTCCATGTTTGACCCGGAGTTTTTCGTAACGTACTTGTAAAATTGAAATTTCTCTTGTTGTTGCCCACACCTGAAATCTGTAGGGTGGATCGAGCGGCAGAATAAATAAAACTAAAAGAACTAATTGTCAGATTTAATAACCGAATAATAAACAAAATAAAAATAAGTACTGGTGACGAGCATAAAACGGTTGCTTTCGATCACCGGACATTCGTAGTAATAATAATGCTGGTTGCGGCAGTCCTCTTCAGCTCCCACTTGTCACAAGAGCCAATCATAAGGTAGGTGCCTGGCGGGAACTTTAAATAATAGCTTACAGTTGGTGCTTGGCGGGAAATTTAAATAATAGCCTACAATGTTAACCATCCCGGCTTTGGACGAAAATTTTTCGCTGTACAGATGGGTGCGTGTATATCGAAAAGCACAGTAATCACTTGATTAAAGTGTGATAATTTTAGATCAACTGGATCTTGATTATAGCAGTATGACCAGTCGATAGAAGTAGCATTTTCAGAAAAAATTTTATGGTCGAAATACTTATAAGTACGAAATGCGTGTGAGCTGGAGATAGGTTGTTTGTGTGGAATATATAGGCTGCAATATACTAAAATTTGATCAGAGGTAAGACAGGCATTTTGAGTGTCGGATCCAGTGTATTTTAAATTTTCACTCGCACAAATCAAATCGAGGAGAGTAGCAGTTGGTGTTATTCTAGTGGGCTGATTGATAACTTGAGTCAAATTAAATGATCTAAAGATAGACTTAAGGTAATTGGAGTTATTGTTCTCTTTGAAAAGATCTATATTCATGTCACCCATTAAAATGATATGTTCAACGTCAGGATAAAGTATTGCCAAAATATGCTCTAATTCCTGAAGGCACGATATTGAACTAGTTGGAGGTTTGTAAATTGTTCCTACTGCGTAAGTTATTTTTTTTATTGTTAATTTTAGCCATAATTGTTCCAATGTGCCAGTGTGGAGATTTTCAAGGTCCATTACTTTACACTTGATTGTATTTTTAACAAAGCAGCAAATACCACCTCCTCTAAGTGGTCTGTCATCCAGAAACTGTGCAATTAGAAGTTATGGAGCATTATTCAAACTAGCAACGTTTAATTATTGTGAAGTCACTATAAAAATGGCCAAAGTTTCGCAGACATAGTTCGCAGATTATATGCAATTTTTGGTTGCAGTAATGTGCCAAATGAGTTGACAGTTCGCCATTTAATTAACTAGTTCGAGACAAAATCACTTTGATGGATGAAAAGAACACTGTTCGTCACCGTCCTTGTCGGTCTATTGAAAATATTGCCACAGTTAGGGAAAATGTGGTCGAGAATCCAGGCACTTCCATTCGGTATCGTGGTCAAGAATTGAACATTACCAAAACCCAATCTGCAACGAATTTTGATAAAAGATGTGTTTGCACACATACAAGCTTCAATTGATGCAACAACTTAAACCAAGGAACTATGCGTAGCGACTACAATTCGTTTATTGGGTGCACCCATGCATCCATATGTACACTCACATAAATGCAACCTCTTGTCCCCCTTCATGCATGCACACATAAAACATGTGCACATACATGCACACAAATAAAATATACAGTATAGGGTGTGGATGAAAATAAAGCAAAAGATTTAGATAATCACTGTCCTTATCAAGCATCATAGTAGTTGTAGTCAAAGCAAAACAGCATATCAGTTGCTTATCAACCGTTTAACAGGTACATTGTTTAATGTTAAGTATACACAAAATTTCAAATAATAGATACTGTATCTGGGATACTTGCACAAATCGTTGTTTTACATCAACAAGGTGTAAGTCAGTGTCAAGTCAACAATTGAATGCAAGCTATGGTGTAGCTCATAGGGTCTACCAAAGACATGAACAAATTAGTGCCTTTCATCAGAGACCAGAAAGTAGCAGCAGTCAAGTTACTTCAGAATAAAAATGACCACAATCTTGTATCAACAATTTTAAGCAATCATCGTAGTTTAAGCAGAAAACAGCTTTATGAGGTGGGGTGAATGGTACCTCAAAGCCCAGCAAAGCTTCTAAAACTTTCTGTACCACAATGTTGAACATGGTTTTGGTATCTTGCAAGCACCTTGCATGTGCAATCAATGAACGGAATCACTCTCTTTTCAGATAAAAGCAAAATATTTCTGCATGAATAATGTGCCAATTAGGACGGTGGTGTGTGTATTACAGAAAAGAGAGCTTGACTATACTGGAATCCTTTAAACGTACTTTGTAGTTATTGGTATCCCAATTATAAACTGGATAGCATGCAGTTCTGACTTAAAACGTCTAGATCATTATCGGAATAAGTTTAAGCAAAGTGTGAGCCTGAATTCCTTTACTAGAACCATTCCAAAGGCTTTGAATATGAAAGAAGGGGAGTACAGTAACATATAAAACTGGTAATCACTAATTTAATTATATCCATAAATAATCAATCATCTGACAACTGTAATTAGAGTGCAATTTCCTAAGTATCCAATTTCTTTTCATTATAAAAACTAATTCCTAGAAAATATTGTTGTTTGGCGTCCCACTATTTACTGAATACAGATATGTTTCAATAATTGCAGCCCAATTATAACAAAAAAATAGTTTACAGCATTTATTACGTTTTTAATTATGACACGGTAACAACAAATGAAAATTTACACCGATATGTGCACAATGGGCAAAAACTTAGGAACAATGGTTCCTAAGTGTAGTTGTAACTTAGCATATGTTCTAATTCTTTAATATCCCCATCCTCATGCAACACCTATTGTTTCAAGCTTTAATTCGTAAATGATTCTTCCTCTTTTGTGGCTTAATGTTCCATCTTTTCTTTTCTTCTTTTTTAATAATTCTTTTGTCCTCATCCGAGAATCCAAATAGTGAAAATCATCAAGTGGGATTGCAAGACAATGTTGTTAAACAGCATGTCCTGGATGCTGTATAATTGTCATCACAACATTGTTAGAAAATTGCAACATACATTTTTTACATAATCATCACTTTTGCCTAGTGATTGTTAAATTAATTGATAATATAACATGTTTGACAGTTCTAAACTAAGATTTAATTTACAAGTCTTTATATTCACTAGTTTTTAATATTAGCTGGTATAAAACAAATACCAGAACTGTAGAAGAGAAAAGAAAAATAAACAAATACAAGTTTTCCACAGCTTTCAGTTTAGAAATTATGAATTATGTAAGTAAATATGTACATACAGTTCGTGCAATTTCTAAACAGACTTAGTAATCAACATTCGTGATGTCATTTATTGGCACCATTGCCAATATTAAAATAGCTATTCCTTGTAACTTCAATGATGTTATCGGTACAATATAGATATTGCAAATATTTAGTAATTGGTGTCGAAATGTGGTTAGTTACTTTTTAAATGTAATTTTTAGAGTGGATTTATATTGACAAAATTGCAGTTTAAATTATTTAATGTAATAATTTGAACTAATGAGCATATTTTAAATACAATTGCGTGTTTTTAATCTCATCTCATTTTCCTAATTAAATGGTAATAAGCATATTATGCCAAGCACGGAATAGTAGCCACCAATAGTCAAGACATCTATAGGTTACGTTTATAAAACTAAAATATTTTTGATCCTATCCATTTGATTTTTAATTCTATTGTGAAACTGGATTTGCTATTTGCCGATGACTACGGTTGGCTTTTACTAAAAAAACAATATATTGTGATTTTCAGCCAAATATAAAACCAAATTCTGATACAATGTTGATGCTTGATACACAAATATATATCCTTTTTAAATTGAACCAAAGTACGTGAATATTGTTACCTCGTAGATGAGTATATACAGGATGAACAGTTATGAAAATTTATATTTTAAGGTTTGCTGGATATTAAACAAACCCACATAATATTCTGAAAACTAATTGATATATGGAAACTCGTGAAATTGCAAGATTTAAAAACTGCCGATAGTGTGTAATCCAAACCCAGAACTACTGTGAAGAATTACTTTGTTAAATCTAATTTTTAAGTCCATACATATAGCAAGAAAGTGTTTTATTGCCGTGGTTGTTATTCGAAACACTGGTTCTGCTTTGTGCAAGTGTAAAATTCATGCTTGGTGTATTTATGAGTTGTGTGAAAGTAGTAAAACAAGTAACATCCTCAACAATAAGTGCAAGTTCACATTAAATTTAAATACATACTACACTTGACTATTGATAAGATGTAAGTAAATAACTTTAGCGAAAGAAGCTTGTTGAAGACAATAAAAGTGCAAACCAAAAATAATGAATTATATCACAAATGAAAGGTGTAATATTGCAGCCGATGTTTTAAAGACAGAAGTCACCAAAGAGATTAACGAAGTACCTAAAGGTTTGTAATTTAACAATTGAAGTTATATTTAGTTTTATATGTATTTATTTATTATATAGAAAGTTAAAGATATTAATACACAATCAATTAAATGCCAATAATTAATTAATTTACAAATGTCGATGTATCCATTGTGTAAAAGTTTCTTTCATTAATTTCCTTATTGCTCTATCATTAGTCATTGCTGCAGCCTGAATCCCAGTTGCTGTCATTGCTACCCTCATTCGCATTAATGATCAACCGTGTAACATCTCTGAGAATGGCTCTGTGGCATAGTTGGCATGCGTGTGACTACTATGTCCAAGGATTATGGGTTTAAATCCCAACACAGTCCGATTGAAAAATGTTAGGCGAGCATTTTTCACAAAAATATGCCCTCGTTCGAATGAGCGGTAAAATGGAAGCCCCAGGTGTGTGTTGTTGTACACGTTAAAGATCTCTACCTTG
This sequence comes from Platerodrilus igneus, assembly GCA_036346225.1. Taxonomy (NCBI): domain Eukaryota; kingdom Metazoa; phylum Arthropoda; class Insecta; order Coleoptera; family Lycidae; genus Platerodrilus; species Platerodrilus igneus. The sequence goes on along the minus strand of JARFIW010000845.1, from coordinate 1,496,160 downwards.
CTTGAAACAGCATGAGTTCAACAAAATTCAACATTTTCCAAAGAAAAAAAAATTTCTCCCTGGCCAATGTAGTACCGTCAGGTGGGAACATTGAAAAATCAAATGTAAGGTGTAACATCTCTTTCATCAAACTTAACTTCTTGATCCTACCATTCTTTAACGATTGTTTCGGTCTGTTGTAGAGAATCTACCCATACTTGAGGTGTTATAGTCGCTAATGTTTCATGTCACATTACCATAGTTTTCTATAGATCTGATATCCCTACCAATATGACGATTAACATAAGTTTTAGCAATACTCCAAACGAGTTCAATTGGATTGAAAATTCAATGGTAGGGTGGCAGTCTTAGTACCTTATGGCCATACTGTCCGACTAAATGATCAATTTTAAAAATTTTTTGGTGATTTGTTCCTACAATTTGGAGAAATGTGTTAGTCAGCTACGAAGTAAACCACATTTTCTATTTATATTGCAATCACATGTAGTAGTTTACTTTTTAAAGATGCTACCTGATTTTAAATTTAATAAGCTATTCTGCTATTTCACTTTTCTTTCACGAAGTGTTTGGTATGTTTTATTCTGTAATACTGTGATACGAAGAATTATCAAAGACAATTATAGATGGTGCTTCTAAATTCATTAGTTGTCGATTTTCAAATCGATGTAAAAAATTATCCTCATTCATCTCGCCATGATATTCTTGATTTTTTTATCAATGAACAAAAGACCAATTTACTATCATCAATAAAAACATCTACATTGCCTGAATGCAACATGTACCTAAAATGCAGAATTACTTTGTACATTTATGTTATAAAATGTAAATCTTGCTAACCTTTTTAAATTGACTTGTACTTCTTACACTTTTCAAATTGGCGTCTTGCCAAGAGCCGCTTATAGAACCATTTTGAAAAATCCATGCTTTATCCCATAAAAAAAAAACAATTGATACAAACTTTCTTGCTTAACTTGCATATAAGTTTTCAGAAATCGCGCCCTTTTATTGATGATATCAAGCAACTCCATAAGCCCTTGTCTTGAATTATCTTGTTTTCTCTTAAAAGTATAAGTGTACTTAACGATCTCTCATTACCTTCAAATAGCCCAACGTGTACTACCTTTTGCTACAAGACATTTACAGAAATATGCTCGTCTAAAATTATTTAAAGTAATATAAACAGTTTCAAAATTAATAGAATTTACTTATGATTTTCATACATTCTGTAAATTATATTACAAATACTACATTTAGTAAATTCGTCTACTTCAGTAATTGTTTATTTGAGAACTCTTTTTCTGAAAGTGAAGGGTTCATTGTTTTTATCTGCCTGTGACACCAGTTGCCGTAAACAGATTGATATTTAAAGCAGCTGCTACACGCTAAAATAGAATCAAGGAACTACATATTGAAGTAAATAATTAAACTACCTCATGAACTGCCCTCAGATGAATAAATGGGCAGCCAATATCTCTTTTTCTTACAAAAAATGCTATCAAATTAGCTACAAGTAGCTTTCCTCTACTTACTAAATGTAAACTCGACATGCTTTATTCACCCAAACAAAAATAACGTTAGTTGTTCTTAAAAGAACAATTAAAAAGGTAAGCAAGAATAACACAAAATGCAGAAAAAAAAAGTACGCAAGAGGTTAATGACAAGAAACAAGGACGACAACGAAAAACTAACGTAACCTATACAAGTAATCATTAAATGTCAACAAATGTCCTAAATGAAGGTGGCAACATTGCAAAATTTGTCAAGCTAAGAGGGAAACTCTTTTCCTGAGTTAGAATACGACAACACTATCATTTGTTAATATTGGTGCGATGTCGTCTGTGACTATACACTTGCCTCTTCCTTATTCTGTTTTATTTTCCATAATTACCTATCAGAAAGTTTTAGAATTATTCTTTTAATGGAGTAAAATGTACATGTGTACAACATGTTGTTATTTCTTTGAAGTCTCTTAAAATTAGGGCTATACAGGTTCCATTAATTTATTGCTCCCTCTTTTTTTTTAGTTCACCTGTCATAGTTATTTGCAATAAGATTCAATTTTGCATCTTTTAAAGTTTATGGTTATGGTTGTTAATGTCAGTATTAGTCAGTAAAAGTAATTCACAATTTGACATCAAATAACATATACCATGCATCTCCCCTCGTGAAAATCAACTTTTTTCAGTTTTAATTTTATTCATAAAATTATTCAATTCTGTTAAATATACAACCACTAAGATAAATCGGTTTAAATTTCATACCTATTTCAAAAACTTTAAAATCTGAATAGCTCTTTATTATTTTCTATTTTGGTACACTAATAAAGTTCAGTGCTCATTTTAGCAATATCCAAGAAGCAACAAAATGCCAGTCACTTTTCGTGTTAGAAAATTAGTTTTACTTTATGAATTAAGCAAACAAATACTGCCATGTTAGTCAATACATAAAATAACTAAAAACTAGTTTAATAAAATGCCAACTTACGGTAACAGGAGAAACTCTAGTAGCATGACCTAAAGAAGAACCACCTTCCTCATTAACCTGAGCAGAAGCCGAAGTTGCATGCACTGCTGCTGATGCCACATAGTTTGTTTCCTATATCATATTAGTTAGCACCAAAAGCAGAAAAATAGTAATGTTAAACATAAAAGCATCTAATCTACAGAAGTTTAGTAATATTAGTACTACGCTAGCTTTAAGAAAACTAAAATTTAATAAGTTTTGCAAAAGTCACCGTTAAGGTAAACTTATAAAGAGGAGAAATATCAACAATTTCATAGAAGTCCATGTCCTCATATTGTGTATTTGCGATTATAAATAATCTAAACAATAGAATACGTTTAGTACTATACCTATTTATCCAAAGCATGCAATATAATGCTATGTTAAAAGAGAGTTAGTACTGTTTGTTCAAAATTTTAGTATGGACATTTTTAATACCAAAGTTCTGCTTTCAAATTTTTACAATCACAAAACAAAGAATTATAGATAACCAATAGCAAAGTGTTTGAATTTAATTTAAAAGATTAGCAACAACCTAATCCCTTTTATACATTCAGTTACTGTTATTTGATAAGATTCATAGTTGCACTACTAACTATATCACACTTTTTTAACAAATAGTTTAATAATATTGATTTGCTAATTATGTTTCTAACCTATTAGATTGTAACTACTTACCTTCATCCGAAAAAAGATATAAGACACTAATACGAAACCAAAAATTTGAAAACTAATAATTCTATTAATGTTTCAACCCACCTAACTTTACAATTATAATGGCAAAAATTTCGGTTTATTTTATTTTTATATAATGTTAAAATGCAGAATATAATCAAAAATTAATCTGAAGCTAGCATTAATTGAAAAATTGCTCTGCAATTTAATTATTCTACAACCATGAGTAAAGTAGGTTTATGAAATTCTTGGTGTTTAAATATTGTTTCAACGAGTGACGAAAATGACATCTTTTGAAGCGAGAGAACAATTCACCGACCGAGGAGAAGCCGAGGTTGGAAATGTTCATGAGCTTCAAAAAATGATTTTTTACAAGTAAAGCACTATACTTCTTCTATCACCCCAGTTAGGCCAAGTGTACTAAATTGAAAAAAAAAATGAACAAAGGCTTTATTTTGTATTAGAAGTAGCAAAAAAACAAACTAATCCTTCAATATTAAACAAAAACCATTTGTGATTTAAATATTGGTAGATTGTTGTATTTGAAAAATTGTTCAAAAACTATAGGAGTATCACAATAAAGCTTAGTATTTATTGAGATAGACAATGACAAATTTGCTCTATTAAATGTTATTCCAGATGACAAAGCGGCATAATCACATGGTCCAATAATTGTTTCCCTATTTTGTACAGACTGTTGGTTGATTAATCAACATATCCTTCCACACTATTACTAGATTTCCAACCACCATGCTTTTTTAACCAAAGCAAGTCATCTCCTGCATTCACTAATGGCATTGCAGATGTTCTGCAAAAACTGTAACCAGTTTATTCTTAAGGATTATGCAACTTAAAAATTTCCATAGGGAATTTACTAAATTTATTAATTGCCACGACCTATCCTCTACATTTTGGTAGTTAATAAAGAATCTTGAATTTATTTGATCCATGTTTACTGGACAGAGGTTCAAATATTTTTTTATATCTCACAAAAGGGTCTAGAAATATTAAAAGAACACATAACCTTAACTTTTATATTACATACTTTAACTAAGAGAGTACTTCCAATATACTTTATACCACTTTCCGTTAAATCTTTTAATTCCTGGCAACGACAAGTGTCAGATATTCCAAAAACTAAGGCTATCTACAAAGATTGGTATGTATTAAGTATTTACAATAAAAATAGTAATTTTGTTACCTTTATTAAATATTTGGAATATGGTGAATTCTTAAGGAAAGTCTTCCGATAAAAAATTTTTGGATTTCTGATTTCTAAAACCATCCGATTTTCTTTTCAAAAGAGAATGTAACTTTAGATATGTACCGATATCGATATCATTATTAATAGATAATGTGGTTGTCAGCATCGAATACATACACCATAACGTCGGTGACTTGAAACTTTTATACAATTCTCCAAAATATGCCAGTAGCACAGTTTACAAAAATGAATTTACATGCCTTTTGCCTCTCCAGTTCATAATTTGACACAGAATTCTTCATATATCTTATTCGATTTTGCTGATAATAAATCCGAAGAGGTTCCTTAAGCTTTATTTACTATTTCTCAAGGAGTACCGATTGTTAAATCGCTTTCTGAATCAGACATTATGAAATACACAAAAAACTGTCAACAAGTTTAAGATGAACTGAAGCTAACAGTTCTGAATAATTAACGTTAAACATAAAACATTAAATAAACAACTAACACTACACAAATTTACGTGGGTTGTTTGAATTTTGCCATATTTTTGTAATATCGGAAACTTATCTTTTCGTAGTGAGTCGTAGAAAAATATAACTTTCTGTCACCATTATTTTTGTGAGCAGGATGGGTGGATTCATTGGACTGTCATGTGATTCACGCTTTTCATTCTTCCAGTTTTCTGGTACTAGTTTTAGGATTCGCCTCGACAACCTGAAAGACTCGTTCATCAAGCTGTACTGTTCTTACAGTTTGGTTATATTTTTCACCTTGCAACATTTAGCTTTGTTTCGAAAGGCACATCTTTCAAGGGCAGTTGGATGTTCAGTCTTGAATGATCTCATGTGTATTATTAACTTGCTTAACTTTATTGCTTAACAAACATATTTTACCTAGTACTGTAAATGAATAGGTGTCTGCATCGTCCAAGTCACCCCAGTTTGATCTGTGGGAGCTTTTACAACTATCAAGCAACTTCAGGATAGTAATGTCATAAATTAAAGGCAAAGACTATCAGTTCATATTTATTCAGCACGTCAACCTAAATACACAATTTATACGGAAGTGGTGAAACCAGTTGGTTCAAATAAGAGAGAAAAGCAAACAACCTGTGTATCTCATATAAGTTCATACAAGTTCTATCAAAATAATTCAGGTAAAACACAATGCGTGGGTTCCAACAAGTGTGATAGTATTATTGACTGATCTACGGTTTTGTTTTTTTAAAAATTGGGTTAGTAATACCGGGTCAGTATATCAACTGATTTAATGTTTTTTCTTTAGAATTTCATTTAGTAATACCTGGCCAATTTGGTATTAGGAAATGTTTTTTTAAGGAAAGTATATTTGTATTCATATTGCAATTATGTAATCTTAATAGCAGTTAAAACTGGTTTACTTCTGTGTTTTACCTCCTCGGTATCTTTGAAAATACAATACATCAACATCATTCTTTTCAACCCACCAGTATGAAAATTAATCTTATCTTAGGCTTATAGAGAAGGATAGAACTCTCTCTCATATCGTACCCTAAAGAGCAAAAACTTTTTTTTTTAAAGAAGATTCTCCAAAATTCTTACCCCAGCTCATTAATAAATAAATTGTTCTTAAATAGCCTATCTTTTATCAACAAACCACCTATCAATCACAGCTTAACTGAGACACAATTTTCATTCCTCTTTCTTATATTTTCGTTCCTCTTCCTTATATAGATAGACCAACAATAAAATTCAAATGTATTTTCAAAGATGTTGAGGAGGTACAACTCACAAGTGAATCCATTTTAACTTTGGAGAAGGATGGCTCTCTACCAGAATCACTTCTCATAAAAGTGATTGCAACCGAAATATCATGACTTGTGCATTAATGTCACACGCTATGGAAACAAGTCATACTTTATGTAATGTATGCCTTAATAATATATTACACAATTCTGGAGGTACTAGAAGTATTTAATCTGAGAACTCTTTTGAAGTTGTATATGATATGAATTGACATAACATGACAAGCTTGTTTTCAGGATACCTAGCAACATAAAAATCTTGGCTAACTATTTCATGAACACAAACATAACACTTCTCTCCCTTAAGCAACATAATCACTTAACCACACCGGTGGTTGTCTAATTCGTTGCGGCCTCACATACGTAGCTGGAATTGGAGTAACTTCGTCCTGATCATTCGTTAACGGCGCATTAGAAACAACTGGCATATACGGGTTACATTGAACATCCGAATGATTATGATGGTGGTGAGTAATTGAATTCCGTTTATTACCCTCACCATTTAAAGTAACAGGAAATCTAAGTTTGATTTGATCTACATGCCTGCGCAAAATGTTTCCATCATGCAATTTAGCTTTGTAAGAAACTGACCCGCTAACTTCAGAGATTATCGCAAGAATCCATTTATCGCCGCTACTATAATTTTTAATGAAGACGGTGTCGTTACCGCTAAATGTTCGTAGGTTAGATGACTCTAAAGCACTGTCAAGAGATTCTTCACTTTTAAGTTTCAACTCCGAAGACAAATTCTGGAATTAGTTTATCCAACACAATTTGTAACTTCCTGCCCGGTAGGACTTCAACCAGCGGTTGAGCTAAGAGTGATGTGCTGGTATAATAAAAATTTAGCTAATTTAAATTTCCAATCTCCAGTAATATTTTTTTTAGAAAATCTTTAGTTGTTTGAACCATTCTTTCTGCCATTCCGTTTCCTTGAGGTCGACGAGGAGCGGTGGTCACTAAACGAATTCCAAGCATTTTCCCAAATTCTTTAAACCGTTCGCTAGTAAATGCAGTTCCATTATCAGATATCATTGTATCTGGCAACCCGTGAGTAGCGATCAACCCATACAATGTTGATCTTCGACCAAGCTTCGTATAATAGTGTATAAGTTAGTTTAAATTCTTGTTATTACAATTAAGATGCACAAGTTGGTGCAATGGTAATAGTGCAATTGTGAATATCTAAAATACAGTTGATAACCGAAGCTGGTAAAAAAGTAAGTAGACCGTTTTACTACATATGGTTGGAGGCACTTGGTGTGCACTGGTAGAAGTCTAGTATGTTGATGGACCAGTAGCAGATGTACGGGAGCATGGAAGTACCGTGCATTAGCAGCTGAGAAATCTGAATAGAGGCGTGCAGTTCCTGATGGTGAGAGGCCACCTGGAGCAATATTTGAACGAGCAGCCTAGAGGGATGACCACATCGGAGTTGATTTCAATGTAGAGAGCTGGTGCTGCTTAATCCAGGTAATTCAACCTTTTAAAACTTTTTAATATTGTGATTTTATTGGTGATTATGACAATTTGGTGATTTTTGTGCATTTTGTTGTATTATAAGGACATTTTTAATTGAGAATTTTACTTTGAGAAGCGGGTTGTATGAAAACATATTTCTGTACTATTTGGTATTATGAAATGACTGTGTAATATTGGCTTTTGTACTAAGTAAAGAGGTTTTGGCGTCTGAATGGGAAAGCATCTTCAGAGGGTATTACTATAGGGTGATATGTAATGCAAGTCTAGGTGGTAGGACTTGATTTCCAGAGTAGGTGTAGATCATTTGTGGAAATACAAATTTTAGGGAGACTTTTCAGAAGGACCTACACAGCAATTATGGCTTCCCAACAGAAGGCTCGATTAGTTAGAGCCTAGCATTCACAATAAATTTGGTCGGCCCAATGCTGGGGCTCCGTTGTAGGGTAATTCCAGAATAAAGTTTGGCAGCCCATTCGTGGAGCTAAGATGCAAAGTAAATTATGGTGTCCAACGTGGGGCTCCGTTGTTAAGTAATTCCAGAGTAACATATATATATATATATATATATATATATATATATATATATAGATATACATATATGCAAGAATACTTACAAGTTCCAGCCCTAAATATGAACAAGAAATAATACAGTATATATGCAAGAAGCAAGTGGTTGACGTTAACATTATTGTACACAGAAAAGTAAACAGTAAAAAGTGCTTTAACACAAGCTTTAAGAATAATTGCATACTCGTTCGTGCATTATGGACGTGCATTTGGTAAGGTATGGTCTGCAATTTACTGTGGATTCAATCAAAAAAATGTATCTATCTTCCAAAACAGCAACACAAGTAAAACAAACATAAAAATAGACTTTACCTTAAGCTATCGGCTTCTCTATGGTACCATCTGAAGATGAAGAAATGAAGGCTGAGTGCTGGAACCAACAACTTAACTATACCAGCACACTATGTACAAAAACGCATTTTGAAATCGCAACTTCACACCGCTCAAAGAATGTATAACAGAGGAATCGAATAAGCAAGAGAGCCTTTCAAAAGTTGAACTAGTATTTATACAACTTGAAAATGACAGGGTTAAGTAACATAAAACCATTCTCGGCAATAGAGTGTCAAATATTCTATGAAATGAAGCAAAAATATATATTCCAGACAACAACGGCAAAACATTTGTAAAATGCAAACACTAAAGAAGGCAAAATAGATATTTAATTCCATTAAGTTTCGTAGTTGGCATGGGAAAGCAAAATATATATATATATATTTAAAACATCTAAGCAAGTACGCAACCAAGCATACTGTCAAAGAAAAGCCCGAATTTTAAAAGAAATGAATAGAGGTGTGTTTTATTATCGATTTTAATAACTACAATAATAATTTTAGACGAAATTGGAATACAAGAAACACGCCAAGGAGAGAAACGGAGCAAACGAACCATGACGGGAACATAAATCAGTATGCACGACAGCAACAACCTAGGGAACAACCGGCACAACCAAGGAGAACAAACCAAATCAACATTGAAACTACGAGTCAAACAAGACCATCTACGTCGAATCAAGATTTTTGAATGAGGACAAAACAAGTAAGCCCTTAAGAATTAATGGATACAAACACCAGCGCGAATATATAAAATGTGAGGTGGAAAATGATTTGAACAAAAGCTTATTACCGATAATTAAATTAAAAGTGGGAAATAATAAAAGTAGAATACTCATTGATACGGGAGCAGAAGCATCGTTAGTGTCAGAAGATTTTGTTAAATGAGAGGATAATGCCTGTTAGGAAATTTAATTTACTAGCACTGAATAGCAAGAGATTTGCAAGTGTGAATAAGATGGTAATTCTGGAATGTGAAATGGGAAAGATGAAGTTTGAAAATAAATTTATAGTAGTACCGAGGTTAATGATAGATGTGATATTTGGTATGGTCATAATTGATAAGTTGGGAGTAAAAATAAATGCCAAAGGAAAAGTAATAGATGTAAAGGGAGAATATATTAAATGGGATGATGAGCAAAGTGTCGAAGTCGAGAGAGACTGTTTGAATATTAATCAATTTGAGGGTGAAGTAGATGTAGAGGGGGATATAGATGATAAAATAAAATGTCCAGAAGAAATGAAAGATAGGGGGAAAGCATTATTGATGAAGCATTCCAAATTAACAAAGATCAGGATCCAGAATGGCAACAGGGTATGTGCATAAATTAAAATTTGTAGACACAGAGATGTTTAACGTAATTCCGCTAGAACGCGAATCAAGAAAGTATACAGGTTTTTATATAAAAGGGCAAATGTATAAACTTAAAGTGGTTCCTTTTGGTTTGTTTGTAAGTAAGGATGTGATAGTAAAGACTATGCAGAAAATTTGGGAACCGTATGAAGAATTTGAGAGTGATATTTTAAATTTTAGCGAAGACTTTGAACGAATTTGGTTAGAATTAAATTTAGTAGGAGGAAAAGTAAACACGAAGAAATGTGAATTCTTTCAGGGGAAACAAAATTTTTGGGATATGAAGTAGGATATATTAGGGGGGAAAAACAATGCAAACAATAAGTTAACTTCAGAAAATAATTTTGAAAAGGTAGTAAATATTGGAAACAAGAAGAATAGAATAATTGCAGATAAAAAACTATTGATAATGGACAGGGAATAAGAAGCAAGAGCACATATTGTAAAAATAAATAAGGGAGTTAAATAGGGATATAATTATAAATTAGGATGGGTATAGAATAGGGATATAATTATAAATTAAGGTAGGTATAGATAAAGGATTAGAATAGGGACATAATCATAAGTTAAGATAGGTGTAGATAGGAGTTAGGATAAGAATTTAGATATAGGATTAATTAGATTTTGTAAATAATATTGGGGGAATAATTAGGAACAAAGGAGACAAGTAAAATACATGCAAAGAAATAAAAGTATAATAATTTATTATCAATGGTGATTTTATTTCACGTTAGGCGCCAAAATGGCATTAATTAAAAATTCTATATTTTAATTTGGGGGAATAATGTTATAAGAGGGTAGTTTAAGGGTAGATTAAGTCATAAGGGTCGTAGGATAAATATAAATAATTTTAACTTTAAGAAAACCAATTCCATCTATTATAGGAGTAAATCGACTATTTTAGAAAGTCAATTGCGAGCACACTGTATATACAGTGTGTACAGTGTGTACAGTTTGTATTTATTCTTTGTTAATGCATAGTTATATAAGTTCTGATTAATACAGATTTATTTTCAATTTTCTACGTTTTTTACTGTTTTTATTACCACTGAAAATTGAGTTTAAAATTTTTAGAGCAATTGTTTCTCTTTATCATAATGGAAATTAAAGCCTACTACGACCAAAACATAATTATGTGATTTTTAGTGTTTTGATTCAATCAAACATAGCCATGTTATACCTCTTTGGAAAGAGTTTTTTGTCAGCATTTCAAAAATGTAAAAATCCAATATGGCGGCTATTTAAAAATAAAAAGTTGAACATCGTCACGCAAAATCTAGATGCCCTAGACAAAATCTAAGTTGAAAATGTGAAGCGCAATGGGGAATTACCATGATGTGCCAAATTTGAACATTCTATTTCAATTAGTAGACTATCTACGAGCAAATAAAGAAATCGTCAATTTTGTGTTTTTGCCTCTATCTAGTAACCTATGAAAAATTTTTGAAATTTGAAAACCGATCTGAGATCCCCTTATGATTATGCAACTTTTGTCCCATTTAACCAAGATCGTATCTCCTACAGTTTCCAAGATCCCCATGTACTACATTTTATACTGTACACACTGTATAGTATATTTGATTTAATGCATAAGAAAGAAGCTCATTTTGCAATAATCCGATACCATTTAGCTAAAATAATAATATGTACATTGTGTAATATGTTTAAGTATAATTTACGAGTGAAGATAAGGTTTTAAACGCAACTAATTGCATCAATATAAATACATTATCGAAAAAGATAGATAAACTGGCATTCTGGATATTTAATAATTTCGTCGAAAATATCAACGCATGTATAAGAAAACGCATTCTAATACGTCATTAAATACGTGACTAGAAATAGTACATTTGTTTAGAAAACCAAGATATTTTAATAAACAATAAACACCAGACGGTTAATTATACGATAAGTTTTGAACTTTTAAGCAAAAAATATAAAATACGTGACAAAATAAAAGCAATATTTGGAAATTCTAAGAAGATGCTATGATATATTGAATGTAGACGTGCGGAATAGAACAAAAGTACAACAACTAAAACCAGAGAATTTGAGAAATCCCAAAGTACTACAGAGATAGGCAGAGATTATCAATAAACACGCAACGCGCACTACTTAAAGCATTGATAGGAGGGCTTATAAATACAATGGGGAATGAATAAACATTTAGTTCATCTATAACAAAGCACGAATCACGTCGGTATGCAGTAGAAATTTACATGACAGTATTAATTAGTGAAGTTTATAATTTAGTATAAGTAAAAATTTGAAAGTGCCAAATTTGTACAACGAATAATAGCCGATCTACACATAGACGTAGTTAAACTATTAAATAAAATTTATTCTAATATTTTACAATTTAAGGCTCTAAATCAATATCCTGATACTGATCTAAATCAATATTTAATAACTTGATACTGATCGAAATCAATATCGTCCCACATCTAAATTAAATATCTGAATATATTTCTAAAATTACCCCTAAGAGGAAAATATAAGAATACGTCTGAAAATACAACCAATTAAACAAAAGTAAGGACACTCATGGGATCCGAGGAAAACTACAAGCAATAAGTAGAACGAGTGTAGCAGGGGATGCTGAATACAGATACTCTGAGGCAATTCCAGTGACAAGGAAAGAAAAAGGCAGGTTAGCGACCTTAAATATTTTATTAGTTAAAGACTGTTTCAATTTTAATATTTGCTATATATTGTACGTCTGTAAGAATCAACAAAAAGGTCACTTGAGAATTTGAAAACAGGGAAATCATCTTAGAACGTTCGAAGATACGTAAAAATAATCAAAAAGATATTTTTGCTGGCTTTCAGGAAATCATAAATTTGGTAAATGTTAATGTTCAGGGTTAAATTTTAAATTTATATAAAATTGTACATATTATTATCAATCATTATATTGTGTAATCTTTGGATTGCTTCATTTAAATTCATTTAAACAGTAGAGAGAGTAAGGTTTAAACAATCTTTATCGCCGTACAATAAGAATATCATATCAAATAAAAATAACACCCAACGTAAAGCGATTTCATATCAATTATAATGACACCCACAGTAGGGGAATTTCACAGCAATTAAAATCGTGCTCAAACGTGGGGCATAATAAGGGATATCACAGCAATTTAAATATATATATATATATATATATATATACTAGGTTATCATAAAGTAAGGGATATATTTTAAATCATTACAACTTTTTAATAAATTAAGTTAGTAACATAAAATAAACGAAATCTAGTTGCTTAATGAATGGGATTTTACCGTATCTATGAGAAACAAAAGCGTTGTCATAACAATTGTTGACACTAGTGTCAAAACGAAATTATTCAATTTGAAGTTTTATTTTGAAATTAAAACTCAAGTAAACGTTGAGTTCAAACGACTCAACTGTAATAACATGGATTTACAAACAAGAATTGGTTTAGTTCAGTGCTATTATGAATCCGGCAGAAATTACACCGCTGGATTACAAAGATTTCGCACGAGAATGGGTTTGAGAGCGGGACCCTGTCAAATGAAAGCGCATCGCAATTTGATACAAAAATTTGAAAGAACAGGGTCTGTAACTGACTTACCAAGATCAGGAAGACCAATAATTAGTGATGTCCAAGTTGTAGAGGTTCTTCATGAAAATCAAGACATAGCCAGAAGCAATTCACTCGCAATCAGTAGTGCAAATGCGATATCCAAGCGATTGCAAATGCCGTATACCACGGTTTGGAAAATTTTACGCAAAATTCTAAACATGTATCCATATAAACTGAAAATGCTGTTTGAATTAAAAGACGCAGATTTGGCTACTAGGTACGATTTTTCTTTGCGAGTAATGGCTCAGATGGAAATTGAACCCGAATGGTTATCCCGTATTTTATGGACAGATGAGGCACATTTTACTCTGAATGGTGGAGTCAATACTCAAAACTGTAGAATCTGGTCTGCAGAAAATCCGCAACAAATCGTTCAAAAAGGTCTTCATGACAAGAAAGTCACCGTTTGGTGCGGTTTTACAGCTGATTTTATTATTGGTCCGTATTTCACGAGGAAATGCAGAATGGACAAGCCGTATCTGTAACTGTAAATGGTGAACGATACTTGCAAATGTTACAAAATTATGTTATTCCACAACTGCAAAACGGGCACTACGGAATTGAAAACATCATTTTTATGCAGGATGGAGCACCCCCGCACATTTTTCGACCAGTCAAAGAATTGTTAACCAACGTTTTTCAAGATCGCGTGTTAAGCAGACATTTCGTAAATTCATGGCCACCAAGATCACCTGATCTAAACCCAGCGGATTACTGGCTGTGGGGTTATTTAAAAAGTTTAGTGTTTAGAAGACGACCAACTACGCTACAAGAATTAAAAGACAGTATTACGGAGCAAATTGGTACAATTCAACCAGAAATGTTACGAAATGCTGTGTACAATTTGGAGGTAAGGATGGTGATCTTACAACAACAAAATGGAGGTCATATTAAGCAATTGCCGTAACCTGTTTTGGGAATACTAAATCCCATTTCATAAGCAATTAGATTTCATTTATTTCTTGTTATTAACTTAATTTGTTAAAAAGTTATCATAATTTAAAATATATCCCTTACTTTATGATAACCTTATATATATATATATATATATAATAAGATGTATCTGTAAACAAACTCTTACGAAAATAATAAAAGCTTATTGACGAACACAAATCAGGCTAGTAGTTATATAGCCATTAACAAAACATTAGCTTTATTACTTCACAGGGGAGGACACATCCACTGACCGACGGTTTCGACTTTGTTAAGCCTCATCAGAGCAGATTAGTTTCCAACCCTATGAAGTAATCGAATCTATTGTACTGATATCATTTCGAAACAATCTCTGTACTATGGCAAAAGTAAATAAAACCGCCATCGGGTGATAAAACACCAACACTACTAAGTGTGGAAGTACAGAATTGAATCGAAACTACATAGTAGATTCTATAGATGGCTATAAAAGTACGTCTGGCCTTTGAGATTTGCGGAATGCTACAGCAAAATTTATTTGCAAACGTAACAAACCTTCGCGTGGCGACACCCGGGTTCATGCCCCAAAGGCAATTCAAATAATAAAAGACAAGTTATTTGCAGTTCGCAATATAACTACTAGTTCGATTTGTATTCGTCAATAAGCTTTTATTATTTTCATAAGAGTTTGTTTACAGATACATCTTATTTAATATATTGTTCTACACAATTTCCTATTGCGGACTGCAAATAACTTGTCTTATATATATATATATATATATATATATATATTATTTAGATAAGATGTTATAAACTTTTGGGATGATTTTGGTCAAAATCATCCCAAAAGTTTATAACATCTTATCTAAATAATATATATATATGTATATATATATATATATATATATATGTATATATAATATATATATATAAATATTTTGGATAGTTAATTACACAAGGTAAGTTGATAAATACTATAGTATTAAAGTGAATAAGATGAAACAATAATTTAGACTTTTATGCAAAGCCCAAATAATCATTTCAAATCGAGCTAGTAATTGAAAGATGGAAAATATAAGGTCTTGGACAGGACTTGAACCTGTATCCTGGTTTTGCCGGAACCATGCGTTCACCAATTACGCCACCGAGACCAATGACACACTTGGGAAATTTACAAATTTAAATTGTGTACACAATTATATATGAACCTAACTTTCAATTACGTTTGGCATTTTTGTCAATCATATCTCACATTGTTAAGTTTTGACTTATGTCAGTTATAGACAGGAAGCTACGCTCAAAATTACGGCTATAAGCCAAGTATTAAATATATAAATATTTTGGATAGTTAATTACACAAGGTAAGCACTATTTTTCTAGTGGATCCCAAAATAGTTTTATGAAAGGAGGCAAAAATATTAGCGAGATGTATATATATATATATATATATATATATATATATATATATATATATATGTATGTATATATTATATATATATATATATATATATATATTTTATAAGATGCAACTTATGTTAGTTTCATTTAGCTTCTTTCTTGTTAAAACATGGATATTTTCTGTCATAGTAGAAATGGCTCTCTCACTCTTCATAATCTACATTTCCAGTCGTTCAACTGTTGAATCAAATTTTCTAAAACTTTTTTCTTTGGACAAGTTGTTATCTGAATATTTTTGATAAAAAATCTTCTTACAAGTGAAGAGTTTTTTTTAAATAATAAGCACACCAATTGTTAATTCTTCAAATGAAAATATTTTATTATAAATCCATCACAAAATTTATAAATAGGGTAAACTATACAATGACTAGTTGCTTTACGGGTAAATTGACATGAGAAGTAGATAAACATTAAAATAACAACTTGTTTGTTAAATATAGGATTATTTTACTTGATCTTTTAAGATTAAATATAAAATTTTCACAGAAACCATTCATTTTAGGAAGTTCTATGAGTATGCAAAATTGACATGTAAAATGCTTCAATAAATCTAAATGTATAGTTTATAAAATTCAATTTTTAATATACTCGTATTTTTCATTATTTGCCTTAGTTGCTTCAAATTTTTAATTGATTGTCACCGATAATATTTTTTAAACTTTATAAATTTTACAAAATTTTGATATTTTTCGAAACAACTTAGGAATATAGCCACTTATGTTCAATTTTTGTTAACCTAAATACTGTAAAAATATACAAAGTGTGATATTTAAAAAGAAAAATTAGTTTGGCAGTACACCCTGGCATTGATTGAATACAATTGCAGTTAAAAATATTTTGTGAATATTCGTAAATATAACTGAAACATTTTTTAAATGTTATATTAAATGAGTGAATTTCCACACACTAATGGATAACCCTAAATAACTTCTAAAATAGAATTTAATATCAATCATGTTTTTCATTAAAAATAAGTTGATAATTCCATAAATCAAATATTCATGTTAAAAATGTTGTAAATATTTAATAGAAGGAACGTTTTTGAAATTTTATAATAACAGAATGTAATCTATGGAGATTGGAAATGATTTAATTACTAAGTAGTTTGCAGTAAAAATACTTCATTGTCAACTTCAAAAACATGATTGCTTAAAACAACATTGGATTAGAAAAGCTAACAAAATAACTCTGAAATTTTTAAATACTTTATTTCTGAAGTCATAAGAATCCTCTAAATAAGCATACTTTTGAAAAAACTAGAAATATAAAGCTTATATATATATATATATATATATACATATACATAAGCAAGTAAGTGTGTGCAAGCAAGTAAGTGTGTGCAAATATAGTAAATCAAAATGCAGTGGACATTAATTATATGGGAAAATTTTTATGCAAATTTAAGAATTGATACCTGGTTTCACTTTCCTTTTACTAAACTGAGGTTTTTAAGAAACACTGTTTAGAATCTTCATGTTGATATTTATTTATTGTCGTTAGACTTTATTAAAGAAAAACTAGGTTTACAAAGTTTATCAGAAAATTTAAGAATTGGTATTATATCATCTCCACAATGTTATTAAAAAAAAAAGATATCCACTATTATATTGATTAAAGGATATTGTAGGAATAATTAACAAAAAAAGTACTCCCATGTTGTTTTTCTTGACTAATAACCATTAATGTTGAAAGATAGTGATTGCTATAACAGAACATTGCCACAACTAAAATTAGCATTTCAATAAATTTTATATAAGTTCAGTTGGTGCACATTTTTTACTACATGATTGATCATAAATAACAAACAATAATAAAACTAGGATTTTTAGCTTTCTGGTGTCTACTGCAGAAAACAATTAAATTTATTCTAAGAAGAGGCTAATATGTTGGTGCTGAATAAGTAAATGAGTACATAGTTTAAATTAAAAAAAGAAATTGTTTCAAAAAACCAAATACAAAGATTACATAATTTTTAGTAAGATCCTTCTTTAAGTCTTTATGGTCCAAATTGCAACTAAAAAATTTCTCAGAAATTAATTTTAGTTTTCTCTCCACAAAGATTCAGCTAAGATACTAATTCCAAGCAAACTGTTTCCAATGGCTCAAACATGCTGATTAATATGGATAAATAATGTTCTAACCTATGGCAATTCTAAAATTATCAATAAAAATTGATCGTCAGCATTCACTATTTTTTATCTTGAAAATGCTGTATTACAAGTAGCTAGTTAAGTTTGATAACTTTCTCTAACAGCTATTAAAATTTTGATTTCACTTTTAACATTTGTTCAACTATACTTGCCAAATAAGATGACAAGTTGTGTTACAATGGAACATACTGCAGAATCCAACATGTTTATTCTAAATATACTAATTTTCAAAAAAAAAATCCACAAATAAAAATAACTCAATAGATTATTTTAATTTATATTATCAATAGAAATTATTAATCGATTTTAAATCACAAACATTGTCAGTGAGATCTATATATCTTCTCTAACTGTTCGAATTTGGTATCATCTAACTGTAAAATGAGAATCTGGCATATAAATCTCAATATAATGCAATAAAGCTTTCTTAGTCTTAGAAGATTTATAAACAGATGAATAAAAAGCTTTTAGCATAACCCTGCATTCAAATTAAAATCATAAGCAACAATTATTTTCCAACTAAATTATCAAAGTAATGAAACTGCAAGGAAATTACCAATTCCCATTATACAAAACTGAACATCCATTTGAAGAGAACCTCAAAGCTGCAAACAGTATTGACGTCAAAATAATTAAAATTTTATTTTAATCTAAAAAGATCTGAAATTGAGTATAGAAATTAAGAGATTTAATAAACACTTTCTCCAGAAAAATTTTAATGTTTATAAGTACAAGAGATTTTGTCTTATAAATTAAGATATTTAAATTTACTACTATACAACTCGGCATTCAAAAGTAAAAGTTGAAAAACATTTTGCATTTCAGTGAAGTAAATATGATTTCAGGTATCAGCTTTTAAATTTTAATAAGAAAAATTTTCTCATATAATTCTGAAACTTATTCAAACTTCTTGATATAGTAAACAAACCACAATAAAGTAGTGCAAAATGCTATCTAAAAATAAACTTACAGCACTGGTAGTTTGTGGAGAATTCCTTTGTGAAGCAATAAGAGCTTCAGTATCTACAGTTTGTTGTACAAGATAATGTCCTCCAGTTGTGGCATAACCAACTGCAGCTGGTGTTCCTGAGCTTCCCGTATTTGTTGCATAGTATTGTCCCTGATTTGCATATATTGTTCCAGACTCGCCTACAGTATATACCGGATACGCCCTATTAAAGTATAAAATACAGTTGCTTTCTACAACTTTTAGGCAGTTTTACTTACATTTGTGCTTGACCACCATTAGTTTGTGCTGCATAAATTTCAGGTTCCACATACTGCACATGATATCCTTGATGTGATGCCACAGTGTCGCCTTCTTGGGAAACTGAAAAATTAAGTTTAGAATTATTATTCAATAAGGCTTTAAGAACTAACAATGTCGATAAGATCTTCGATACATAATCAGATCCTAACTCTGTGACTATCAACAGGGAACTAATACTAGTTTAGTACAGGTAAACCCCTCAAATTACATATACCATGGACACAAAGAAGTGCGATCATGTGCAAGTAATGCAGGCACAATGTTAGATCCCTACCTGTTGGAAAAGAACCCCAAAAGATTTTGAAAACGAGGGGATATAAATATCAGATTAGATGCAATCAAACTAATCAAACAAGACATGTGAACTCAGAGCACACGCAGGTGACACGTGCACCTATTTATTCATCAGTGACTGAAGATGCAATTACATTAAGTGTAACATTACAACATAAAGGGGATTATAAATAATTAAAATAATAAGCTGCAGTGATTATATATTATTAGTGCTTACCTACTGCAGGTTGCACAGGTGTTAATGAAGCATAAGATCTAGCTGCAGCTTCTGGCAGCATTAAGGTTAAAAATTTATTAGAGCAGCGTGATATCAAATTTACAAAGCAAGTAGGATATAATCAAGTATTATGCTTAAACGTTAGTTACTTATTATGCCCTGCTTACACAATACTACAAACAAGCACATAAAACACATATTTGAAAATTCTGTGTTACCTGTTACCGTTATAAATTGTGGTGAAGACTGACCAATAGCATCAGCGTCATGTGAATCGCTCTGATGTTCGGTTGTTTCAGTACTCTCGTTACTTGAATCTGCTGCTTGTTCTAATGCAGAAACATCAATTACTGGAACACCATTTACAATTGTTCCACTAGCATTAGTCTGTAAATAAACAGTTGTACATATAAAATTTTAAAGCACTTCCATGCACTTTTAATGCAGCACTTGAAAAACTTTTATTAAGTTAATATTACAATACCATTAAAATTTCTGAATTAAAGTTCCGGCACTAATACACTGAGCATACTCCCTAGTTAATATATTAAAATATCATACAGCAACTAATCTAACCAGATAAAGTGATATCTGCTCAAGATTAAATCAATATTTAATATATGAGTAAAACAAGAAACTGGAGGTTTGATAAGCTAAGATATAGCAAATTACCTGGTGTAGACTAGCAGGAAGTACGATTAGTTGAGTAGACTGTGGCTGGATTGGAGGAGTAGTAGCTGGAGTTGGTGTGGGGGGGCCGCTGCCTCCTGCTACAAATCGAGCCGTTGTTGCCATGGTTGTATCTCCTTGGCTACGCCTGCCCACTGAAAAGGGCCAATTATAAGGAATTATCACATACGACAAAGCACAAAAGCTTTATGTACAATACATTCTATTAAAAATTATCTTTATACAACCTGATCTTACGGCACACTTCGATCTACTGAATTATACTCATATTTATGTGAAAGTTAAAATAAAGTAAAAAAATTGCATGCGATCAATCTAGTTTTTATATTGGAAAACTTTTTCAACAAGCTCAAGTCCTGCTGCTGATGATAATATTCATAATAACAAACATATCAATCATTGAGATAATTCCTCAAACATATATTTAGATAGGTAAAGCTTTCATTTTAAGTATTCACATGTTTCAGTATTATATATTTTCATCATAGCTAGTCAAGTTGGAGCTTCACTGTGAATACCACTATCACTATAGTCCTTCAACAAGTATGCTAAAATATTTTTTATATTGACGACAGTAAACGTGACACTTTGATATTTATTGTCACTTTTCAACCATATATGAAGTAAACCTTTATGATGACGACAAACCTTGGCTAAGCCAATTACAATAATTTTTTTAATCTTCATGTTGTCTCCGAATACAGAAAGGGGATTTTCATCTGACCTGAGTGTGTGTGCACAAGCACATATGCGCATGCTTGAGCTTGCATGCACACAAGTACGTGTGCATGCATCGCTGCATGTGTGCATGTGGCTGCATGCATGCACATGTATGCATGCGTACTTACACACATTCACGTGTAGGTACAGGTGTATAGGTTTAGTGTGTGCATATGCATATTTGCATGAGCATGTGTGTGGGTAAGTACATGTGTGAGTGCATGGTTTGTGTGTGTACAGGTATGTGTTGTACATGCATGTATGCCTGTGCACGTGCATACATGTGTATGGGTGTCTGTACAGAAGGTGTGTTTGTGTGTGTGTGTCTCTGCAGACATGTATGTGTCAGTATACAGATAGCATGTAGATATCAAAATGTTTAAACAAAAACGGAAGAATAATGAATAACTTTAAGTTGATAGTCAAAAGCACCTAAGGTCAAGTGTCGACCTACTCTATATCTTTAAAACAATTCATAATAAAAATCTATTTGTACTAGTAGTATTTTTAAAACTTACTCATATTTCAAAAGTTAGAATTTACATTTTATTTAAACAACTTTTATTATTTACTCGCTATTCTTAACTGCAATACATTTTGAGATAAAGGGAATAATTTTAAAGCATTTGCATTATGATAAATTACCTTATCATTTGGTCATAGACTACTAATTTATTTGTTGCCTCATCCAATGCTAAATTTTATCGCCGTCGTAAGTTTACTGTAAATTACTTAAATAATTTACTTTTGGTTGGTAGTAACTGTTAATATTATTGATTGGCAACTTGCACCGTTATATTATATCTTTTGAAATGAAATTATTCTTTAATACTGCTGCTAGTGCTTTTGTATTAAAATGCATAAACAGTAATTAAAAAAATTAACTGCATTATGTAGCAGATATTTTAACCATAAATTATTCTCTTTTATAAACCTCGATTAAACATCAACTGCTTTGGAATATAAATTTTTAATATATTTGTTTGTGCCAACAATCTCTTTTTTTGAGAAAGACAATATATTGATGAAGTTGCTAATGCCTATCATCTTTGATAACTAACCCTAGTTTTAACAAACACCCTAGGCTAGAAGTTTTAATAGTTTTGGTTTTATCAGAAAGTATCTGAATGTCATATTTTAGACATGTATTTCTACATTTTTTAATTACTATTTCACTTTTAATATTACATTTTGTAGATTTTTTAAAATTGAATAGTTACTAGTAACAGTATATTCTTATATAGGTTTTAGCAATGGTATGAGCTTTAATTTCATTATCAATAATAGGTATATTCTTAAAAAATGTATTCAACTAAAACAATTGCAATAGGGACAGTAAATACAAGAAAGACATATAAACCTATGTGTATATTTTTTGTCAAATATTTAAATAACTTCCATGCTTTCCATCATAATAAAGTTTAATTCAGTATTACACGATTTAAGCGTACATCAGCAGTTAATCCAATCACATGTCACTATGTATACAAGAAGTTTGTATATAAAAAAGTTCTTAAATAAAATATTTATGTTAAATTGTTTAATTGTTATCTGCAAAATTTAATAATTATAGTTCATATCCCTGACATAAACTGAAAGACCCAGAAACAATGTTCATAGTATTTTAATATTACAAAAAAAATCTTCAAAGTGATTAACAATTTTTATGTTAAATTGTTTGATTTATGAATCTGTTTCATGTCGATAATAAAAACATTATTGGATTTTTATCTTAAAATTATCAGGAACTAAGTTGACTGTCAAATATGTTCAAAAATAAACACCAGCAACACAGGGTTTTTATTTTGTTGTTTTTCTTTTGTATCGATGATGTTTAATATTTAAATAATTATAACTGGCAAGCATAACAGAGTTTAAATTAGATTTGTTCATTAAACTATAAACTAAGATTTGTTCAATAAAGTTCAACATTAGTACTTATATAAATACCTATTCAACAAAGATTTAATTATCATTAGAAATAAGAAAGTTAGTGTTAATACAGACTTTTGATTAAAATTAATTTGCTGATGAAACCCTGTATGGCAGAATGACCATTTAGCTGTCTCTTAAACCATCCATCGTCTAAGTGAGACCAAAATCCAGATGGGTTAGTGTTCAACATTTTTATTGGATAGAAAGTTCAAAGACCTTTCCAGATAGGTAAAAGTGTTAACGTTGGTTTACCTCTAAAAAGATTTGCATTTGTTTTCATAGAATTCACCCCTCGTCACTGTAAGCTAGCTCGTGCATTATTACTGTTACGTCTCCGTCACAGAGTAAATTTCATTTAGGTCTTTAGCGTCAATTTCATACATAACCGATTTTTGGTGCCCAACGTGGGAAATTTTTGTTGCGGGTAGAAATGATGTTACATTACGAATTTCGATATGTCTAGAAGGGGCAGAAACCCCATAACAATTTTAAAGGTGCACTGGCTAAGTGCTTGTAGTGCAGTAGGGGGTTCCTATGGAAAAATAATAAAAAAATATAATGTAAAATGGCCGAAATATAAAACTACTTTACAAGTACTACTTACCTTGAAGGCTTTACTAATTGTTCAAAATTAAGGGCACCAAACCATCATACTATAGCAATTTCATTGATATATTCATTACCAGGAAAACAGTTATTCCAAATAGGCCCTCTTGCTGTCGGTTTTCCTAAATCTCGTTCCCTCATCTTTTACCTTTTGTAACCCTACATTAAAAAACATTCCTACACTTTCTATTAAATTAGAACATTTTCAAAATAAAGGCATCTTCCAAATATGATTTCATCATTGGGATAACTGGATATTCTCTCACAACGTTCGCCTAACCTATCTTATAACTAACTCATATTAAAGTTCCATCTAAGTTTAAACTCTATTAACAATAATTCTCGATAATATAATAGTTCGTTCATTAACCATTAAGAAAAACTTAATATAACTCCCACTGCCTAGGTATTATTAACACAACTCCTAAGAAAACATTATTCTAGAAATAATACTTCTATTTCATTGAACTCTATTCCTAAGTTACTTTTTACATTTTTAAATCCCATTTACTTGGAAATGCCTTCCACAAAGATTCTTAGAAATACCTAGCACAATACCAAATTCTGCTTTTGTCATTTTAAGTTGCATTAAAAATATGAAATTTAAACAAGGAATTTACTTGCAATACATCCTACAATTAAAGCTTGCGTTTCACTTAACACGCATGTTCTCCTTTGCATTTTAAAAGTTTTGAACTTTCTTTCCAATAATCTTACACTTAAATGTGAACAACTAGTTCCATCGATCTACGAACCAATTATAATTATATTTACAAGTTCGCATTTTCAGGTTACTTCACTGATTGATTATTTCCTGAACACGATAGGTTCCCCATTCCAGTAATTTAATATCCAACCTATAATTGTTGAGTGAAGCGTCACTTATCACTCTTTTAATACACCACCAACACAATTTAAAACCATGCAAAACATGCATGTTTGAACTTCTTGGCCAATTCATCAAGCGAGGCTCAAAACAATTTGCAATCAGCCATCTGTCCAAAGGGCCATTGGCCTCTGCGAACATCCGTTACCCTTAAACCATATTTCTGTTCTTCTTGACTTTACTTCTGAACTTATTGTTATATTAGAATATCCCTCCCCTCTGTTAAAATTCCGAATTCCGTTCTCGCACATTATACGTCTAAAGCTTTCTTAAGGTCAGGTTCAAAGTCTTCAGATCGTGTAAAGGTACTAATTTTTATGGCATTTTATTAGTCTAGGGTTGTTGTGGTTTCTCGACCTCCAGGTAAATTGATATAAATATTACTGTAGAAGGTAAGGTTTCTGATTTGTATCAGTGATTTTTCAAATTGAATAAGACTAGTGCAAAATCCCTATCGTGATTGCTGTTTATATAAAAATGTACTAGGTGCCTTTTAGTTTATTTAATTGTCCTGATTTAACTTTCTATTAAAATATCCCCTTTGCATTACTCAAGGTTCTATAAAATTTTAAGGAGATTTCTTACTAAAGTTCCTGAACTAGCTGAAATTAATAATTGCTTTTCTAAAACGCAAGTGTTACAGCACTTATGCAAAATTCTTCTTAAAAATAAAGCAGAATTTTTCTGCACAAATTTTGAAGACGTGGTGACAGCATCTTCTTTATTTCCCTAGATTTAAATGAACAATATAATTCAAACATTTGTAAATTTACTAAATACATAAATTGGTCCTAAGAATAATATTCTTTTTGCATAAAAAACCATAAAACTTAAAAAATAGATGTAGCAAATTTTAAACACTCATCTTAAAAGTTATTTGCATATGTTCTGAAAAGAATGACTTGTGCTCATTATATTTAAACAATGATGGTGTTAACATTTTAGAGAGGAATTTTTCTAAACAAAATATATTAACACAACTTCTCAAATTGCTAATTTATCAAATAATATTTGTTTAGACTCAACTACATAGTTATATTCATATCCGGTTTAACCAATTCAATTTGATAAGCTGTATACAACTGATAAATGATTAAAAAGCTAGATACATTAAAACAATATGATCAAAAACAGTCACAAAATATTGTATGAAGGTTAATATAAATAGAATATAATACCTGAATAAAACTTCAAAAATAAAGTAGTCGCTCCTAAATAGGGATGTCCAATTAATCAAAGCACAGGCAGAAGATCATTTTCTTCTTCTATTTATTAACATGTTTTCATTGCTGAAAGAAATAAAACAATTTAGAACTTAAATGTTTAATAGTAACCTGCAATGTTTAGAGTAAAAAATATAAAATACTTGAATTGCTATCGCAGTACTTTATTTAACAAAATTTTTCAAAAACAGAAAATTCAACGTTTTAGTGATCATTAGATCAATCAACAAATACAGTCAGTTATTCTCTACATGTAAACAATAATCAATTGGTTAATAATAGTCAAACAATTAAACACAAATGTATGAGCAACATTAATTATAATGATAACTCGTGTGAATTCAGTTTTAAATTTTTCAAATAACTGCAATCTGCACCCCAAAAATTGTCAAAAATCACATAAAATGAAAATGAAAATAAATAGTGACTGATTACCTACTTATGCACTGGCGGACCTTCTACAAAGGTACTACACCCAATGCAAAACGAGGAGGTTAGTCAACGGAAACCACTGCGTTTCTAACTAAATAGATGATATTTTGCATTAATTTTTGTTCTTCTATGCTCGAATTACTTTCCCAATGCCAGGCAAAATTACTCATATCTATTTAGCTGGAAATGCATTGATTTCCGTTAACCAACCTCCTCGTTTTGCATTGGGTGTAGTACCTTCTTAGGAGATCCACAAGTACATAAGTAGGTAATCGGTCATTATTTGTTTTCATTTTCAACTTTGTTTTTCAACCAGTTATTAAAATTTTGTCTGGCAATGCCATATAGTAACATGTCGGAGACTTGTACGGTCACAGATAGTTGGTTGGTTACATTTGGGTATAGAGGGCGCATGAGAAATATTTTGTACGTATAAATACACCAGGATTTGTGTATAATTCAAAATCTTGGTTGTTTTGCAAAAAGATCTCGTCCGTCTGATGAGCTGCAAGAACAGCGAAACTAGTCACGGGTTTTTGCTTTAGCAAAATAACCAACACTTTTACATTAATTTTCGTTCTTCTATGCTCGAATTACTTTTCCAATGCTAGGCAAAATTATCTTACATAAAATGAAATGTAAAACCTTCGAAAATAACTAAATGGTCAATTTTGAGCATGAACTAGTAACAACTTTAACATATAACTAACATAATGTAATCCAGTAGAACGAAAATTCACTTAGCTGGTCTAAACTGCACCTTCAATTTAATCGAAGTAGTAAACCCGTGACAACAACAGTTGCTCAATTATAATCTTTAAAATTTTAATGAGGGCTGTTATGCTTTCAATGCATAAATTACATACAAAATATTACTGGCAGAAAGAAAGTCAAGAAAAAGACTATGAATTAAAAGAAATCAAGTAAAACATCTCAGAACCCATTACCTTAATGTAAGATTTAAGTTGTTAGATTAAAAAATGAAAGTGTTAAACATTTTAGAAAGTTTAAAAGGTAAATATGTTTGAACAAAATTTCATTCAATTGAATTTTTTTTTTGTAATACTGGTTAAGCATTTATAAGCTCGTACAATTGGTCCATATAAAATAACATGATGTTAAACAAAATTTAGGAGCCATGGTCATTTTAATATCTCAAGTGCCTCACTAACCCTTTCAAAATAAATATTGGACAAACTTTGTTCTGAAATTTTAATATGCAGACTAATAAAAAGTTTAAAAATACAAAACAAATATCCAAAAAATAAAAAGATTGCAATGTGAAATGCGAAATTTTATTGAAGCAGAGCATTTACACAATAAAATACAAACAAATTTTAAACCCAAAAACGCCTTGTTTAAAAATAATCTATTAAACCAGCTACTAATCATAATAATTCCAGTAATTTATAATTAGAAAACAATATAGATGATAAATTTTTCAATGCTCGCCATTAATATTTGGAGCACTACACTACTATTAGTCAATTAAACAGGAAAAAAGTTGTACACCTTAATGCTGTATATTTTTCATCATGAAATATTAATTATCCTCAATGGTTCTCAAATTATGACAAAATCTCAAAATTTTCAAAGCATGTATTTTTTATATCATACATCCAAATTTTATAGAACTTGCTAATTTTATATTTTTGACCTCTGCTAATTTTAATGGGGGTCAATAGAAATTTTCTAAGCCTTCTATGTTTTGAGTAGTGATACGATAGTTAGCTTTTTTTCTCTTACTCCACCATATTCATATTTATAAATTTAAATAATGCAAACGATTTTCTTGTCATTTATCTAATAAAACAATGATTTTTAAAAAAATTACATGAAAATTCAAAAATATGTATCAGACCTTAAGCTTTGAAAAAACAATTGAAAGTGTAAGAAAAGTTTGAAGTTACCTATCTAACAGATGCCGATTTAATTAATTATTTATAGATATTGTAAAATTACAAGCAGTATGGAAAACAAGAAAATTGGCAAAATCACTGCATAAATTGTTAAAAATACATGCCACTAGCTCTTATGTTAGTTTCTTATCATCAGATGTAAAAGTTTAATCTTGTGATAGCATCGGAGGTGCAGAGATCGTATGCAGAAATGAAAGAACAATGTGGTATGCACGATTCTTATGTGCAAAAAACATTAAAAAGAATAATTACTACAATTACAAATTTAAGCCAGTACAAATGCTGTATCATGGTGATACTATCAGAAGATTAAATTTTCGCAGTAAGTATTGAGAGAAAACTCAGATGGGAATCAAATTTTTCAAGAAAAATTTGATGGGAATCAAATTTTTCAAGAAAAATTTTATCGACTGATGAATCCGCTATGTACAAGTTCTGGAATATTTAATGGAAAAAACGATCATCACTATACAACAATGAGGCCCCATTCAATAAGAAGACTGCAGATTCGAGATTCTTTGAATATCTGGACAGATAATTGAAATAACAGAATTTTAGGACCTTTTATTAATAACCATTTATTATGGGACTACTTGGCACTATGGGACCACAAGAAGAATTACAACCTTCGCGTGACTTAGCTCGAGCTGGTGAGGGGTGGGTTAGGTAAAAATCATAATTAGTATATGGTGGCAATGCATTTATAAATATGCCACCAGTAATATAACCGTTAGATGGTGAGGAATACCTTTTCAGTGTTGGGAATACCCTTATTACTACTAATAAAGCAAGCCTCACACTGTAGGGTGATTTGTCACACCCTAACAATATAAACTTTCCAATATAAATAAGGCAAAATCAAAATTTAACTTGATCTATTACTAAATGCTTAGCTGAAATAAAATAAAGGAGTTAACAAAAAAACAATTGTGGTGCATACCTCAGTACGCAAAATATACAGTCATCATCAACAAATCAATCATAAAGCAGGAATAACTAAAACTAATACATTATTTCTTCATTTATAATTACTAAAGCTAGCGATACTGATGACAAATTCCGTGTGCATACAAACCGTACATTTCATATAATGATAATATTCTGTATAGTAATCCTCAATTAAATTAGCAAACTAATCTTTAAATTTCCCGACCATAGAACAAACACATGTTAAAGAACCTTAGTATTCATAATGGCATTATTAAATTACGTGGGTGGTTGGAAGATAGACACGGGCAGGTAACACAAACATGTATGGGCAAAGGGTCACCAAAGTTAATCAAGTACATAAGTCACAGATATTACATATAATTCGACACACACTAGGATATACTTTTAGACAGATTTCTTACCTTATAGATTGTACAATTTGCTTAATAGGAGAGTTTCATATACATGAAACTTCTTCAATTGTAATACAATGGACATTTTGTTTTATCCCAATTTTTATCCTCAAACGTAATGAAAGAATCTTCTAGATTCATCTCTCTCAAAACAATTTTTCAAAATTTAATTATCTTCAACAGTTCCTGAGAATTGCTTTCTTAATATTTTCTGCATAACTTCGGTCCGTCTGAAGGTATCTCCATAATTTTTGGTATTTGAGTTTTTTTGTACGAGAAATATGAATATTGCAATAAAATCGACATAACTGTGATATTTGTAAAAGAATGATATTCAAGTGTTTTTTGTTTTTTTTCGTTTTAAAATTGACGGCCGTGTAATTCAATTTGTGTTGTGCCCTGGGAGCGACTTTGAGGTAGCCAATATGCTTAACGTGAAATCAGTTGATTAATTTTTATATAGTTAAATTTCATATAAATTCAATAACTTGAAGATTGGAAAACATTTTTTAACATGTTTCTATTTATAATATTGAGAGGATGGTTATTAAACAAGTGTGCAATTACATTACCGTAACGCTTAAACAGCGGTTTTTTTAATATTTATCATGAGGACAAAAACCATTATGATTCAGGCTACTTCTTTGGTAGTGCCGAACTTTCACCAACTAAAAAACTTCTTCTGTTGTTACATGGTTCTTATGTGACTTGACATCTGCTATTTTCGCACCATCAGCTAACGATTTTCGTGCTTGATGTCAAATTTGGCTTTATGCTGTCGTCTTGAATCAGCCTTGCTTCAATTTGTTATCGTCATGCAAATTAAGCAACGCATAATAAACCACTTGCCTTGTGTTTGGACTTAAATTTAGATTTTTACAACTGTTTTTTTTTGCAAAAATAGTTTCTATATCTCCCATTATTTTTTTAGGCAGAAGCTTTAGATCAGGTTTTAAAAATTTTCTTTTTTCAATCATTAACTTATACTCTAAGAAAAACTACAAAACTTTTTACTTGTTGTCAAAAACTTAACCTATAAAAGGGTGTTCAAAGAAACAGAATACTTTTAAAAGCAATGCTGCTTGTTCTTAATTTTGAAAAACTTGAAATCAGACACATTTCTGTATGGAGGTAGTAATACTTTATCTACACAAATAAATCGTAAATACGGAGTACCCAGGGTACAGTTTTAGGATCTCTGTTCTTTATATTATATATTAATGGTATGATGCAGTATACTGAAAATTGCAACATCTCATTTTTGCTGATGACACTATGTTATATATTACTGGGGACAATATTCAAATGATGGTAGATATTGCTAATAATAATTTAGATAAGATTAATATGTGCCTTTGTGATAACAACCTAAGTGTAAATATTAATAAATCTAAATAAATCTGAATCGCTAATCAAATAAATTAACAGAAATTGACTTACAAAACACAAATATATTAATGAATAATTTTGTAATTGAAGGAGTTCGACATATAAGTACCCAGGTGTTATGTTTGATGAGCATTTAAATTTTAAGGGTCATGGTGATTATATTGCTGGTAAGGTTGATTTATTAGGCAGAATTAGTCATAAAATTAATGCACACATTAAAATATTATTGTATAAAAACATAATACCTAATCATTATGATTTTTGTGCCTCTCTTTTACTCTTTTATTTAATTTACAAAAGAACAGCATTTGTAAGATTTGAAAATACAGAATAGAGCTATGTGTTTAATATTAAGGTGCAGTAGATGTGTCAAACTCTAATACTAATGAATGTTAATCAGCAAACTACATTTAAAACTTTATTTCAAATTTATAAAATTAAACACAAATCAGCTCCTATATATCTTTGTGATTTATTAAAATTCCATGATTATTATTCCTACAATACAAGCAATAAAAGTGACTCTTTTATTGACACTTGTAACTGTAGTCAAGCAGCTAAGTCGGTGCTATTTAAAGGTATTATTAAATTTAATAGTACGTCAACAAGCCTAAAACCAATGTGAGCTTTTAACATTTCGTAAATTATTGATAGATCATATAATTAATATTGATTAAGTTATGTTATTGTTTTAATAGTTTATCAATTAATATGTAATATTTTGTTTATATTAATCTGTGTAACAACATGTAATTAGCTTCAGCTGAGCAAAGAAAATTATTACTATTATTTATTGAGCTTATTGTTTTTAGCTTTGCAAGCTTTAATTTCGGTTGGACTTTATTTATGTACCACTTAAAATTTTTAGTGACAATAATACAACCAATTCAACTCAGGTAAAAATAGGCTCTACATTTAATAAAAACACGACATGTTTTCCCAGCCTAGATTGTTTTATGTACATTTTCTTTAATCATCCAAATTTGCATATGAACAATAATGCACAAGGAATTGTGAATTCGGCAAATAGGTAATAAAACTTTATTTATGTCTACATTTGTCATGTGGTAGAAACCATATTCATTGTGTTAATTGCAAGTTTTAATGTACTGTGTTCCTAAATTTTTAAGTTCAAATGATGGAGCACCTAATTCTGCAAATTTTAAAAATTAGTATATCTAGAATAAAATGGCAGTGACCTCAGTAGTATTAGAACACTCTTGTCTGCTGACAAATTGTATTTGTTTGAGAGCTCAACATACCAATGGCAGCACGATAATATTATAAAATAGTTTCTCCACATGGTTTTGTGGTATATTAAAATATAAATACGTAATACAATTTAAATTTTAGATCACACTTTTAAAAGCACTAAATTTCTAATTTTCAATTTTTCCAATATTTAATATCACCACCAAAAATAAGCTATAAAATGTAATTTTTCCAATCAAGATCTAAAATCGTACAAATTTGTTATGTCGCAAATGTTAACATTTTTAGCAATTCGTTCAGTGTTCTGACTTTTTCCACAGTTCCTTTCAGTAAGAACTAATTAAAACATTAAAAATTTGTGCTTTTTGGATTTAATATATCTTTTGCAAGTGTTACGTCAAATTTCAATTTCTAATATATAAATAACCAAAATTACTTCTAAATGTCAATAATTTGTATTGTTTCAACAAACAAATTCTACAATACCAAACACCTTATAATTACCATGTATAAATTCCACAGTAACAAATATCACCCAATAGCAATAAATTAATCCAACAATAACCAACACTAATCCCTTTATGTATTAATCGACCACCACAAAACAACCAAATAGTATAAGCACTCACCATTCCATAAGTGTACAATACCCCTATCTTTACCTATCATACAGGAAACAAAGGGTTCTATCACATCAACATGCACCTGGCTTTTATTAAACTGTAACTTACTATCCCTATATAAGACCCACAGTAACCAAATGTAATTATTTGCATCCACCTGGCTCTTATGCAATTATTGTGTATGACTCATGTAACAAGGCTTTAAGATACAGGTAGGGTGGAAAACAAAAAGTCTTTTTGGGATTAATTAGGGTGCATAGCTGGTACTGAATGGCACTACCTTACTGCTTTTATTTATAGAGGGATAAATATGTGAATTTATGTAAAGTAAAATCCATTTTTTCGAGATTTTATGTTTTTACAATACCAAAGAAAATACAGTATTATCAAAAAGAAACTTATTTAATGCCATCACTTCAAAGTCCCTTTACTACATTTCAAAATATTTCAATATCAAAGTCGCTAATTAAAATAATTCGTCCAACAAAAAACTATCTACGAAAACAAATAGGAATTTCATAATTGTAGAATGTAGTGTAGACTAATAATTGAATGTCGGCATTCTGAGAGGATGCTAGAAAGTGATTGCTATAGCGACAAACCATGGCAACAAATCTGGGGTGCACATGATTTCCTTGCTTGGACTTCGTTTGTTAGTAATCGATGAATCGCCGACCTTGATGAAACCAACTTAATTGTTCATTTCGCTTCAGAAACTTGCTAATGAATATATTAGGTATTGTAAATTAAAATCTTGCAAGGACAAACTTAATACAAAAGTTTTCACTTTTAAATGCAATTTACTTTACTAAGCTTCAAAATGCAAATTAAAATAACACATATATTAGAGTATAACACAAATCCGTGAAAATTCTTAAAAACCTTCACTTTGAACTAGACTAACTGAAAGAAAGATATTTGTCAAAAATTCAACACCATTAACCAATGATCAATTATATCTAACCATAACAAATGTATGCAAATACAAAATCAACGAATTTAAAACGAAATTATGCAATTCTTTAGATAGTTTCCCAAAGGACAATTTAAATGTAAAAACTTTATTTAGATATACTAAAATGAATATAAAATGCATTAAATGGAATAGGTCAGGACTGGTACTTAAAAACATTTGCAATTCCAGCTAGAAAAATTTTTTATACACATTTAATTGATAAAGACTCCAATGGATAAGTTCTGATCTCACACATAGACACACATACAGGGTGAATTATAATAGGCAAAGTAAGCTTTAGCAATAAACACAGGATAGCCTTTTTAAGATAAAAGTGTTAATCTCAACAATATAAACAAACCATTTCATAATCCCAAAGATAAAAATTAAAAAAAGTTCAATTGAGACTCCTGTCATGTCATATCTCTGGGGCCTTTAATAACTTAACCACTGTGCAGAACAATACAGCCATATTTATTTATTATTTATCTTTATAACGGCATGATGCACCAGTTGCAGGTACAATTTAATTATTAAAATATTAAAATAAATACTACCCATAGCAAATACATTATGACTCCACAAAAACTATTGATAAAAGTGATTAAGAATGATAATGGATTGATTACACCCAAAATTAATTATAAAATACAATGCCAAAAATTATATAAAATTGTCTTGGCATTTGTCTCAAACTCACTTTCTATCGATTTTACTTAAGGAAGAGCATAAAATAAACTAAGTAGAACTATTTCTTGAGTTTTATGACACACTATCCACAAATAATGTACTAGATTCAGTCAAATTTTCAGTAGTTGGTATAGCCATGTTTTATTTAGTAACAAGGAATCAAAGAAGCACTATGAAGTATAATATAAGAATTTTAAAATTGGGTAAACATAAATGTGTATCTGGAGAATACTTGTTACGTTGAAAAGAGAGGAAACTTATATATAAAAAAATTAAATAGCATCTAGATAAACCAAGCTAGCTACAAAAGCGGATGGTGGGGTGAGACAGGGTGTGCCAAATTTTCTTACTCAAGAAAAAGCAGGCGACATCCAGATGTAAATTTTATTTACAGGCTATAATTTGCACAAGAGAAACGTGATCATCATCATTAGGTCTTCAGTCCTGAAACTGGTTAGACGCGTACCCTCGTTGTTTCCTATTCTGATCTAACCTACACATTTCCCAAAAATTTGCTCAGTCTGCATCTATCACGATCTGATCTAGGTCTAAATCTACCTCCTTTTTCCTATCTCTGCTTGTAATATATCCCATACTATTCCCCAAAAATGCCTTAGAACATATTCTGCCCATTTATTTTCCTATTTTTTTCCACAGACATCTTTATTCCCCTACTATTTCTATAACCTATTTGTTATTAACTTTGTCTTTCCATGCTATCATCCTCATACATCTGAAGCACAGCATTTCAAAAGTCTGCCCGTATTTCATAGGCATACTGTGCTGTGCTCCACACATATGCTTGCAACACTTTTCTTCTTGTTTCTGTTTGTTGTCTTTGATCATAGGCACTATTCTTTCTTGTTAGGAGCAGTTCGGTCCCCTTCTATTATTTTACAATTATAGACCCTATTTCTCCGACATTCAGTGGTTGTGAAGGGGAGTAAAAGGCCGGTGGCTGTCAAGCTACCACAACACTTGAACTATTGCTATTTTAATATTTTTCCAATATATCTTTTCGCACAGTCAAATATTTCACAACCAAGAACTAGTTGTTTATAATAATCATCAGATTTATCTGCGCTTATTTTTTCGTCATTAGGTTTTCCATCTCAAAACTGGTTGGACACGTACCTCCATTTATTTATATTCTGAGCTAGCTTACACAATTCCCTGAAATTCCCACACAGCCTATATACAGCTCGGTTCCCCTTCTATTGCTTTCTAATTATATGCATTATTTCACAGAGATTCAGTGGTATGTGCAGGGGGTTAAACAGCCTGTGGCTGCCAACATCCCCCACCACTTAGACATTCATCATGTGGTATAAGCAAATAAAATAAGAAAAAAATCAACCCGCAAAGGAAATATTAATTCATATAGAACAAATTATCCCGACTGATTTCTGTTTCAGTATTGCACACAATAAAAACCATATTACAATCGAAATTACTATGTTAAATCTTGGTTCTCATAGCCATGCAACCGTTTATGAGTAAATTGAAAATAAATTACGTAATTTTCATGATCACCAGCAGATGACTGTCGGAATGCACTCCGGCCACCATCCTGCGTGGTAGTAGTGTCTGAAACAAATCGCATAAGAAAAAAACTCATAAGCGATAGCGGTTAAACTTAATTGCTACTATCAACAACAATGAAAACCTGAAGGAGACTTTTAGCCATGTTAGGACTTGTTTCTTTTCCGACAGCAGTAGACTAAGACATAAAAACAGGTAGAACATCAGCTGCAATCGGATTTGCTTTCTTGCCAACAGCAGTACACGAACAGGAGCAGGCAAAATCTTCAAAGCAACTGTAACAAGCACCCTCGATCCGGGTTCACTAATTGCAAACCGGAACTCTTAGCCACATCTATCGTGTCAGACACGACGAAAATTCCTTTGGCAGAATAATTTCGAACAGTAGTAACAAGCTTTTTAGTGGATACGGTGAAGATTCAAAGGGGTCTGTGACTAAGGACAGATCAGACTATGCTGAAGAACAATGCATTCCAGCAAGATCTCCTCGTTCGTAAAACCGCAAAATGGGTGCATTGTTCCTGAAGACAAGAACAGTGTTAACCCTGTAGAGATATTTCACCACCGAGAGCAGAATTGAAAATGAATAAAATTCCAAACCACGAAAAAATAAGCAATGAAAATTAATGAATGAATATATATATATATATATATATTACTCATATTTAGACCAGGGTAGAAAATTAAATAATCAAATCAAATAATTTTAATTACCGTGTATAAAGAAGTTCATTAAATAATACGCTTTATTAAAACCTTGAAGCATAAATAAACTCGGTCGTTTCAGTAAAAATAAGAAATTTAAATTATCTATAAGACGCTTTACATCAAAAGAAGTAGTATTGAAAAGCGCAGTGGATAATTTAATTATTCCTAAACAAATGGAAATTACGTGCAAAGTTTATATTAATTAACCCTATTTTAAGTAACGGGTAGTAAAACAAAGTGTACATATAATAATTAATATTTAAGGTGTATTCGCTAAAAAAAATGAAAAGGATGGAAATCAATTTTAATTGGAGTTAATTAAACCATTAATAACATATAATAAGCATAAAAGGCTTGTGAAAACCCAATAATAGTCAAATCGTAGGAAGGTTATTTAAAATGTTACGTTTGAAAACACCTGCGTGTTTTAAAAGGCAATTTCAAGTTAATTTGTTTGGATAAACATGTTGATTCTAAGGATATTGGAAACGATCAGATGCTTTAGCAGGAAATACAGAACACCTGCGTATTTTTAAAAAGCTCATTCTGCGTAAATTTGGCAAATAATTAATGTTTCAAAGAATCTTGGAGAAACCGGGGCTTAATATTCACGAGAATGTGCGATACGGGTTATTAAACCAAGATAACAGTCCGCGTGGACTAAAATATAATCGATAATGAAGAGTGTCAAGTTGCACCAATACGAACAGGTTAGAGAAGGAAAGAGAAATGCGTCAAGCAAAGACACATATTGTAAAAGGGCGGGATTTAAGCAACGTCAAGGGGTTGCGATTGGTTAAAAATAGGATGCATATATCAGAGGTAGAACAACAATTTCTGTATAAAAGTAATTAGTTTTTCTCGGACAACTTATGCGGGCCGTGTTGAA
This sequence comes from Platerodrilus igneus, assembly GCA_036346225.1. Classification (NCBI taxonomy): domain Eukaryota; kingdom Metazoa; phylum Arthropoda; class Insecta; order Coleoptera; family Lycidae; genus Platerodrilus; species Platerodrilus igneus. The sequence continues at coordinate 1,458,590 of JARFIW010000845.1, read as the reverse complement.
ATTTTCTGAGATCTCAATGGGTGAGTACTAAATTCATAAAATCGACGTGCAGGCTACAGACTGGGAACGTAGAATGAGGAATTCGTTGGAATTACCCGTTTTAGGAACAAAGCGACGTGTCGGCTATTCGCTATATATACAGGCGGGAATATGTGTTTCTCTCTTAGACTCTTAGACTTTCGACGATTCGATGCGTTAAAGCTCGTGCATCCGCGACTTGATATTAAACAGTGCATTTTAGTTTGATTAAATAATTTAAAGTGTGCTAGTATATTTTAGTGACTCAAAATAGTTGGTTATTTTACGTGCTAACATGAATGTACTTCAGTGCACTTAGATACAAGGTAATAAAAGTTTATTATCACGGTACCAATTAGTAAAATTTACAACGACAAATGTATACCCAAAAGTAGGCAGTTTTGGCGTATATTGGTAATATTGGTAAAAGGAAGTATGAATTTCTTTGCTATTTTGCGGGGGTGTTAATGACTAAATGGTTCGTAAATGTGTCTGCATCCACTGAACCAGAGGCAGATATACACAGATGAGTTCCGAAAAGCCTAGAAACAACTTTAAATTAATGGTGATGGAGAACATTTTTAAAGCGTTGACAACTTGAAGCTGTAAATAGAATCCGGTTGGAATGGTGTGATTTACAAAAGGGACGATTACACTGAAGCTACGAGGACAATAACCTTCAGGTAAATTGTACTATTTTGTTTGACATTTTTTGTGTGTATTGAATGACTTTATAATTGATTTACTTTAAATGGACATTAGTGGAATTTTTCTAACCATAAAATTTAATTTTAAGATGAAATTTGCTTGTTTAAGTAAAAGGGTATTTTGTTTTGATGTTCGGGAATAGGATGAAACTTTGGGTAGGTCTTTGAGCTCAATTAGACAAACCTGGTTAATTAACGTAAAGGGTGGTAGATGCTCCTTTATACTCAGACTCGGTCTGCTTATCTTGTTATATTAATTAGTAGGCATCCAACAAGGACTTTAATTTTGGATGCACAGTAAAATGATAATAAAATTAATCCGGAAATTCTTTTTAAAACTGAATTTTATGTTCAAATTTAATTTGAAAATTTAATGTATTCTGAATATTGATGTAAATAGAGTTAACGTTGATGTTTGTGGTAGGAATGTGTTGTTTAATTTTTATGATTGAGAATGGAAGTTATCTAGAAGAGCAGCCGAGGCGATTAACAGAAGGAATCAACAGACCAGGTGATTTAAAAGGTTTCACAGCATTCTATATATATATATATATATATAATAAATGTAATAATGGGTTTATTGGTATAATTTTTAATCAAATATATATATATATATATATATATATATATATATATATATTTTCATTCATTCATTCATTCATTTTCCATAAAAATATACCTTCCGTGCACAAAATATTCGCTTTATTTATCGTATAAATACATTTATTGCGTTTGCAAAGCATAAAATAATTATGTTCTTTCAAAATACTAAAGTGACTCCCTTTAACTTCATTGTAAGAGTTTCAAACACAACATTATTCTAGAATCTTCTTTATTAATAAGAAAATACGTCAAATACTAAAAAATTATTAAAACCCATTAAATAGCTAATTATTGAATAAACGCCGATTCGAAAAACTCGAGCGAACGTTAAAAGCAATAAAAATAGATAAGAACTATTTTTATAGCCTTACGCATTTCAATATGATAAAAAGGAAGCAGCATATGAACTACGTGCATTAGACAATTATCGACAACACCTTGCTATGCTCATAAATCGTAAATTTGACACAAATTAGACCATTAATGCCGTGGAATTCGCGGAAATATTGAATCACGTAGATGACTAAGATTCGAATTAAATCACGAAAACTCTGGAAGAATGAAGTAATGAAAATAATTTTAATATAAAAACCGCAACTTGATAAGAACGATTCATTCATGATTTAATTCGCGTTTGATTCCTTTTAAAGTCAAGTAGCATGTAAGATTCAAGATTTATGCATTCATTTCAATTTACGAGATCGACCATGTTACTTTGACTTGAGTAAAGTCATTCATCAAGTATGCGGCATGCATACAAACGTAACTCTGCATAAGTGTGGAACAATTATTTTATAAAACACTACGAGAATTGAACAATCTTTGACATAAATAATCCTTATACAAGAGCTACTCTGAAGTTAATTATTTAAAAATGAAAGAAGATTCACTTTTGCTAACTGGTGTTCTAAACAGAGATTTAAAATAATATGCACAAACTGGTAAACTGGAATTTAATGTCAATATAAAATGGAACGGAAAGTATTTAATACCGTTAACTACGAGTTGGATAAGCGCTATTTAATTTTGTAAGTACAAATTTGAGATTCTTTTATTTGTAAAAATATTCAAATATTTGTAAGCTAGAATAAATCTTAATCCTACAATGTTTTTTGTTTTGTAAGCGGATATATACCAAAAAGTTTTGAGGCCGAAATTCAAAGCATTTTGACCTTTAATAGATTATCTGTCAAGGATTATAGGCCAATCATCCTTGCAAGCGTGTTAATATAAGATATGTAGATTATCTACAAAAGAATAGATTTGAGTTCTGTTAATGTTAACAAAAAAATTAAGTAAGCATTATTTAGTAATAATTTAGGAATAATTTTATGTATGAATTGAAGTTTTAAACTGTTCTATATATCAACCAAAGAGAAAATTGCAGTAAAAAGGTAGAAGAGGTATCTAGAAAATCTAAACAAAGCACCATATTGATAAAAAAAATGAAGATAAAGATGGAAGAGAAAGAAATGGAAAATTATGAACAAGAAGTTACGATAGAAAACTGAGCTAAACAAAGGTTTAAAAGAAAAAGTAGTAGAGTCCTAGAAAATGAGATACTAGAATTGATTGAGAATTTCAACTGAAAAATTATGAACTGGGAAATCTAAAACAAGATATATGCAACAGGTGACCTGAAAGTTTTTCAGAACAATCAAGATACCTCCAGAAGAAAAATACAACATGAAAAGTGAGAATTATCATACACTACTAATTAGAAGACTATACAAAAATGTACATGAACATATCAGTACATAGAATTGGGATTTCAGAGAAAGAACAAAACATGCTGCTGAACCGCTACAAACAATGTATAGATAAAGGAAAAGATGTGGATGTCATTATTGTAAATTTAAAGAAAGCAACCGATGGAAGCTTTAGGAATATTCTCTAATAAATGTACAAAAGAAACAAAATGAGGTGGTTTGAATAGGCAGAGGGCTTATTAAAAACTAATATCTTAATTCAAAATATTTAAGTTAAAGTAGAAGAATACAGAAGAAATTAATAGAGAAAAATGAGTAATGTAAACATATTGTCCAACATTATTTAGCGTGTACCTCAATGATATAACAGAATCTGTCTGTAAGGACACCAATGGAGTAATAGAAGTAAGAGGGATATAACGCATCAGATTTACAGATTGGTATTATTATTATTATTATTATTATTAAGTGAAGACGTGAAAAATACGGAAATTAAGATACATATAATACTGATCAAGGAAGGATTTAACAAAAAAAGAACGTCTCTAGATTGCTACATGAATAATAACAATAAAGAATGATTACTCATTCTAGTGAAACACAAATCTATACAGATTTGAGACTTGGACTATCAGAACAGTGTAAGCAAAGCAATCAGTTGCATTTAATATGTAGACTTAGTATCGGATGAAAAAGATAAACTAAATAGAGAAAAGAAAATGATCATCAAATTCACAGAAAAAACTAGATAGAATACCATTCAAAAATATAATGCAAAGCACGATAGAAGGAAAGAAAAAGAACGTTGTTAAAAAAAGAGGGCATACTTTAGCAAGTTAAAAACTGTAATATTACATAAAAAGTATGAGATTTGCCAACAATCAGGCAAAGTGGACATACCAACTTTACCAAAGAATCTAAACATTATGTACAATGTAAAATGATGGAATGCATAGCAACCATACAAGAAATAACAAAAATATGCGAAACGGAATTGTTAAAGGGCACTATATGGTATTTTATCTTTAACGTTTCAACTAAACCCCTTTGTTTAATAGCAAGCATCGATTAACTACAACATAGTAGTTAAACAATGATAGCCCTGGTTTTATACATGGCAACTGCCTCTTTTTTTATGTTCAGTTTAATCATAATAAATGATTATTCACTTATTTAACTGCTTGATATTTTATATGCACAAATTGGTAAACTTTCTTTTATGACGCTCTATATTTTCCATTTCTAAGTTTCATTACTCCTCTTGGTTTCTCTCTTCTATGATATCGTTATTTTCATAAATCTTGAAATGTTATGTATGTATTATGTAATAGTAGTCAAATGCTAGTCAATAGAAAGTTTCACATTTGTTTACATACAAAAAATTATAAAAATTGTATTCCATTTTCCCCAATAAGCAATAAATTATTTTAAATACAAGATGAATATTTAATTGAAATATTTTGCTATGGTTTCTAACAATTTTAAAGTTGGTAAAAAGAATTATGTTTTAATCACAATCTGTTTTTGAACAACTACAGATTAAGTGGTTTAAATACTTGGTAGGTTATACAATTATCTTTTTTATAAGATGATGTATCTGCAAATGTAGGCCAAAAACTGCAATTATTCCCAAAAACATATTGTCTGTACAATAAATAATTTCTTATTGAAACTATAATTTCCCAATAAAAAGACTCAAATTATCTCAGTAACAAGAGATGACAAAACGGAACTTATTTTACGATATTTCAACTTGTCAAGAGAGTCTAGTCTAGATACATGAAGTTGAGCCAATTTCAATAATAAAAAAAAACGCACCAAAAATAGCATTGTATGCAACACTTTTTAGAATCTAATTTCTGTGGGAGTCCCCTTATGTTATTTATATTTCTAAATGGGACGGTGTGCCTTGTCAGATGTAGAGCCTCCGAACCAAAATAATTGTTATTTGTTATCATTTTCTTTGAAATTTTTTTCCTTAAGATCCTATCTTTTCTTATTAATAGATTAGACCATTAATGATTGGTTGTTTATCTTTCTTTTTGAAAATATTTTAGAGATATTATCTTACCTAATTAATAAATCAAACCACAAATGGTTTGCTACTTATCTTTCTCTTTGAAATTATCTTTAAGATGCTATCGTATGTAATTAATATCTTTTTTCTGCGACGGGAAAAAAATGTGACATTTAATATTTCTTGACAGGTAACAAAATGTCACTTTATATAAAATTACTTTTTTCCCCGGGAAAAAAATGAGTACTTTTTTCCCTGGTAAGTGCAAATAAGTAAGAACACGAAGATATTTAATTTTAGAATATTTTATTATGTATAAGTTACGTTTCCTTAATGTTAAAAGTACAGTTATTAAATGTACATTGCCTGAAAGACATGTTTTTTGAACAATTAGGAATGTCTGCTACAGTGGAATTTTCTTGATTTGAAATAATATTTTGTGCCACTGACACAACTGCCGTTGATGTACTTGTTCAAATTGGATTCTGTTTCAGCTGATGCACTGCCACACAAACTAAACAGTTTCTTAGCTATTTCTGTCTTGTGCACTATCGATTCATCAACATACCCTTCAGCGACCATTGATGACTTCCAACCACCATGTTTCTTTAGTGTCATCAAGTCTCCCCAGATTCAACTAAAAGTGTAGCAGACGATCTTGAAATGCATGACCTGTATATGACTTAGCATTTTTAAGTCGAAGAAAATTGGCTACTATTTCAGGTACCTTATAAAACTGATTTCTACCCACAACTTGATTGACGCATTTCCCATTGCGATATGCATAAAACAGGCGGCGATCCTTTGCTGCTGCTGGACGAAGTGCCATGTACATTCTGTAAAATTTAATATATTCTTCAGTAACTATAAATCTCCTATTTACATCATTCTTTGTTTGCTTAAGTTTCACAATTAATGACGTTCCCACGTCTTCAATATCATCTAATGTTACCTGGCTAATTTCACATATTCGACAGGCTCCTGCAATCCCAAATACAACAACAACCTTGACCAATAAATAAACTTCATCAGGAGCATTATTTAAAAATCACTAATATGTGGACTCGTAAATATTGCAGATTTTTGGGCATGTAACCTTTCCCATTTTGTTTCAGAAACGTAATTAGTTTGCAATATTTTGAAATGTCTACGTTATTATTGACTTGTAACATACTTTTTATCATTGAATAATTCGACCACACTGTTGATGGCTTTTGTTGTTGCGCTAGTTCGAAAAATAAACCAATAACACCGTCTCCGAGTAAGAACTACATGTCTTTTTCGCCTTCCATTCCATGAATCTTGAATACGCAGTTTCGTAAATTTTTCGTGATTTAGCTGGCAATAATTTTATTGATGCTACTTTCGCTGCCTCTACCAATTCCGGTGGAGTAAGAGAAACTTCTGAATCAGTACTGTCCATTTTGAATTTTGAATATTCAAAACAATCGATATAAACAACTTAAGTTCGCAATTTTGTAACCACTGCAAAATTAAATTGACAGATATTTGATTACTTTAAAGGTTTCCTTAGCAACGCAGATCTAACTGTCCCTATAAGTACATCAGCCTACCTGTTTGAAACTTCAAATTTGACATAGATTGATTTTTGACTTTAATATAATTGGTAATATTTTTTAAATATTAAATCATTGTTTTGCCAGTCACAGAAAAAATAGTGTATTATACGCGGGTAAAATGTAAGATTTAGCTCTCGGTGTTTTGTCTCCCTCCGCTTCGCGTCGGGAGACAAACACACACCTCGAGCTAAAATCTAGTACTTTTTTCCCTTGTATAATAAATAACTATTAAACCGTAAATGGTTAAATATCTATATTTCTCTCTGAAATTATCTTTGAGATGATACCTTGTCTTACCGTTGCTGCAAAGCAAAAATTATGCATGTTTCCCTTTGAAATTATCTTTGAGAATTTATTATGTAAATGAAAAGACCTAACCTGCCTTTTAGCCTTGTATTTGGTATGGTAGGATTACGAAAATTACGTACCATTAATGCAGTAGTACTGGTTAATTTGTTAACGTAACGCTTTATTGCTGCGATGTATTTTATCCTTATCTTGCTAGTAGCCAGTGTCTAAATTTGTTTGATTTATTAGAATACCTTAAAGGTATTTACGAAAATTCGTATGCATTAATATGCATGGTAGAAAATGAACTTTGTATTTAGTTCTATAGTGAAATTAAGTGTTAGTTTTAAGCATTCAAGTTTCATACTGTTCGACTAATTTTGTGCACTCGGTGTGGTGTAAAGCAAGACGAGCGCTCAGATGATATAGCCTGATGATCAGGTGACTACTTATTTCCGTTCCCTGGTATTGCAAACACTGATGCGGTTTAAAAACCAGGTGGCGCCTAAAGACATTATTTAATATACGTTGTCCAAGTATGGGAGCTTTTGTATAAAGAGACTTTTATTTTTTATTTTCTTTTTGAAGTTTTGATACGATTGTTGTTATGCATTTTTGGCGTCACAATCCTAAATTGGAAGTATATTTCCCATCGTAATTTAGCTAGTATAAGTAGGTTATGATGCATAGGAATGCGGTTTTGAATTTCCATGCATCGTTACATGTTGTTCTTTGTTTTAAATGTTTTAGGTATACACAACAAATTTCGCTGCAAATCTACTGAACAGAGGTCAATGAGCCATAAGACCAAAACGTATGTGCTAAAGAATTAATAATAGCATTTGCCAGGCAGAAATGGCCGTATTACGAGGATGCAGTAAGTAGCTATAATCTGCCTTAACTACCTGGATTACTCAAGGTAAGCTTAATTTTTTTATTGAGTTGTTTGTTTTATTTGTCATGGTAAAATTTGTGTAATATTACTACGTCGTCTGTACAGTAACGCAATGAACTAAAAAGTCATGTCGTTAAATATCTTTTGACTACTTGCAATATGATAGAAAATACATTTTTCTTATTCTTCGTGAAGATATTATTCCACATGTTACAAATAAAATAAATAATGTTTATTTATTATGCACACTTACAAAATGCATTTAATCCTACGTTTCGCATTGCTAAAGCAGCTCTTTAATCCTTACAGAATTAACACTTTATTTTAATGCAGTTTCCAAAGAGCAACAATTTTTGAAAACCATAGCAATATAAGAGTTATTGTAATGTGCCATTTAGTTCAATTACTTTGATGATAAAATTGTCACTGAAGATTAATTAAACCTCAGAACAATATTAATAATAAAATATTATATATATATATATATATATATATATATCTCATAGGGCTTTATTTGCTTAAAATATAAATCATTAGGGCTCGAGTTTTAATTGCAAATTAGAATAATGACATGTGGTTTAGTCTTCAACCATATGTATGTAGAACACAACAAAACACAATATGTGAAACAATAAAAATCTTTGAAAAATAAAACAGTTTGGCTTAACAATTAAAATTTGTTGGAGGTATTATAGGTATCATGATGAAATTATTTGCTATTTTGTTTAGAGATATTTAAGAGATCAAAATTTACTTAAACAAATATTTAATATGAAAATTAATAATTAATCACGTTCATTAACAAGAACCAGGGTAACATTTAGACGCATTAATTGCTTTGTTCTTAAAATTGAATAAGACAAAATCCAATCAATGTATCAAGTAGTGTTTAATATCAAAAACTTCAAATGCCATTATATATTTTAGTAAATCATAACACTGCAAAAACATCAAACAGATTACACTTCAAATGAATAGTACACAAAGACAGATTAATATTTTAAATCCTGACCACAAAAAACTGCCCCTACTTGGAGATGAAATCGTGGGAGTTTTGACATATGGTGCATGGACAATAGCTAAAATTCGTATCTGAAAAATTATATGCAGGAACGTTCAAATAATAAGTCTGAAAAGCAGCATAATATAACTTTCACCAGCAGTTTGTCTTCCTAATATGTCTGAATTTAATTCAGATATACTAGCTTTTGATACTTCGTAACGACAGCAGAGATACATAACATACCATGTTGCAATGAGTCACTGTATTGTAATTTTTCAAAGTTATATATTGTGTATTTAAACTTGCTGTAATGATAAGATACTAATGTGATAATTACTATAAACAAATGTTAATTGTGCAAAAGGAATAATTGGAAGATTATTGATTTGGCAAGTGTCTAAGTGGTGGGGGATCTTGGTAGCTGTCAGGTTGCTTAACCGCCTTCACATACCATTGAATATCGTGAAATAGGGTATATTTTTAAATCACAATAGAAGGAGAAAAGTGCAAAAGATATAAAATAAAATGTAAAATGTATTTAACAACAAAAAGCAGCTGCATATGCATTGAGCACAGCACTGTACGACTGAAATGTAGACAGTAGGAGAAGCGGACAGGAAAATGATGAAGCCTTTGAAATGTGATGCTACAGACACATGATGAAATATCAAGAACAGACAAAGTTAATAACAAAGAGGTACTACAAATGGTAGGGGAAGAAAAAATATGTGGGAAACTAAAAATGTAGAAATAGCATGACAGGACATACTAAGGCATGAGGGAAAAGCGTGGCATATGCTACAAGCAGAGAAGAGAAAAAAGAGAAGTAAAAATAGACGTAGATTAAACTATTGCACACAGATAGTGAAAGATGTAGGCTGTGGAAATTTCAAGGAAATGTGCAGGTTAGCTCAGAATGGAAAACAACACAGATAATGAAAGATGTAGGCTGTAGAAATTTCAAGGAAATGTGTAGGTTAGCTCATGATAGAAAACAATGGAGGTACACGTCCAACCAGTTCAAGTACTGAAGACCTAATGATGATGAAAATACTAATTTGCATAGTAAGTAGTATACACTAGTGGTCGTCACAAAAATGTCCATCACCATCATCATTAGGTCTTAAGCCCTAGAACTGGTTGGACGCGTACCTCCAATGTTTTCTATTCTAAGCTAACCTACACATTTCCTTGAAATTCCTACAGCCTACATCTTTCACCATCTGTGTGCAATAGTTTAATCTAGGTCTACTCTACCTCTTTTTTCCCTATCTCTGCTTATAATATATTTCACACTATTCCTTCATGCTTTAGTATGTATCCTAGCAGCCTCTCTCCTATTTGTTACTGTTTTCTACATATTTCTTCTTCCTCTGCCACTTTGTTCATAACTTTGTCTGTCCATGATATCTTCATCATACGTCTGCAGCATAACATTTCAAAGGTTTCTATCTTTTTCCGTCCTCTTCTCCTACTGTACATGATACACAGCCGTACAGTGCTGTGCTCTAAACATGTATGCTTTCAGCCAATCTTTATCTTGTTTCTAGGTTTGTTGTCTTTCCAACATGGCAACTGCGTTTTCTTGTTAGATACAGCACGACCTTGTGTCAATCTTGTTTTTGTATATATTTTGCATTTTCCCCTTCTATTGTTTTCTAAAAATATACCTTATTTCACTGATATTCAATGATATGCGAAGGAAGTTAAGCAATCTAACGACTACCAAGATCCCCCAAGACTTAGATACTTACAGAATCAATAGTTTTCCAATTACTCTTTTCGCACAATCAACATTTAATGATAATATTGCAAAACCAACACCTGTAGTTGTTTATAAAAATCGGGTTTAAAAACAATTCTTTTTTTCATATTCAAGTTTTCAGTTCTGAAAATGGATGGAGTCGTACCTCCATTCATTTCTGTTCTGACCAAACTTACACATTTCCCTAAATTCCGACAACCTACATCTTACACTACCTGTGTGCAATAGTCTAATCTAGGTCTACATCTATCTCTCCGTTTCCTTTCTCTGCTTCTAATATATTCTACACTATTACCTCATGCCTTAGTATGTGTACTATCATCCCATCTCTCCTATTTCTTACTGTTTTCCATATATTTCTTTCTTCCCCTACCATTTCTAGAACCTGTTTGTTCTTAACTTTGTCTGTTCATGATATATTCATCATACGTTTGTAACATCACATTTCAAAGGCTTGTATCTTTTTTCTGTCAGCTTCTTCTAATGTCCACATACAGCACTGTGCTCCACACATATGCTTTCAGCTATCTTTTCCTTGTTTCCATGTTTGTTGTCTTCGAGAATAGTAGTTGCTTTTTCTCGTTGAATGCTGCATGGACTTTTGCTAATCTCTGTTTTATATCTTTTGTACTTTTCCCATCTTGTGTTATTTGACTTTCTACGTAGCATAAATCTGTAACCTGCTATAAGTTGTGCTTCCTATTTGTATTCTGGTTCTTGATTTATTTACGCCTCCTTTAGGTACTAGTACTTTAGTTTTATTTTTGTTAATTTTCATACCGTATCTCTCTATTAGAACTGTTTCCATTACATTAAGAGCAGCTTCTAACTCTTCCTTGCTAGATGCTAATACCGCTATATCATCAGCAAATCTAATCATATCAATCTTTTGTCCCTGCATGGTAATTCCAAATGTCTTCCTGCATTTGACAGTATTCCTTGCCTCTTCTTCAATATATAAGTTAAAAATTAAAGGGAATAGGACACATCCCCTGTCTCACCCCTTTCCTAATATTTACTTCTCTACGTTTCTGCTCTAATTCTATTATAACTGTTTGCTCTTTGTATAAGCTATCTGTCTATCCCTATAACTCATTCCTATCTTTTGAGTATTTCAAACATTTTTTTCCATTTGCTATTGTCGAATGTTAATACGTTTATTCCCATTAATAACTTTCTATGTTAACGAATGAAATGATATATATATATATATATATATATATATATATATAATGTTATTCAGTTTCTCCAAAATAAAACACACTTTTGTAAGAGTTTCGATCTTTCATACTTGCTAATATATTTTCATGATGAATGAATGAAATGCTACATTAAATCTTCACCAATTTCGCTCATATAAAGTGCATTTTCAACATTAAATGTTTATAATAAAAGTTGCTCTTTAATATTTACTCAATCAAAGTTGGTATTCATTCAACCCTTATGGACTAAAATGCGTCCTTATATTATATATATATATATATATATATATATATATATATATATATATATATATATATACAGTAAGTCCACAAAGAGTTTACATGGGGTGTAAATACAAAAAAATGTCAAATTGAAATTTGTGCTTCTAGGAATCAGTCAAACTTGGTCTTAAACTACGATGCTGAAAAAATTAGAAGAAATTAATTAATATACAGGGTGTTTTTAGAAAGAATTTTCTAAAATTGTCAAAGTACATTTGTTGTTAAAAATATCAAAAATATTTACTTAAAAAAGTATTTTAGAATGAAAAGTTATGACAGATTGTCATTTTTCAAACAAATCGGCCCAGTTTGATTTTTTTATTTTTCACATCATGTACCTACAACTTATATAAATAGTAGGGAAACAAGGATATCTGTAGAAAACAAAATAGGACAAATAGAAGGGCAGAATACGTTCTAAGGTATTTTTCGGGAATAGTATGGGATATATTACAAGCAGAGATAGGAAAAAGAAAGTAGATGTAGACATAGATCAGATAGGAATAGATGCAGACTGTGCAAATTTCAGTGAAATGTGTACGTTAGTTCAGAATAGGAAACAATGATGGTACACGTCTAACCAGTTCCAGGATTGAAGACCTAATGATGATGATGTACCTAAAACGTGGTTAAACATTCATTCATTAATAACGTAAATGTTCGAACATTCTGGAATTAATTTCTTTGAAATACAGAAATAATATTTTATTTTTATTTTAAATGATATATCTACACACGAAATTTATCTAGTATTTTAAAAGTGTAGGTGACTCATTTTCAGTGTGCCAAAAACATCTACATGCGGATTTTAATTATCTAATTAATAATGGCTACGTTTTTATGCTTCATAAATGCAATAAACAAAGGTTTTTACGGTAAATCAAATAAGTTCTAGGGAGTACTTACGCACGGAAAATATGCTTTACTTTATAAATGCATAAAATTGATATTATTGTATGCAATTTACCTTTCGGTAAATGTAGCTATGTATATAGAAAATAGCTTAAAATCAATGTTATTTTTAGTATTTACAGAATAATTATTTATGCACGAATGAAATGAACGGCTTGTGTATTTACATTTTAAAATAAAAATTTGTTTCATGGTATCTCTCAATAGTAATTATTTACATACGGCTGAAATGAATTAATTTAAAATTGGGAATTTAAGTTTCTTCTTTTTTGGTGGTAATTTTTCATAGAATTTGGCATTCAATACATGTATATGTCTGTATGTGTGTGCATGCATGTGTGTGCGCGTGTGTAGTGTGTGTGAATGCGTGTGTGTGCTTGTGCATGCGTGGGTGTGTGTATGCGTGTGCACATGCATGCGTGCATGGGTGCATGCATGCATGTGTATGTACAGTGTGTGTGTGTGTGTGTGTGTGTAGTGTGTATAGTATGTATGTGTGTGTGTATATGTGTGCACATGCACATGTGTGTTATTCAATTTAGGTGACCATGAAATATAATTAATGAACAATCGAGAAAAATAAATTATATTGAGAGTTGCTAAAGCTTAAACTAATAAGGAGATTAAAATAGTATCTAACCAAAAAGTACTATTTAAAACATATTTTGTGTAAATATAATTGTTTGATAATTGTTAGCACGATGGTCATTTATTTTAGGTTAAATTTCATTGTGAGTTTCACTCTGTGTGGACATTGTATAGAGAAAATGTCGGGATTGCAGACAACCCACATTATTTTAACGAAACTAGCTGCCAAAATAAACATTTGATATGCTATGTTTCAAAGAAGAATGATCATCAATATAGGTTTCTCTAGCAAGTGCATTACCATACGTTGCTTGTGCCACTATTTCTCTTTACATAAATTTTTTTCAAAAGGTTGATAAATGTACATCCACTCCTCTGAAATCCTGTAACATTACTAGCCTAGACTTCTTTTTATTTCCATACTTAAAAATGCAATTTTTAAAGCCCTACTGTATGCCTTACAAGATTAAGCACACAATATTTCTTGACAATGCACATTAATTGATGAAATGTTACATGCCGAAAATCGGCTATGTATCAGTTTTGGCAAAAAAAATGATACTTAGCCGATTTTCGGCATGTAACAACTGTTCGACGTCTCGGCTAATCCTCGTCGTGTCGGAAACCGCGCACTTCTTCCTCACTCCACGTCTGCGCATTCTTTTGCGCCGACAAAACTGTCCGAAGTGACGGAACTGAACAAGTTTATTTTTTAAAATATTGGCGTGATTTCAGTCACATATTTAAAACTTAAACCAAAAATGATACATAGCCGATTTCGGCATGTAACAACTATTCGACGTCTCGTTGGCTAATCCTCGTCGTGTCGGAAACCGCGCACTTCTTCCTCACTCCACGTCTGCGCATTCTCTTGCGCCGACGCAACTGTCCGAAGTGACGAAAATGAACAAGTTTATTTTTTAAAATATTGCCGCGAATTCGGTCACATATTTAAAACTTAAGCCAAAAATGATACATAGCCGATTTTCGGCATGTAACAGAAAATATACTAATCAAATGTTTGAATTATAGAGAAGTTCCGGATTTTGTGCTGATAAAGTAATTTCAATCTTTACGTAAAATCGAAATAAAATAATTACTCAAAAAGTAACCTTTCTCTGGAATTGATTTTGATTTTACAAATGTCAATGGTATGTTCAATAATTTTAAGTGAAATAAGAACCAACGTTCCTACTTCATTCCACTACCACCCACAACTACAATAATTGTTGAACTCGCATTATATTTTTGTTAAAATCAATTTATCTCACCCGAGTTAAATAAAATTAGAATATAACCTTTGTGTCAAATACCAAACAGAAAATGTTTTGGAAAAAATTTATCACGGTCAATTATAATTAAATACGAAGCTTGAACTAAAGAGACAAAAACAAAGTTGCCAAACATAGTTCTCACACTGGACTTACAATGAGTTTTACTGCATCCTTGATTGAACGTATATGCATATAGGTATTATAAAACTAAAATAATTAATCATAATTTTCTATATGTATGCAAAAGACGACTAATGTACTCTACACTACAATTAATTTTTCCAATGCTCCACCCGCAGATATTACATTGACTAGGAAGTGAGTTTTTTTAACATGGAAGTTTTGAATTTTGCCAAACCCTTGCTGTTCCAAGCAAGATTGGAATCTTTAACGTGCAGCACTCACACACGGGACCTACATTTTATCTCTCATTCAAACAAGGGCATATTTTTGTGAAAAATGCTTACTTTTTTCAAGCGGATCGTATTGAATTCGAACCCGAGATCTTGAGCTCATTAGTCACACGTATACCAACTGTTTTCTACAGAAGCAGGGAATAGAAGAATTAAGATGTAGTTGTTTTATTTCTACTATTTGTAATATATTTGCTACAAAAGCTATACATAAAATTGATCCTAAAAATAAACTTGACATTCCTTTCAGCAATGGTAAAAGCGCTACACCAAAGCCGTTATAATTATTGCAACCAAAAATAATATTTGTATTATAATAAAATACTTGGAAGAAAACAATACACAAGTGGAATGCGATTAATTACACCCAACCACACACTATATTTGATTTTTGAATGCTTCACCCGAAGGTACTACATTGGCCAGGAAGCGAGTTTTTTCACCTGGAAATTTTAAATTTTGCCGAACCTTTGCTATTCCAAGCAAGGTAGGGAACATGCGTGACAACATTCACGCACGGGACCTAAATTTTACCTCTCATTCAAACGGGGGCATATTTTTGTGAAAAATGCCTGCCTAGCATTTTACAAGCGAACCCGTGTCGTGATTCGAACTCGGGACCTTGGGCTCAGTAGTCGCACGCATACCAACTGAGCCACGGAGCCGCTCACACTAAACTATGCAACCAAATTTGAGAAAAATAATACGACTGTTAATGGACTATGCATATCATTTAAAACTTGCTTTAGAGTCCATAAGTGCAAAATCGCGACCATACTTAAGTACAACAATTTTACTGCAATTAGCTTTATGAGATTGGTTTGTCCTACTCTCAGTAGTGAAGAAAGTGGTACAGAAGAAACTAATGAATTTGAGTTCATCCCAGAGAAATTTTATGTTGTAGAGTTCAGGATGAACAAGCATGTAGAACATTATATAGGCAAGCTTCTAAATGTGTTCGAAAATAATATTGAGATGACCTTTTTAAGGGTTTCAAGAAAAGTAACAAATAAATTTCTGTGACTAACTGTTAAATATGTTGGTTTAATTCACACTCAGTGAAGTTGTAAAAACATTGTCTGATGCAGTGACCAAATGAAGAAATACACCACTTTTCAATAAAAGTTAAGCATTTTTTTAAAACAATGAGCTGATTTGATGTAATAACATGTTCTTTTTAAGTTTTTGTATTGGTTAGCTACCTACTAGTAAACAGACTTACTATTTTACAAAGTTTAATGTTGTTTTTGTACTACGGTATTTACAGAACGCTTTTTATAATTTTTATATGCAACAGAATGTATTGGAGTTGGCTTTTGCGTATTTGTAGTTGTTTGTTTTTCTCTAATAAATTAATTTTCTTCCGAATATGTTTTTAATCAGCTTACTGTTCAAAGTTACCCCTAGCTATTTTATTCATTAAATCTCGTTATCAAAGATATTGCAAAAGACTGTAAAGCGTGTTCAAAGTTGTGGAATTTGCAGTAACTGCATAAGGATAAATGTTAGGACATATGTTTAT
Organism: Platerodrilus igneus; assembly: GCA_036346225.1. Taxonomy (NCBI): domain Eukaryota; kingdom Metazoa; phylum Arthropoda; class Insecta; order Coleoptera; family Lycidae; genus Platerodrilus; species Platerodrilus igneus. The sequence goes on along the minus strand of JARFIW010000845.1, from coordinate 1,441,812 downwards.
ATGACGTTTTTTTATTTATTTTGTGATAAAGAACACCCTTAAAATAATACTGTGCAATTTTGAAATATCCTAAATAAGATCTTCAAAATATTCTAAATGATCCATTAAATATAAATTTAAGAGACTCAAATGACACCCAACTTTGCTAGTCAGGTTTAATAAGAAAACATCAATAACATCTATAGAAAATCGCCAAAACTTTACCATGATAAATTAACCAATACATAAAGAAAGTACAAAGGAAAAGGACTATCGTAGCTTTTATGATATTTTTGAACATGTGTAAAGTTACATTACTTTTGCTTTAAAATTCTGTTTGAATTTTCTTCAGTTATTTACAAAAACATGTAGGTTATTAAGTGAAATTTTACTATATAAAGAAACGAAGTTTTTGGTTTGTTATGAAATGATTACCCGAGACAATATCATTACATTTCAATTTTCTTGTATATCTGTTATGTATTATTATTTATTGAATTAATGTATATGGTAGACCTTTAACGATGTCTTCATATTTTTAAAATTGGATTTTATTCCAATAAACACTATTAAAATTATTTAAAGAGAGCTGCTTTGCTGTGATTATAAATATTTAATAATAAGTGGTCTAACAAAGTTTGACATTTTTAAAAATTTATTTTAACTGAAATTCATTAATTTGCTAAATAGGAAATATTTTCATTTTGTTTTCTTATATTAGTAATACCCAAATACCAAATACCTATAATTAAAAAAAAAATTAATGAAGGGAATTCAGTTTGATCAGTTCTAACTCTTTGAGACATAGCAGTTTTCATATAATACAAAGTATCCCTTAACATAGCTTCTGAACTGCATAAAAATTTATATTAAGAAGCGAGGTGAAACAAGGATCAAATAAACCCACACAAATCTAAACTTTGTTACTGCTTCTAAGGCTTTAATGAAACCGAAATGAAATGATTATACCCCATGTTCCAATCAAGTTATGCACCCAGTGGAGATAATCAAAGTAAATCAGAAAATTAGTCTAAGATTAATAAAACACTCAAATTTCTCAAACTGGATGATTCCTACTCCCAAAGATAATTTAAGTTATCCTGTTGACAATTTCAACCCCTGGTATTGGAGCATGTATCATTAGAAATATAATTAAAGTAGCAAAAAGGTTTAATTGGTTGCGATTTTAAAGCAACATCAAGTTGAAAAGTATGCAAGTATAATACCTAAAATTGTAAACATGTCACAATAGCAATACGTAATAACTTTAAGTGAAAAAATACATTTTTATAGTATGGGAGCCATTTGTAATGGTGTAAAATAAAAATTAACGAAATAGTAACATACCCTGATTAATGGTGCGTCTGTTGCCAAGCAGTTTAAATACCCAGGTGATGAAAATACTTTACAAGTTTATCTTTTTCGCAAGACTAAAAGTATAGCACGAACGATTTCATTTACCCACGTAACTTGAAGTTGTTGTATCGGTCACCAAGGATACCAGAACTGAAACACAATTTGACAGGTGGCTTTGGATATCCAAATGTATTTGAAACTGAACAAAAAAGGCATGGCAGTGCTTCAAATAGCGCTCAAAAGTTGTTTGTATTATTGTTCTTCATTTATTTTGAGTAAACAATATTATTTTAAAATTGAAATGTACCATTTGATCGATTCATTCATACTGAAAGATAATGATAGGACACTTTAACGGCAGTTGTAACAACTAACTTACATAACAAATCAAAAAGCTTTCTGTACGATTTCTCAAAGGTGTAGTAGAGACCTGTATTTATTGATTTTGTCGGTAATATAATAACATTAGAATAGATTGCGCCACAACTGTAAGATAATAAAATAATGGTCTATATACTACAACTTGTTAGGAGGCAACCACTTAAAACAAGTTACATTTTGGTACAAATAAATAACAAAGCATAATGTTTACTAACTTTTATTTCTATAAGTTTGCTTATACCTTAAACTATTTTTCCACGTAGTTTCCTTCGTTATTGAGACACTTGTCGTAACGTAATACCAGTTTATATATATCCTCTTCATAAAAAGGAATCGCCGGGATTACTAACCATTTTTGAACCTCATTTTTAAGTCTTTATCGTCAAAATATGTACCATGTAGTTTCTCTAGATATAAAAAGATGTGGTACTCGCTCGATGCCAAATCAGTACTGCTTGGTGGATAACAGAATTGCTCCATCACTATGGGATGACAAGATTTTGAGTAACAGCTAGTGTGCGGACACGCATTATTGTGAACAAAAAATACACCGGCACTCAACGAACCGGGTCTTTTGTTTTCTATTAATCGACATAGTTTTTAGTCCTCACAGTAAACAACAGAATTTATTGTTGTGTCTCTCGGTATAAATTCCGCCTTTGTCTTCTCAGAATACGCTACATAAGAGTTTCCTTACATAGATTATCTCTTTGAATTGTTGTTTTCTAACCACACTGTCACTGGTTGCATGTTCACTATAAACTTCGGAAATTTGATGATAAATCTCACTTAGTCTTATATTTCTGGCATTTAAAAAACAAATTATGCTTCAGAGTTCATATTCGGCAAATTATTCGATTGTTTTGAACATTTTGAAAACACGTGATAAATAACTACTGCACAAACTGCAACCTGTAATTTTGTGCAGACAACGCATACATGAAAGAGAAAACTTCCCATAACACACGTGACAAATAACAACTTGCGCGAAAGATATGCGCAAACGGAACACCTTTTAAAAAATGCATCGTATATATTTTTGTAATCAATTGTATCTGTTTGTTTAAATGAAGATTAGTGTAATAATATGGCCATTACATACATGATGCGAAGATATTTATACAGTATTCAATGAAGGGTTATTGGTAGTGACAGAGATAACATTTATTTACATGTGTAGTGATCCGGAGTATTTCCTAGGTGGATTTTCATTGGTTGATAATTATTGCAGCTATGATAGTGTACATTTCGATATTCGAAAGTATTTTTGAACAGTACAGTAACTATAAATATTTATGGTTCCGGGTTGGGACCGTGTCATTTTATACATTAAGGTCGACGTTTCACCCACTTTTGTAAGGTGCTTCATCAGGACAAGTAAAGAAATAAGTAATAAAATAATATAAAAATAAGAATGATAATATTAAGCAGACAAGTTAAAGTGTAAAGAGAAGAGTTACTCCTGAACTAGCAGACTCACTAGCCCATTCAAAGCCAAAAGGTGTCTTGTGGCATAGTATTATCATTCTTATTTTTATTTTATTTCTTATTTCTTTACTTGTCCTGATGTAGGCCCTTACAAAAGTGAGCGAAACGTCGACCTTAATATATAAAATGATACGGTTCCAACCCGGAACCATAAATATTTATCATGACTCCGGCCGTGAAAGGCTCCGACAACAGTACAGTAAATAAATAAAATTAAATAAAAACCCTTTACCACAAAAAATATTTAAATTACTAGATACGTATTTCGACCACTATGTGGTCATCATCAGTAGAAAAAAAAAAAAATGATGATGACCACATAGTGGCTGAAATACGTATCTAGTAATTTAAATATTTTTTGTGGTAAAGGGTTTTTATTTAATTTTATTTAAATCGTGCCACAGTGTTCCTATAGATTATTAACAGTACAGTAACTACTTTTAGTTTTTGAACGGACTCTGTAACATTAGAATTAATCGTTGTAGGGTTAGGAAGGGGGGGGGGGTGTCTATCTGTCCACAAGTTTTAACCCCTTTGCCACAGAAAATATTGTTAAAAAACTAAATACGTATTTCGACCACTATGTGGTCATCATCAGCAGTAAACTTAAAAAATAAAATGCATTTAAAATTAAAAGTTGTTCAAGAAACCCTTCTGATGAGATTCTCCTCACCACGTAAGCTGAAGTAATACTTTCCAACAAACAATTTACTGAAATTTATTTGAAGTACTTGAGAATATTCTCCTTGCCAAGTAGACTGGTGATCCCTACAAAACAAAGTGAATTATTGCCTTAATAAACAAAACCACTTAATTTATACTAAAATTAAAACTGGTTTAGCGGTACCAAAGTTAATCGTGCGTTTCACTTGACTTTACTTTTTAGTATCTTAGAACGAAACTTTGAAAAGGCTCCACTTGGCGATTTTATTAAAGGTAATATTTTTAATTTAATTTTATTTTTAAAAGGTTGTTTGATTGCATCTGAGGTTTTAGTACTTATTTGATAGGGTTGTTTGTGTTTTGAGATAGCAGCTTGAATTATGATAAAGTTGCCATGTGTATTTTTGTTTGTAATTTTTAATGCTCTTGATCTGTGTTTAATTTAAATGCACGTTTATTTAGCTGATGCAATCATGGACTATAATAATTCTTAACGTTTGTTAACCGTATTAAATATATTCTATTAACATGTATTTATGAAAGTTTAAAGCTTGTTATTTTAGGCTTGTATTCTGATTGAACATGGTATGTATTTATTTACACGCATTTTATAATTGTTAACTTCTTAGGATTATGTAATTGTTTTATTTCAGATTTTAGTTGTGAGTTTATAACTGTATAATTCATGTCCGGTTTTGAAAACCTAACCTTATGTTTTTATCCTATGATTCTATCGGTAACTATATTGATATTTATTGATTCTTCTTAAGATGTAATTACCTCCAATATGGCCCCGTTATTGACGAGTTTGCATTATGACTATGGTGGCGATAATCGATTCAATTTATAAGTATCCTTTGTTTAGAACCATCATGACATAAGTTCATGTTTATTTATAAATATTTGTCTTGTTAATGTACTGGTAGTTGTGTTTATACAAATGATGGAAGGTAGGTTACTCATTGTAAACCATATTCCAAAACGGGCTGGAAACTGTTAATTGTTTGTATGGTAAACGTGTATGTTTGAGCTTTGTTCAATTTACTAACATTTATGTCCGTGCGTGGTTAAACATTGGTAGTCAAGGTCTTTATCTTCCTGGTGTTCTATCTCTTTCAACTTTAACCCCTTAGTCATGGCTTAGCCGTCCTCATTATCTTCTAGAAAAAATTAGCTGGACTACACTAACACATCTTCAGTTGTCATATGTAGAATGTTTGGGAAACAGTTGACAGCCCGTAATATTCAAAGTGCACAGGGTGGTTTTTCGCCACCCCACCTTTGAAGAAGTGTATTTATGCAGTTAGAAGCGCAGGGTTGTTGAGGTTTTACCTACCGATACCCTTTCCTCAGCGTTAACCCAGGTGAGTACGACAGTGTTTACTCTTGTAATAAATATATAATTGCTGTTAACCTAATTTTGAAGTTATCGTATAATATTAAAAGTAGGGTTGTTAACTACTGTAGTTTTATTTGAAACCTTCTCGCCTTAACGCCATCTCAGTGTGTATATTTGGGTTATGTTTCGATCACACAACGTAGGGCTTACGAACCACTACCACTTGACGACTAGATCATCCAATGTATTTTTGATAGGCGTTCGTTGATCCATCAGGTAGGTTACAGTAATGATTTTGGTGCCGTGACCAGGATTACATTACACAAATTAAAATGTTGATATAAACTTATTATACTAAAGGCATGATACGCTCAGGATATATTTAGAAATATTTTTGGATAATTAAATTACAAATGTATTTATCGCTAGAACTGAAAGCACTTTAGCTTGTAAAGTTACGAAACGAATTTTTATGTTGAAGAATTGGACGTTGCGGCTTCAAGATAAAAATCTGAGCTTGGTGTCGAGCAGGTGATGATGCTCATGGTTGTAAGTAACCCTGACCCGGGCTACGCTGAATGCAATACGGCACTTCGTGACGGTGACTGTAGTCGATTTTCCATAGCTTCAGTACGTAGCGGGTGGTGGGCTAACTCTGGCGTACGGCGGCTTTCCCAGTTGATAAAAATTAAAGTGGGCTGATGGCGGAATGTTTCCATTCCTGGCGTACTTGTTGATGTCACGTTCTAAAAAATAGTCCTGATGGCTGTGGCTGTTAAAGTGGAGATGGTCCAAGCTGTGTTTTGTCTATAGTATTGCAAATGTTTTCTTTATTTTGTCCCATTATATTTGTTGTTAACGATGAGATAATCTGCAGGAAAACCCTTTGTGTACGACGGACTTGGTGACTTCTATTTTGCACTATCCTTAACTGTACGTTCGGACGGTTTTATTTGTATTTCGAGGGATGTTGGACCAGTTTATTATTGATCGATGAGTGTTTTATACATGCAGGCTCTTTATTTGCATACTGCGGGCTTATTGGTCGGTTAGTTAGTTAATTGTTGAAGACGTCTGTGTTTTGGTCCTCTTGATGTAGTTTTCCTAACTGCAGCTATGCTTTCCTAAACGATCTGGACGACGATGCACAAGTGGCGTATCGTTATTAGAGAAAATGAGTGTTGAAATTTTTTTGACAAAATCGCGAATACAGTTGACGGTAGAACCATAATGTTTAGCGAAATAGAGAGGTAATTTACTATTTGCGATCGTGAAATTTTCTCCATTTTGTTGATGTCTTTTAATAATTAATAGACATGGATCAAAAAAATTACACGCCATTTCTTGAAATGGCAATACTTCGAAATGGCATTTCTCAAATTTGGTTGCTTGGCGTTAACCATAAACAAAATAATTGAACTTCAAAGAATAATTATTGGAACATCCCTTACTTGTCTACTATTCTGCCTGCCATAAGCAATATTGCAATACATTTAATTACAGCATAAAAATGACTTTATTCTTTGCTGGTTACGTGATGGTAAGCTTGGTGGGCGTTAAATCTTCTGAAATCTTTGAGGTAACTGGATTATGGACTACCATAGTAATGGTTTGTTAGCAGGAGTCCTCACTTACTGGGTAACGGCAACACATCTCTGTGGGATGAGTTTTGAAAAAACGTCCGGGTAATAGTCGACTAATAGTGGATTACTGAGGTACCGTCTAAAGTTGAGTATTTGAAAATACCACGTAAAGGTTGTGACAGACTACATATAAGCATTAGAAATACAGATCTAACGGAGGTTATGATGAGTTTTGAAGAGATCTGTGGACAATAGTATGCAAGCGGCTCCGTGGCTTAGTTTGTTCGGATGTGACTAATAAGCCCAAGATCCCAGGTTCGGTTCCTGAAGCGAGCATTTTTCTCAAAAATACACCCTCGTTCGGACGACAAGTTAAATGAAGGTCCCGGGTGAGTGTTGTCACAAATGTTAGTGATCCACACCTTGCTTGGAATAGCAAAGATTTGGCAAAGGTCAAAATTTCCATGTTAAAAAAACATGCTTCCTGGCCAATGTAGTACCTTCGGGTGGAGAATTGGAAAATAAAATGTACAGGTAAGACTAAAACACTACTGATCCCAATGTCCCGAGTTGTATTCTTGATGCGAACCGCATGAAAAATGTTAGGCGAGCATTTTTCAAAAAATACACTCTCGTTTGGTTGAGAAGTAAGATGTTGATCTCGTGTGTGTGTGTGTGTGTGTGTGTGTGTGTGTGTGTGTGTGTGTGTGATGTCACGCACCTGAAAGATTCTCACTTTTGCTTGAAATTTTAATGGTTTGGCAAAACTCAAAGTTTTCAGGTAAGAAATCGCTTCCTGGCCAATGTAGTACCTTCGGGTGGAGCATCGCAAAATCAAATGTAGAAAAATAGTGAGCGGCGGATCCGTGGATCAAACAGGTTTGCGTATGACTGCTGATCCCAAGCTTGCGAGTTCAATCCCTGACACGGGCCGCTTGAAAAATGATAGGCTAACATTTTTCACAAAAATACGTCCTCGTTCGGATGACAGATATAATGTGAGTCCGTGTGTGTCTCTCTTTCTCTCTCTCTCTCTGTGTGCGTGCGTGCGTGCGTGCGTGCGTGCGTGCGTGTGTGTGTGTGTGTTGTCACGTACGTTAAAGATCTCTACCTTGCTTGGAATAGCTAGGATTCAATAAAATTCAAAATTTTCAGGTTAAAAAGAAAACTTGCTTTCTGGCCAGTGTAGTACCTTCGAGTGAAGCAATGGAAAAATCAAATATTGGGACAATAGTGAGTAGGCGGCTTTGTAGCTTAGTTAGCTCTCATGTGATTACTAAGTCCAAAAGTCACGAGTTCGATTTCCGCCACAGACCGCTTGAAAGAGGTTTAGCGAGAATTTTTCGCAAAAATACGCTCGTGAGAGGTATAAGATAAGTCACTTGCGTGAGCGTTGTCACGCACGTTAAAAATTTCTGTCGTGCTTGGAATAGCAAGGGTTCGGCAAAATTCAAAATTTCCGGGTAAAAAAAAACTCGCTTCCTTTGTGTATAGCATTTGAAAATCAAATCTAAGGACAATGGTGAGTAGATGGCTCTGTGGATCAGACAGATTTGCGTATGACTACTGATCTCAAGGTCCCGGGTTCGATTGCAGACATGCACCACTTGAAAAATGTTAGGTGATCATTTTTCACAAAAATACGTCGTCGTTCGTATCAAAGGTAAAATATAAGTCACGCACGTCAAATGTTACTACCATGCTTGGAATAGCTAGGGTTAGGCAAAATTCAAATTTTCCTGGTAAAAAATTTGTTTCCTGGTTAATATAGTACCAGGCGGCTCCGTGGTGTAGTTGGTGTGCATGTATGTGACTACTATGCCCAGGGTCTCGCGTTCGAATTTCGACACGGTCCACTTGAAAAATGTGAGGCGAGCATTTTTCACAAAAATGCGCCCTTGTTCGGATGAAGGGTAAAATATAGGTTTGTGTGTGTGTTGTCACGCAAGTTAAAGACCCCTACCTTGCTTGAAACAGCAAGAGTTCGGCAAAATTCAAAATTTCCAGGTAAAAAAAAGCTCGCGCCACTAAAGTTCGAGAGTACACAAAAGATCGAAAGGATTTTCGGTTTATGGGACTTTTAAGGGATCTCCTGGATGCTAGTCCGGCGTGTTTCTTAATTCTTTGAATGTACATACATCATTTGGTAATAAAAGTAAAGACCGCTCGCTTTGATTACTAGCTTCTAACAAATATTAGGATTTTTTCTTAGGACCTGATGATAATAGTCGACGTTATGGGGTATTTAGTTACTGGTCACCTGCTGTTTATTTAAAAATTTTCAATTATAACAAGTCTGAACTATATTTCTGTAAACGAGCGAAATTTGTTTGATTTCCTTGGTTTATAACTTGTTGTCTTGTATCAAATGGTTTTTTAGTTGTTAATTTGGGCTGTTCTAAATTATAGAACTGGTTCGAATGCATTGACTCTTCGTGTTGAGAATGATGTCTAGGGAGCGTATTAGTGGTCGTGTATGGACTTTGTATTAAGTGATGGTTCAATTTCGTTATGTGTTCGATCTACTGTACGTGTTTAAATATTTATAAAATTTTAATTCTTATGGATATTGCGCATAATTGCGGCATAACTATTTACGTACGATTTTTGATTATACGCCCAAATGCAAAGATTTAATTGTGGAGCGGTGTCTTTGTATTTATGCAAGAATAATGGATGAAGGTCACTTTAACTTAATTTTATTTACGCTAAATTTATTTGGTTTTGAAAATCACCTTGAAACGCCGACAATAATAGTTAATACGGATTTAGCACGTGACCGAAAACAGTTAGTTAATGTTTTAAACAAGCCCGAGAATGTTATTATGCTGTATCTGGGCCTCCTACAAAAAGTAAATATTTTTTGTTTGACGCGCCTGGAGGTATGTTACTTTATCTTAATTTGGGTTCCCAAATTTAGTTTTTCTTTATATTGGAGTTGAGTGCTTCTTATCAAATATTTTAGGATTGTTCATTTTATTAAAATGTACATGCCAAATTTTGACAGCCTGTTATAAACATGGTCACTTGTTTAACTTTTTTTAAACTTGATGTTAATGATTCACCTTTCTCTTAATTAATCTATACCTATTGATTAAGTTTTTATTGTTGCTAAAAGAAAAACCTATGTGAATGAAATGCGCACGTTGTGACTAAAAATTCATTTGTGTTAAGGGGACTTTGATTTCGTTAAGAAAATGAAAAAATTAAAGGTATTTGTTAATTTCTAGGCAGCATGAAGCATAAAAAGCATAAAAACTATGGTTATGTGATTTCTACCTTATGTTTGTAGTGATCTGAAGTATTTTCTAAGTCGATTCTCATTGGTTGATAATTATTGCAAATATTATAGTGTACATTTCGATATTCGAAGGTATTTTTGAACAGCACAGTAACCACTTTCAAGTTTCCGAACGCACTCCGTGATGTCAGAATTTACCGTTATATGGGCGTGGTGGACAGGCGCGAGCTCTCTCGTTTCAAAATAAAAAGGTCCATTTGGCGGTTTTTGTTAAAGGTAATGTTTTTGATTATATTCTATTTTTTAGTTATCTGATTGCACCGAAGCTTTAGGAATGATTTGTGTTTTAAGATAATTTTTGAATTAATGATAAAGTTGTCATTCATATTTTTGTTGTAATGTTTAATTCACTTGATCCGTTTTATTTTTAAAAGCACGTTTATTTAACTGATAGAGTCATAATGAATAATTCTTAACGTTGTAACGTGCATTTTTATAGTTTGAACATTTTACGCTCTACTCAATTCTTAAAATACATCGTTTTGGATCGCTGTTTGTATAAAGTAAATACTTTCGAATAGTTTTCAGATTGGTATGCAATTTAACTCGCGGGTATTAATTTTAAAAGTAGATTAATTAAAGATAGATAATTTGAAGGTTGATTTTCATTAACAAATAAATTGCAACAAAGTTTTAAATTGGATTATTCGTAAATTGCTTTCCGGTTTATCGAAAATGATAAACAACTGTAATTAGTTATTAGATATGATGGGGCATTCACGTTTTGTATGTGCCTGATGTTATTAACGAAGTCGTAATAGTAGTCGACAAGAGTTCATGGTAACAACTAGTTTTAAATAAACAGATTAGAGTGCAGAGTTGTAGTTTTGTTCTTGGTTCCTATATAATAATTACGTTGAAAATACTGTTTCTGTTTGATTTGTTCCTATAAACTACTGAGTTGTATATTAAGGGCGAAGTGTAGTTCTGATGACATTTGAAGGAAGTATGCTTTATACGTAACGTGTTGGATTGTTTTAGTGATACGCGTTGCTCTACAAATTGTTTTTGTTGCTTTTCGGTTTGAACAAAAAGTAGTAGAGCTTGTTAAACTCGAGGCACGTGTGCTTTACGGAACATTTGATGGACGGTTTTATTTGCTTACGCGTACTTTACTAATTTGTGGTTCTTAGTTGTTTGTCTTGTAAAATAATAGTCGTAGAACTTACTAAACTGACCGATTCTTTCTTTCGGACTAATGTGTGTGCGATCTAGTTTCGCGGACCTTTTCTTCTCAGAGTAGCGCATACTTTGGATTATTTAAATACAGTGATACTGTAGTTTCTGAATTTTTCTAACCCCAACGAATCTAAAATAGATCGTTGTTTGCGCAGATTTCGTTATTCAAAAGCATTAGATTTTTCTTTGTTGCCATAGGTAGCAAATAAAACACCTCACGTTACTGTTAGTTTACTGCATTACGTCGCGCCTTAAAAGCCCGTGATTCTAAATTTTTATTACCATTTTTTTTTTCGATTTGTGTTACAAAATATTTCGAAATTAGTGTCTCAGGAAATAGAATTGACAAGAAATTTATCAATGCTACATAGTTCCATCAGCATGATAATGTCTGCTGCGAACACTAGTGAAATACGTAGGTGTGATTAGTGTAACGTGTGATAAGTTCTATCAACACCCGCACAGTCAAGGGTGAAGTGCTTCGTTAGTGCAGAACATCGTGAATCCCACACTTCAATTGTAGGGAAACGTTACTGAAGGACCTTTTGTAAGTTGAACTATTTTCTACTTGTTATTACTTTAAATATCTATCCGTGGCTTTGTCATATCTTTGTCGTTCTGATACCTTTTGCAATAGACTTGCATGCTATTTTAAAACAAAAAAAAAAAAGAAAGAAAGAACAATCAATACTACTGAATTACTCATATCAATTGTGTCTTACCTATTTATTTTTTTTTTAACATTTTGTCTGATTTATGTTTAATTGGTGTGTGAGGAAACGTTTCTGCTACTCCCGAATATCACCTCACTTTGTGATAAAAATTTTTGTAATGCTTTTATCGTGATTATATTATATAGTTTATCTAAACAGTATTATTTACATTCTACAAAGTACTGAATAACTTAGACGTTTCATTGCTGCTATGCTTATTCTTTTTTTTTCAGGTTTGCTTAACTAATTTTCTAGCAGGTATTGTCACTAACTCTTTACCGCCGCATACATTATATGTCAGTCTGCTTTCTACAACCTCCCCTAATCACCGATTGAGCCCGGTCATTTCTTTGTTCATTTTCTTGGTGTTACGCACGGCTACGAGCCAACGTAGCATAACTTTGGCGCCCGAACAGGGACTGCCACGAAATAACGTAACAACTTTTGCTTATTAGATTGAGTATTTTCTGTTAATATGCATTCATGAAAGTTTAAAGACCCTGAATCTGGGCTTTTGTATTGTTGAATTTGGTATGTATTTGTTACCAACATATGTTATAATTTGTTTTCCATATTTTAATAACCTATTATGATTATGTGACTGTTTTATTCTTAGCTTTTAGTTGTGCGTTTATAATAATTCGTCTCGATTTTAAAACCTAAACGTAAGTTAGTTTGATGTGATATCTGACATTCTAACCTATGATTCTATCAGTAACTAATATTGAGATTTATTTATTTTTGTTATGATGTGATTATAACGAACATCTGCTATGACCCCGTTTATTAACGCGGGTGCTTTACGACTATGTTGGGGATAGTCGATTCAATTTGAGTGCCATTGGTTTGGTACTACCATAGCATACGTTCGTGTTTATTCATAAATGTGTTTTTATCAATGTACTTGTAGTTGTATTTATGCAACTGATAGCAGGTAGGTTAGCCATTTTGAACCAAGTTGCAAAACGGTCTGACAACTGTTAATTGTTTGTAATTTCAAGCCCTCCCGCTTTAACGCCATTCCAGTATGTATATTTGGGCTATGTTTCGGTCACACAACGTAGATGTCACTAGCCACCGTCATTAGACGAATAGATCACAGCCAGGTATTGTCGATAGAGGGCGTTCATTCGTCCGCAGGTGGATTACATCACAAGTTTTCTGCGTGATCAGGATCGTTACATTATATGTCTATTAAATTTATGTTTGATTCAAAGAAGATATTAAAAATTACAATTTCCAATTTATTTCTTTTGGCTTTGAATATATTGTTTGTTTAAGAATTTAGAGCTACTTCGTTCTCATCTTTATGATAGTTGTTCCCGGAATGGCGGATCCAAAGATAAGGATTTATTTCAGTTTTAAGATCACACGTGTATAAATCAATTATTTGTTCGATAATTGATTTCTTTTGATTAATGAGTCGTTTAGTTTCGTTGGATGTTCGTTCCAGTTTGTTATTGTTTGATGTTTGTTTAAATTAATGTGGGAGTAAGTGCGTTTCACTTATTTTTGTTATGCAAGAGCTAAATGAAAGTCTATATACTGATAATGTTAAGAAAAAGTTAATTAAAGTGTTTCATATTAATTTTTAGATAGTAGAATTTAATCATTTCCGTAAAGCTTCTCTTTTATTTGTAGTGTCCCTAGCCGCATCCTTACGTCTAATCCTGGTTAAGTGGTGGACATTTATTCCATTTATTTACACCGTGGGCTCAGTTGTCAAAGATGAATCTCCACCTCTCATTCATCGACCCACACATACACACACGCGCGCACGTACGCATGCACACACAAATGTCGCTTTAAGGAAGAGTATTGTTAATGATTATTTGAAAATAATTCTCCTTAATACATTAGAATTTTACTGTAACTGTAGTGTATTCACTTTAATTTTAGGATGACGGCCAACTGGGTAAAATGCTACATTGCCAATGTTAGTTTAAATTCTAATATATTTAATGAAAGATACACTAATATTCCCATTGGCAGGAGATATTGGTGGCAACACTGTACAGAACTGCCAACCTCTATTATGTTAAATGACAGCATCTTTCAAGCGCAATTCTAGGTATTCATGTGTATACAGTTGTCAACACTTTATTACTACATTTGACGTCATCGTAAAGTTAAAGCGAATGAACTATACAAGTAAAAAAGGCCTGCGTGATCAGTCAATTATAAAGAACTGTTGTCCTTGCAAAAGAAGTTTCGTTACATTGACGTTAAAGTGTGATAAAAAGACATTTGAACGACTCGTAGTAGACAAGGAAAAATGGGCAGTGAAATTCTTTCATCTTTGAGAGACTTCAAGTCAGGCATACAGAAAAACGCGGAGTAACAAAAATGGACCACTGCTAAATTACAAAAAACTTTACAGAAAATTACAGAAAAATGTCACAAGCTTTGCAGAAGATATGAACTAGACCGTCGCAGAGATACAAGAAAATTTTACTGAAAAATTAGGTCAGAACGCAAAAGCACTTGGACAAAAATTAATGGAAAATTATATCCAATCAAAAAAGGATATTATACAAGAAAATACGAAATTTGCGGAAAACATAGAAGCCAAATTTTCAGGCGGTTTATAGAAACTTGAATCGGTGTTTCAAAAAGAATGGTTAAGAAACTTGCGTAAAGTGGAAGAACAAATGCTGAAAATGGAAGAACGGATTAATTCCCTAACAGTACAAGCACCGCAGTGCTCAATCACAGCGATACACCACAGAATTTAAGAATGTAAGAGAAAGTCAACCAACGTCAAGGTTTAGGGTAAAACCAATTACATTTGATAGGAAGTCACTTGGCAGACATATTTCAAGCAATTCGAAGCTGCTGTAAGAGTTCACGTCTAGAACGATGGTGAAAAGGTAACTTAATCGATTGTTGTGTTACGAGGTGAAGATTTAATTAGGTATTCTGTAAACCATACCAAACCATAACCAAAAAACGCTTTCTGCCCAGCGTAGTATCTTAGGGTACAGTATTGCATATATGATGGGGATGTTTAAACATTAAATATAATGCTTTAAAACATGAAGATAGTTTAAAATTAAAAAAATGTCGTTTATGATATTAACCACATATCTTCGCGGTCATACCTGTTAAGCAGAAAGCGTAGCAAACCAAATCTGCTATAGAAAAAGTCAAGCATAAAAATGATAGATAGGAATAAAGAAGAAGAAAAGAGGACCCTCTTTTGCATACCTCACACATCAAGTTCACTAATTGGGAACCTTTCTGAAACGATATTATATTCCCATCATCATCATTAGGTCTTCAGTACTAGAAATGGTTAGACGCGTACCCTCATTGTTTCCTATTCTGAACTAACCTACACATTTACCTGAAATTTGCACAGTGTACATCTATCACTTTCTGATCTAGGTCTACATCTACCTCTTTTTTTTATCTCTGCTTGTAAAATAACCTATACTATTCCCCAAAAATGCTTTAGAACGTATTCTGCCCATCTATTTCTTCTATTTTTTTCCACATATATCTTTATTCCCCTACTATTTCTATAACCTATTTGTTGTAAACTTTGTCTGTCCATGCCATCATCCTCATACATCTGAAGCACAACATTCCAAAAGGCTGCTACCGTTTTTCTGTCTGCTTTTTCTACAGGCCATATTTCATAGGCATATTGTACCGTGCTCCACACATATGTTTACAACAATTTTCTTCTTGTTTCAATGTTTGCTGTCTTTGATCATAGGCGCTGTTCTTTCTTGTTAGATGCAGTTCGGTCCCCTTCCATTGTTTTACATTTACATACCCTATTTCTCCAACATTCAGTGGTTGTGAAGGGGGGGGGGGAGGAAAGCAGCCTGTGGTTGCCAAGTTTCCCCAGCAGTTGAACATTTGCTGAGTTAATATTTTTTTCCAATATATTTTTTTGCAGAGTCAACATTAGTTGCAGATATTTCACAAACAACACCTATAGTTGTTTATAATAATTATCAGATTTATCTGCGCTTATTTTTTCGTCATTAAGTTTACCGTCTGAAAACTGGTTGGACACGTACCTCCACTTATTTATATTCTGAGCTAGCCTACACAGTTCCCTGAAATTGCCACACAGCTTATATACAGCTCGGTTTCCTTTCTACTGTTTTCTAATTATATGCCCTATTTCACCGAGATTCAGGGGTATGTGAAGGGAGTTAAGCAGCCTGTGGCTGCTAAGATTCCCCAACACTTAGACATTTGCCGAATTAATAGTTCTCCAGTAAATCCTTTCACATAATTAACAGTATTCGAGAATATTGCCCAACCAATTCTTGTAGTTGCTTTTAATAATCATCATGTTTAAGTACGGTAATTTTTCTCGTCATTAGTTTATTCATCTTGGGACTGGTTGAATGCGTGCCTCCATTGATATCTATTCTGATCTAGCCTACACATTTCCCTGAAGTTCCTACAGCCTACAGCTTTCACTATCTGTGTGCAGTAGTCTAACCTAGGTCTACCTCTACTTCTCTATTTTCCTATCTCTGCTTATTATATTTCCCTCACTATTCCCTCATGCTGTAGTATGTGGCCTATCATCCCATCTCTCCTATTTTTTACCGTTTTTCACATATTTCCTTCCCGTACCATTTTTAGTAAATTTTTGTTCTTAACTTTGTCTGTCAATGATATCTTCATCATACGTCTGTAGCACTACATTTCAAAGGCTTCTATCTTTTTCTGGTCCGCTTCTCCTACTGTCCAGGTTTCACAGCCGTACAGTGCTGTGCTCCACACATATTTCTTAAGCAATCTTTTCCTTGTTTCTATGTTTGTTGTCTTTGAACACAGTACTTTAGTTTCATTTTTGTTAATTTTCATACCGTATCTGTCTGTTAGAACTATTTCCATTTCATTAAGAGCAGCTTCAAACTCTTCCTTGCTAGTTGCTAATTCCGCTATATCATCTGCAAACCTAAGCATATCAATTTTTTGTCCCTGCATAGTAATTCTAAATGTCTTCCTGCATTTGACAGTATTTATTGCCTCTTCAATGTACAAATTAAAAATTAATGGGAATAGGGTCCATTCTTGTCTCACCCCTTTCCTAATGTTTACTTCTCTACGTTCCTGCTCTAATTCTATTACTTCTGTTTGCTTTTTGTATAAGCTTTGTACTATTCGTCTACCTCTATAACTCATTCCAATCTTTTTGAGTATTTCGAACATTTTTTTCCATTTTACATTGTCGAATGCTTTTTCCAGATCTACAAACCTTATATACACGCTTCTTCAGCTCGTTTTTCCATTCCTCTTTGTACAATTCTAGTTAATATTTTTGACATTATTGTTCGAAAATTTTCACCATCTATCCGCGCCTTTCTTTTTTGGTACAGTTACTATGATGTTACGTTTGAAATCTTTGGGTATCTCGCCTGTCTCATACATATAGCTTACAAGTTAGACCAGCGGCTTTTAGAGTTTTGCTTGCACCTTATCTGTACCCGTCGTCTTACCATTTTTCAGACCCTTTAATGCTAATTCAAATTCATCTCTAAGTATAGGATATGCCAAGTCATCATTTTCAATGCCTGATTCCTGTTCTAATGCTGTTAGTGCCTTTCATGCATATAAATTCCCTATATATTCTTGCCATCTAACCACTTTCTCTACATTTTCTATAATGACACTTCCTTCCGCGTCCCTTATATTTTTGCTATACGGTTTTATATCCCCAAAATTCATTCTAATTAGTTTGTATGCTTCATCTGTCTTTCCTATTTCCATCTTAGTTTGTACCTTTTTGCACTTTTCATAAATCCATTGTTCTTTAGCTTTCTTGCATTTGCGAATAATTTCCCATGTCATGGCTTTGTGTCTCGGTTTTCATGTTTCGTCTGATCTATTTTTTAATTTTCGTCTTTCTTCTATTAAATTCAGGATATTTTTTGTTATCCGTGGTTTCTTATTTTCTTTTTGTGTATACCCCAGAATATCTCTGGCCGCCATATTTAAGTTAAATTTAATGTTATTCCATTCTGTTTCTACTTCCTTGGTATCAAATATTTTCTCGATATCTTTCAGCAATTCATTTGACTTTTTTTTTTAATCTTTCTGGGATATCTTTATCTTTTAGTTTCTCAAAATCAAAGTGCCTTTTTCCGTTTCTTTTTTTCAAATTTTTAAATTTAAGTGCGGCCTTCGTAATTACGATGTTGTGGTCTGTGTCTATATCTGCCTCTGGGTAGCGTCACAAGTTTTTCCAATTGCCCCAAAGAGTCAAATTTTATTGGGCTACATACAAAAGTTAAATACTAAAAGAATTTGGTACACCTCAAATTGACAAGCACAACTAAAACAGTGAGTCCTAACTTGCTTTTAATGTGAATAGAAGAATTTTTAATGAGGATGTCATTTATAAACGGACAAGAGCAACAGTCTACTATCTTTTATAAGTCGTGCAGTGAATTTTACAAGCGTCGTATTTTAAATGTTAACCCTAATATATTTAAATAGAAGTTTGAATTAGTGCTTATCGTGATAGTCGTTTCTGTTATTTATGAACATTATTGAACGTAAACAAATTTTTTAGTGTGGTTTTATTAAAAAATATTGAAGCTTTCATTTTTGATTTCGTTACAATACATAATTTTCTACAAACCGCTTGACATTTTCTATGCAAGACGCAATATTTCACGCGCGTTTGCACCGTTATAAAATTTTGGATCAGCTGAGACAATTAAAATTATATTGCACGAGATGGAACTGGCCCTATTTTTCTTGCAGCAATAAATAAATTTCAGTACTCTCAACACAACAAGAAATACTGGCAAACCAGGGTTCCAATGCGACGCCGATTTTATTTATAAGTGCATAAAATGCTTCTTGATCCATACGAAGAAAATTGCGGTAGAATGCTTTGTCATTAAGGTCCTCTTGTAAATGCAAGTTATCTTGTCTGTTTAACCGTGACAGGGCACTTTTTATTTTAATGTTGGCAACATCTAATTCGTAATCAAAATATTGCATAGCAAGACGCAATAAAATATTTATTGCATAGCTATTGCATTGCATAATATTAGGCGGACTTGTAAAATTCACAATTCATTTTCTAAAACAATTGATGTGTTCGTTTTTATTGGCCACTTTCTAATGCTAATTCAAGAACTAACTAAAAATAATTTCAGGAGATGTGGCACCATTGTAAATGTCAAAAATTCAATTACACTTTTTACATGATTCAATTAGTTGACGTTTATAAATCTTGATAAATATATACAATACACAAATCATTTTTCTTAGAATAAACCACCCATGCACACAATAGTTTGTTGCATTGTGTTCAACTACAGCCAATAATTATTACCAATAACAGAAAATGGCCAGGTTAATGTACCGTAGTTAAATGGGGTAAACAAACGTGGTTTTAAGGGACTGCGAAATAATACAAGTCTTATAAAAGTAGTTTTAAGTAAATATCTGTTACAATGTATAGGCGAAGACCCGTCCATAGTAATTTTACCTTCGTTAGTTCGTGTGTAAAATATCTAATATTTGTGTTGAATTTTGTGTTTTGGGTAGGTTAGGTGATCTTAACCAAGTTTTGTTGTATACTATGCTTTTAGTTATTTGGTGGTTTATTAATTGGAATTGGTTTATATGCATTTGTTGATAAGTGGCAATTAACAGGATGGGTGAAGTTGGAAACAGTGTACGATATAATTTTAAATGTTTCTCTTGTGATGGTTATAATGGGTGGGATAGTATTTATCATTAGTTTTGCGGGATGTGTCGGTGCATTGCGAGAAAATACCTGTTTACTTAAATTTGTAAGCATTAGATGTCATCTAGGTTCAGTTTATATACTATTAATTTTGTTTTTAGTATTCATTGTGTTTACTTATCTTCTTTCTGTTGGAGATGGCGATTGCTATAATAGGTTTTGTATTTCCACATACAATGCAATCAATGCTGGAAGAAAATTTTACTGATAAAATAATACATACATATCGTGATGATCCTGATTTACAGAATTTTATAGATTTTGCTCAACAAGAGGTAGGTAGTTTGAATTCTTAATTTTGATTGAGTTTGCTGAAACTGTATAAGTGTTGGATTGGTGACGATTGGCATATTTTCACTTTGGTTGTTACATATAACGCAATATTTATTTGTGTCATTTTAATTTCTTAATTATTGTTTACTGTTCATTTTAAAAGAGTAATATTTAAACCTTTTAAAGAGAAATAAGTACTTATATTTTTTATACCATTAATATTGGTACTTTCTATTAATAAATACTTTTAAGCGTTGAAACTAGAGAACTTCTCTTTACAAAAATCAAAGAGACTTGAAATTGAATACTGAAGTATTAACGTCAAAGCGTTTAAAATTTAAAACCCACCGAAATGGGACTATAATCTGATATATATATATATATATATATATATATATATATATATATATATATATATATATACTCATATTTAGACCAGGGTAGAAAATTAAATAATCACATCAAATAATTTTAATCACCGTGTATAATGAATATTATTAGATAATACGCGTTATTAAAACCGTGAAGCATAAAAATTTATTAGTTTCATTAGACATAAGAGATTTAAATCATATACAAGACGCTTTATATCAAAAGAAGCAGTATTAAAAGCTCATGTGTAATGTAATTATTCCTAAACAAATGGAAATTACGTGCAAAATTTATCTTAATTAACTTTATTTCAAGTAACCGGTATTGAACAAAACGTACAGATAATATCTACAGAAACTTGTAAAAACCCAATAAAATGCAAATCCTAGAAGTGTTAGTTAGAAGTAGGATGTTTGAACACACCTGCGTATTTTAAAAGGCAATTTCAGTTTAATTTGTTTAGATAAACATGTCGATTCTAAGGATATTGGAAACAGTCAGATGCTTTAGCACGAAATACAAAACAGGGTTTATTTAAAAAGCTCATTCGGCGAAAAGTTTGCAGATAATTAATGTTTACAAAGAATCTTGGAGAAACCGGGGCTTAATATTCACGAGAAGGTGCGATACGGGGTTATTAAACCCAGATAGTCCACATGGACTAAAATATAATCGATAATAAAGAATATCAATTTGCACCAATACGAACAGGTTAGAAAAGGAAAGAGAAAATGCGTCAAGCAAAGACACATATAGTAAAAGGCGTGATTTAAGCAACGTCACGAGGGTCACAATTGGTTGAAAATAGGATGCAAATATCAGAGGTAGAAACAACAATTTCTGTACAAAATTAATTAGTTTTTCTCGGACATGTTTGCGTGCCGTGTGAAAATTTCTGAGATTTAAATGGGGCGAGTGAAAAATTCGTAAAAACCGAAGCGCGAGCGACGGACTGGGAACATAGAATGAGAAATTCTTAAGAATTGTCTGTTTTGAGGACAAAAGCGACGTGCCGGCTATTCGCTATATATACCGGTGGTAATATGAATTTCGCTCTCTTAGACTTTTGACTATTCGATGCGTTAAAAGCTTTCTTACATCCGCGACTTGATTCAAGATGTTAAACAGTGCATTTTAGTTTGATAAAATAATTTAAAATTTTGCTCGTATATTTTAGTGATTCAAAATAGTTTGTTATTTACGTGCTAACATGAATGTACTTCAGTGCACTTAGATACAAGGTAATAAAATTTAGTATCACTGTACCAATTAGCAAAATTTACAACGACAAATGTATACACAAAAGTAGGCAGTTTTGGCGTATATTGGTGAAAGACGCATGAATTTCTTTGCTATTTTTCGGGGGTGTTAATAATTAAATGGTTCAAATACGTGTCTGGATCCACGAAACAAGGGTCAGATATACACAGATGAGTTCCGGACAAGCCCAGAAACAACTTTAAATAAATGGTGATGGAGAAAATTTGAAAACCTTTAAGAATCAGAAGCTGTAAATATAATCCAGTTGGAATGGGGTGATTAACAAAAGGGACGATGTACCTTGAAGCTACGAGTGCTGTAACCTTCAGGTAAATTTATACTATTTTGGTTGAACTTTGATATTTTTGTGTGTGTTGAATAACTTTATAATTGATTTACTTTAAATGGACATTAGTGAAATTGTACTAACCATAAAATTTTAATTTTAAGATGATATTTGCTTGTTTAAGTAGAAAGGGGTATTTAGTATTGATGTTCGGGAATATGATGAAACTTTGGGTATGTCTTTGAGCTCAATTAGACGAACCTGGTTAATTAACGTAAAGGAGTGGTAGATGCTCCCTTTTTACTCTGCATATATTGTTATAGTAATTAGTAGGCATCCTACAAGGACTTTAATTCTGGATGCACATTAAAATGATAATAAATTTAATTTTGAAATTTTCCGATATTAAAATTTATGCTGAATATTAAATTTGAAATTTTAATGTATTCTGAATATTGATGTAAATAGAGTTAACGTTGATGTTTGTGGTAGGAATGTGTTGTTTAATTTTATGAATGAGGAGGTTTATAAAATTAGGTGAGCAGCTGAAGCGAAACCAGGATCACAGCAGTTTATGACGCCCAATCGGTGGGACTAGAATTTTTTTGTTGAAAGGACCCAGTTCCCGCATTCACAGGAGTATATCACAGCAGTTTATGGCGCCCAACGTGGGGCTCGAATTCCAGATAGTGTTTAACTATTCCAGGAAACTGGCGATCTGAGAGAGAGTTTCTGTGTGTGTATAAATTTAAGAGTATTTTGAGTGTGTGTGAGTGAGTAGAACGTATGCAGAGAAAAGAGTGGTTAAGGAGTCAAGGAGTGGAAATTGGAAGTGACGATAGTGCATTGTGCGAGAAAAATTCTAAAATGGAAGAAGCTGGAGGCAGTAGAGATCAGTCGAGGACGGAATCAGGGGATCAAGGAAACGAGATGATATTGAGAATGTTAGAGAGGATGAGTGAAGAATCTAATAGAGCGATGGAGGAGTCTAACAGAAAATTAGAACTGCTAAGCGATGAATCGAATAGAGCGAGAGAGGACTCAAATCGAAAATTTGACCGAATGAATGAGACATTAACAGGAGTTAGGGAAACCCTAAGTGAGAAAATAGATAAGACGAATAAAGAAGTTTCAGAATTTAAAAATAGTCTTACCGTAAAGATGGGGAAGTTGAAAATAGGGTTGAAAAAATGAGCGTGATATTACAGGTCTTCGACAGGAAATGGGACATTTAAAGTCCGAACGCATGTTCTGTGAAGAAGAGATTAATGTAAAATGACTGAAGTGACGGACTCATGTAGGGATCAGTTAGGCAGGGTAGAACGCGAAGTTAGTAGTATTAAATACAACATGTCAAATTTAACGGGGGATGGTCCCAGATTTTCTACAGGTGGAGTATCATTGGACCAACACATGAAATTTTATGGCGATAACAGGGTAAATCCACAAATTTTTATTAATAGTGTAAGAAATCTAGTGGGAAATTTATTTGACGAACAGACTAAACTAAATACGATAAAGGCTTTATTAAAAGACAATGCGGAAGCGTGGTACAATTTAGTAGGACAGGACATAGACACGTATCAGGACTTTGAAAACAAATTTTTAAAGCACTACTGGAGTGACCACAGACAAGATCAGGTACGAGACGACTTAATCACAGGGAAGTTTAAGGGAGAATTTTCAGGAAGTAGGGAGCAATATGCTATACGCAAGTATAGCATAGCAAAGCAACTGAACCCACCACTGACGGACCGACAAATTATTAAGTATTTATCACGACACTTCGAGGTAGACATAAGACAGCACGTAGCACTACAGAACATAGTGGACAGAGAAATGTTTTTGGAATACCTGCAGAGGTATGACGACGTAAGTAGTGGACGACCTCGGGAAAACAGGGAAAGACAGATCAACACAGTTAGGTTTGACAATAGACGGGACAACTATGCTAGAAGGGGGAATAATTACGGATACCAGCGACAGAATTGGGAACAGAGACGACCATACGTTAGGAGTAATAGTTTAGGAAGGGGACCTGCACCGAGACCGGGACCTACCAGAATGAATAGTTCACCAGACATGAGCGGGACTGCTAATACAGACACGGAACGAGTGGAAACGCCTAGGACGTACGCTGAGGTGACGGCTAGACCAGGACCGAGTAGGGAAAACAGACCTGGACAGGATTTTTAGAACGCGACAGACCACTAGATTTCAGTGTAAATGTATATGAACATCCACGTGAATTTTTCAAAATTGAGGAGGAAGTAGAGCCAGAAACTGAGGAAAAATTATGTTTGCCAATTATTAATTTAGAAATTTTTGAGAATAATGTAGAAGTATTACTTGATACAGGGGCAGAGGCGAGTTTAATATCGGAGGAATTCGTCAGCAAAATTAGGGATAAGGTTTGTGATAGAATTATGCCTATAAAGCGTAGCCATTTAGTAGCTCCAAATAAAAGAAGTTTGCTGTAGTAAATAGTGTTGTGGTGCTTAGGATAGATATAGGAGGTTTAAGCTGTGAACAGGAGTTTGTAATTGTACCTGGACTGAAGTTTCAGAGCATTTTAGGTGTTGACTGTATGATGAAGTTAGGGGTTTTGATAGATATGGAACGGAAGGTAATAAGGATTAATGATAGGGTAGTGCCATGGAAGGGCAGTTATGAAGTCACAGAGGATGACACGGGGTTTAGTATTAATGTAGTAGAGGTAGAGGATGATGAAGGTAAACAGATCAACGCAATAAGATGTCCAGAGGATAGGATAGTAGAGGTTCAAGCTTTAGTACAAAAACATGCAGAATTAGTGGGGGTAGAAGCAACAGCAGCATATCGGGAGCAGGTGAAGGCAGAATTATTTTTGACGAGGTTAAGTGGCAAGTTTGTTTTTAATAAAGTAGATTCAAGGAATTCATTCTGGCGGATTCCATTACATAAGAATTCTAGAAGGTACATAGGATTTTCCATAGAGGGAAAAATCGATAATTGTAAAGTAGTATCGTTTGGTTTGTCGGCAGAAAGGAAAAAAATAGTAAATGAGAGACAGACAAGTGTAGGGACTGAAGAAGAAGTAATATTTAAAAGTCAGGATAATAGGGAGGATAAGTTTATTGTATGTGAGATAACAGGGATGATAAGTATAGATATAGAAGGGGGAGAAATAGGGATGAAGAGTATTAGGATGGTGAGAAGAAAGACTTGGAGGGTCAAGAAGAGAGTTAGATTTAAATAGGATAGGGATAGAATAGGTGTATATAGAAGAGTAGAAGTAGGTGTTTATAGAAAATAAAGCTAGGTATAGGATAAATATGGGAGATAATTAGGAATAGGTTTAGGATGAGAATAAAGAGTAAATGTAGGAAGAAAATAAGATAGGTTAAGTATAGATATTTCATATAAGATTAGTGGAGAGTTAGGAATAGAGTAAGAGTAGGATAGGCATATAGGATTAGGTAGGGGGAAGTAAAGTATAGTGAAGATTAGTTTAAAAGTTAGGAATAGGATAGGTATATAGGATGCATATAGGATTAGATGGATAAGTAGGATGAAGTTAGGGATAATTTCAGTTTATAGAATTAGGTGAGAGTTAGGAATAGGATAGGGATATAGGTAGGTGTAAATATTTTTTTTTTATTGGAGACAAAGTAGGTAAGTTTGATAGATAAGGGTAGAGAGAGATAGGCAATTTTTTTTGTAATTTTTTTGTCTAAATGCTTTATATTTGCATTCAAATAAGTGGGATTATTTGTATTTAAATAGGGGGAAAATACTCATATTTAGACCAGGGTAGAAAATTAAATAATCACATCAAATAATTTTAATCACCGTGTATAATGAATATTATTAGATAATACGCGTTATTAAAACCGTGAAGCATAAAAATTTATTAGTTTTATTAGACATAAGAGATTTAAATCATGTACAAGACGCTTTATATCAAAAGAAGCAGTATTAAAAAGCTCTGCGTGTAATGTAATTATTCCTAAACAAATGGAAATTACGTGCAAAATTTATCTTAATTAACTCTATTTCAAGTAACCGGTATTGAACAAAACGCACAGATAATATCTACAGAAACTTGTAAAACCCAATAAAATGCAAATCCTAGAAGTGTTAGTTAGAAGTAGGATGTTTGAACACACCTGCGTATTTTAAAAGGCAATTTCAGTTTAATTTGTTTAGATAAACATGTCGATTCTAAGGATATTGGAAACGGTCAGATGCTTTAGCACGAAATACAAAACAGGGTTTATTTAAAAAGCTCATTCGGCGAAAAGTTTGCAGATAATTAATGTTTACAAAAAATCTTGGAGAAACCGGGGCTTAATATTCACGAGAAGGTGCGATACGGGGTTATTAAACCCAGATAGTTAAAAGTTAAATATACAATATTTACAGACCTGAGTCTGAATAAAAGGGAGCATCTCCCACCCCTTTACGTTAATTTAACAGGTTAGTCTAATTGAGCTCAAAGACAGACCCAAATTTTCATCATAATCAAAAACATAAACCTGATAAATACTCCTTTCTACTTATACGAGAAAATTTTACCTTAAAATTAAAAATTTGTTGTTTATACAAATTTATTACTGTCCATTTGTATCAAACAAATTATAAAGATATTCAACACACACCAAAACATCTAAGATCGAACAAAATGCATAATTTACCTGAAGGTTAATGCACTCGTGGCTTTAATGTACATCGGACTTGCTCATCCCACCATTCCAGCTGGTTTATGTTTACGTCTTCGGATTTCTGGCCGCCTTTAAAATTTTTCTACACCACCATTCGTCTAAACGGTTTCAGGGTTTCTCAGGAACTCATCTAGATATATCGAATCCTTGTTTTGTGGATCCAATCACGTTTACGAATAACATTTGATTACTAACACTCCCGACAAATAGCAATGAAATTTGTAATTCTTTCACGCTATACCAAAAACTGCATACTTCTATTTATTTATTTATTGTTATTAATTTGGATAATTGGTATAGTAATACCCGCAAATATAACTAGACTTTGTTACCTTTATTTATCTACTCAAGTGTACTAATAACTTTTATTGTAGCACGTAATCACCACGTATTCTACTTAAAGTATCGAATAATCAAAAAATAAAGAGCTAAACTGTTTGAAGTATCGATTAAAATCAAAAATATAAGAGAGTCGAAACTCCTATTAGCACGGGTTTATATAATGGCTCGCTTGCAAGTCGAATTTGTCCCGCGACGGCCGATGTTCAGAAATTCGCATTCTATTTTCGGCACGATTCTACTGAAATTTGCACTCGTCCGAGTTGAAAATCTAAGAAGTTTCCACACGGCTTGCAACACGTCCGAGAACAACTAATTAATTTTACACACCAACTGAAATGCTTTCCCCTCTCATGTTTGCATCTTATTTCAACCTTAATCGCCAATCTAGTCTGTTCGTTCTATCTAAAACCTGTGCGCTTGTTTTACATTTTCCCCCTCATTTAACTGCTAATGCATTCCATCTCGCTTGTCTTTATACCACAAACTCGCTTTCTTACTTGCACTCATATAGCTTGAAGCTTATCGACTAACATATACATCGTTATTCTTGTAAGTGTTCTGAGTTCTAATACGCCGAAGGCTCTTACTTGACTTTCCCATGTCTTTTATAATTTATCGATAGTTTGAGTACTTGGAACGATTAAATTAAATACAAATTGAACATTTTCAACTCTGCTTCTTTTTATAGAAAGCGTCCAGTGAATAATCTCAACCCCTTATTTTTAATGAAACGAATAAATTTTTATGCTCCACGGTTTTAATAACGCGTATTATCTAATGACATTCTACATTACTTCCTTCTAAACGTTGATTATGATTATATACAAACCCTACACTCTAATTGAATGATTTAAATCTGCACAGTAGGCCTTTAATTAAACGTACTATTTTACACTGCTCTGATATACACGGTGTTTAACATTATCTAAACAATATAAACCCTATGTTTAGAAGTAAATGACGAATTTATCCAATATGCCTTTAAATGAAGCGTATTATTACCCAAAGCGTCCTTATACACGGTGATTAAAATTATTTGCTGTCGTTAATTAATTTTCTACCCTGGTCTAAATTTGAGTATATATATATATATATATATATATATATATATATATATTATAAAAGTATGGTTATTTAAAAAACTAAATAGAATTTAGACATTGTTGGCTACAACGACTAATAAGAATATTTATATTAATAATAATGCTACATCTGAAAAAATTCAAATTCATTCTTTAAGGAAATAAATATGAATGTTAAGTACATAACCCTTATGTAGATTGTCTATTGGGTTGCTTAACATCCTAATCAATTATCTTCATTATATTTGTATGATGTATATTTTACGGTCTACGTTGAATGCTCAATCAGAAAACATGGTGCTGCTAACTAGATCTTAAACTGATATACATGTGCTACGAATTAATAAAATATTTTATAATTAACGAAATGGAATACGAAGCCATTAAGTAATCAATCATCATCAACATTAGGTCTTCAATCCTGGAACTAGTTGGATGTATACCTCCATTGTTTCCTATTCCGAGTTAACCTACACCTACATGTTTCCCTAAAATTGCTACAGCCTACATATTTCACTATCTGTGTGCAATAGTCTAATTTAGGTCTACATCTACCTCTCTTTTTTTATTTCTCTGCTCTTAATATATTCCGCACTATTCTCTCATGTCTTACACCTATCTTCTTATCTCTTCTATTTTTTTTACTATTTTCCTCATATTTCTTTCTTTCCTTATCATTTCTAGTACCTGTTTGTTCTGAACTTTGTCTGTCGATGATATTTTCATTATACATCTGTAGGACCACATTTCAAAGACTTGTATCTTTATTTGGGCTTCTTTTCTTACTGTCCACGTTTGACCGCTCTCCAGTGCTGTGCTCTACACATATACTTTTACCGATCTTGTCCTTGTTTCTATGTTTGTTGTTTTCGAATATAGCAGAAAGTCTTAACCTCTAGTAAATTCTGGATTCCTATTTGTCTTCTGGTTTTTGACTTATTTTTCCGTCCTTTACATACCAGTACTTTAATTTTATTTTCGGTAATTTTCGTGCTGTATCTCTCTGTTAGTAATGTTTTCATTTCATTAAGAGGTGCTTCTAACTCTGCTACATCATCTGCAAATATTTAGAACATTTTTTCCAGATCTACATACCATATATACAGGCTTTCTCTTTTTTCTATTGTTTTCTTCATTATCAACCTTGCAGCTAAAATGGCTTCCTGTGTTCCCCTGTTTCTCCTAAACCCAAATCGATCTTCTCCTAGTATTTCTTCTGCCAGTTTTTCTTTCACTGTCTGTGTGCAATAGTCTAGGCTAGTTATATCTCTACCTCTCTTTTTCTCCTTTCTGTGCTTCTGATATATCCCGCACTATTTCCTCATGCTTTAGAACATGTCCTATCTCTCCTAATTTTTTTGTTTTCCACAGCACCCTTACTATTTCCTGAACCAGGTTGTTCTTAACTTTGTCTGTTCACAATATCTTCATATGTCTGTAGCATCACATTTCAAAGAATGTTATATTTCCTGTCTGCTTCTTTTACCTTCTGCATTTCACAGCCGCACAGCGCCGTACTCAAAACATATGTTTCAACAATTTTTTCCTTGTTTCTATGTTCGTTGTCTTCCAACATAACAGTTGCTTTTTCTTGTTAAATACATCACGACCTTGTACTAATCTTTGTTTTATATCTTTTGCGCTTTTTAAATCTTTGGACTATTTGGATTCCTAGATAATACAAATCCTTAACCTCTTGAAAGTTGCAATTTCCTAGTTGTATTCTGGTTTTGACTTATTTTCCCCACCTTTTTATACTATTATTTTAGTTTAATTTTTGTTAATTTTGACATCGTATGTATGTTACCATTTCATTAGGAACTGCTTGTAACTCTTCCGTGTTAGATACTAATAGTGCTATATCATCTGCCAATCTAAACATATCAAACGTTTGTCCCTGCACACTAATTCCAAATGTCTTTCTGCATTTCGCGATATTCTTTGCCCCTTTGATATAAAAGTTAAAAATTAATGAGGATAGGGCACATCCCTGTCTCGCGCCTTTCTTAATATTAGCTTCTCTACCTTTCTGCTATAATTCTATTACAACTGTCTAGTCTTTGTATAAGCTATGTATTATCAGTATATCTCTATAATTCATTTCAATTTTTTTGAGTATTTCGAACTTTTTTTCCTATTTTACATTGTCGAATGCCTTCCACAGATCTACAAGCTTTCTCCTTTTTCTGTTGTTTTCTCCATTATCACCTTTAGAGCTAAAATGACCTCTTGTGTTCCACTGTTTTGTCTAAACTCAAATTGATTTTCTCCTAGTATTTCTTCAGCCCATTTTTCCATCAGTCTTTGTACAATTCTAGTTCATAGTTTGACACGTGTGTTGTCAAACTTATTGTACAAAAATGCACCATTCTTTTTTGGTATAGTGACTATGGTGTTGTTTGAAATCTTTGGGTATTTCGCCTTTCTCATACATATAAAGAGACGTTCTGTTACTGCTAGTCCAGCGGCCTTTAGAGTTTCTGCTTTCACCTTATCTATACCCAGTGCTTTATTATTTTTCATACTTTTTAATGTTAATTCAAACTCATCTCAAGTATAGGTCATCTTCTTCAATATCTGATTCCTGTTCTAGTGTTTGATATGTTTCCCGTGGTTCATATTATTGCACAATGTTTAATATAACATGATTATGCGCAAATGTATCAAATACAAAACACGTTTAAAGGTGATACATTGATCAAATTTACTTTTAAAATATAAATAAAAGCAATGTACTCACT
This sequence comes from Platerodrilus igneus, assembly GCA_036346225.1. Taxonomy (NCBI): domain Eukaryota; kingdom Metazoa; phylum Arthropoda; class Insecta; order Coleoptera; family Lycidae; genus Platerodrilus; species Platerodrilus igneus. The sequence goes on along the minus strand of JARFIW010000845.1, from coordinate 1,411,033 downwards.
TAAATCGCACCTTACAGTTATATCCCAGGGCTATCTCGTTGTGGGTCCATCACGCCATTTGCTCAGCCAGATTTATCCGTCCATCCTCTATTGATCATTCGTAGGTGGGACGAGAAGGAACAGCCAGGTATAAGGAACGATAAGGCAAGATAAGATACGGAATGCTACACCCTAAAAAAGAGAAAAGACAGACACACTACACAGGTAGATGTTCTCGGCTTCAGGGTCTCGTAGTCTAATCGCGTCGTATCACATCATGCGTACTTGTCTTATTCACTCCGCGCAGGCGCGACTCGGGGACAACGGAAATGGACCAGTTTATTTAAAAATATTCGCGGGAATTTATTTACATATTTAACAATGTACCTTGCCAAATTTGGAATGTAACATGTTGCTAGTTCCTATTCTGCATATAAATTCCTATATATTCTTGCCTTCTGCCCACTTTCTTTACATTTTCTATAATGATATCTCCCTATGCATCCCTTATATTTTTGGTATACGGTTTTATATCCCTAAAATTAATTATAATTACTTTGGATGCTTCGTCTGTCTTTCCTGCTTCCATATTAGTTTGTACCTCTTTGCACTTTTCATCTATCCATTGTTCCTTAGCTTTCCTGCATTTGCGAATAATTTCCGATTCTGTTTTCTGTTTTTCTGCTTCGTCTGGTCTGGTTTTGTATTTTCCTTTTCTATTAAATTCAGGACATTGCAGTCCATGGTTTCTTATTTTCTTTTTGTGTATACTCCAGAGTATCTCAGGCCGCCATGTTTAAGTTATTCTATTCTGGTCTATTCTATTCTGTTTCTACTTACTTAGTATCCGAAATTTTTCCAATGTCTTTCAGCAATTCATTTAACTTTTTTCAAATCTTTTGTAGATATCCTTATTTTTTAGTTTCTCAAAGTCAAAGTGCCTTTTTTCAACCTTTTTTCAAATGTAAAAGTGTCAGTGTCTATATTTGCTTCTGAGTAGCTTCTACAGTCTTTTACTTGATCTTCTAAACAGTTATTTTTGTTGCAAAATTCTATCAGCATATTTACCCTGTCACTTCTTGTGCCTAAACCAAATAAACCTCCTACCGCTCCTTCCCTACCCTCACCACTGCATTACAGTCCCTGTAATTATTAAAATTTCATGCTTTTTTACGCATCTTAGTATGTCTTCGATATCTTTGGAGATTGCTTCTACCTATTGCGCACTGTAGCTAGAGGTGAGCATGTATACTTGTATTATTACCATATTTACCAGTAGATTCTAATCTACTCATGAGTACTCTTTCGTTCTATACAGTCCTATCTTTTTTCGCATAACTATTCCCACACCTGAATTTTTTTCCTATGATCCTGTATGAATTATCCTAAAGTCTCTACTCCAAAAATCCCCCACATCTGGCCACCAAATTTTGCTAATCCCTACTATGTCCAATGCTAACCTACCCATTTCAATTTTCAAGTTCTCTAGTTTATTTTTGCTTCATACTTCTGATATTCCACGTTCCGACTCGCAAAATGTTCTTGGTTTTTCTTTTAAACTTTCTGATCGCATCCTCCGAAGTAGTCTCTGCTACTCTATGTACCGAAAGAGCAGCTGCCCTCTTTCGAGGACTGGTATTAGTGTGGTTCCTTACTAAAGTCCCCAATAGTTTGGATATACCAATAGTTTGGCCCTTTCATTCACTGAAATATGCAAACTATTCCACCCGTTCTAGCTATCTAGAATTTCTTCATGATGCAGGTCCATTCAGAATGGTACTGAAGGTAGAATTATAAAATTTTGTTGCATAGTAATTACCTGCAAGTTCTCGATCTAACCAGATTTAAAAATTTAAGTCTTAACTTATTTCTGATTCTAGTGTTATGAGGATGAATCTGATTATTCAGCACATGCTTGTTTTGATTAAGTAAATGTAGTTGAGGCACAAATATATGTAGAGACATGGTAGAGCCATGATTTCAAAATCTTATCACCTTATTTTGAGCGCCAAATAAGCATCTTACATGAGAAAAATGTCCCCAATTCAGTACTGCATATCTTAAGTGTGATTCAAATACCGAAAAATAAGCTATTCTTACACTTACGGAAATTTTGTTCCTTAACAGATTTATTGAAGGTTTTAGCAAGTGAATCAACATGAAGTTTTCAAGTAGTTTTACTATCAAGATGCACTACAAGGAATTTAACTGTATCGTTATGCTCTTGAAAACGTTTCAGGCAAACGATAATTTTCTGAGCTTTGTCTGTGTTTAGACTTAACTGATTACTGATGAACCAGGTAGATGCTGATTTACATAAGTCTTCACCAAGCAGAAATGCAGTTTGAAGTGACTTAGAAGATGTAGAAGCGTTGTGTCATCAGAAAATAGTATGTGATTGGCTTGATTAACTGCACTTGGGAAGTTATTAATGTAGATCAAGAATAGTAATGGACCGAGAATAGATCCCCGTAGGACTCCATAGAGGAGATTGGACTTGCTACCCTCAATTTCCACTAATTGTTCACAGCAGCTTAGGTATGAATTAATCATGTGTAAACTGTCTGGATGTAAATTGTACGCTTCAAATTTGTTCAGTAGTGTATTATGATTCACACAATTATAAGCCTTACTGAGATCTAGGAAGTGAGTATCCATAACTTCTTCATTTTCAGAGACATTGCTTATATTATCAATTTTTGTATCACATTTAAAAAGACTGGCAAGATGGAGATTGGTCTGTAATTCTTCAAGTCAATACTCATTACTATTTTAATGTAAACCAATTGACTGTTGTAATTAATATTTGAATTAGGTCTTTATGAATCAGTCGTATTGAATTAAGCACAAAATATACTCGAAACTGCAAACCATAAATGAACTCTGTAGAATTAAACCTCTCAATTCACTTTTGTGCTTCATCTGTGGCCTAGCTATTTTGTGGTGTTAGGCACGGCAAAGGACTTTGCATGTGTGCAGAGTTGTATCCTGGATCCTTCAACCTGTTCTACTTCCAATGAATCTAGCGCATCCTTAAAATAATCGATCGCTTTCTATATAAATGATAACCATGCTCCCGAAGGCCAAGTTTGATTCTTCTAGGTGTGTCTTTTGCCTGTTTTTAGTATATTAGTTTGTGGAAGACTAATGTGTCTAGAATTTACATAAAAAATTGGAAATTACTTTGTCTATGGACCACTGATGAGATGACATTTTAATCGAAGTACATGACAATTTGATTTAAAATTAAATTAAGTATTTGCATGTTCAACAATTTTTCTTTTACTGTTTAAACTATATCACACAAATTTAATTAAGCATGTCAGTTTTTAAAGGCGATTCTTGACAAAATTGATAAAATTTGAATCTGTATTATACTTATTTAAAATAAATATACCATAATAATTATTTGAATATTGTAATTAAACATAATTTCGTTTAAAAAGATCACAAAAAGTGAATTCCGTATAGATATTTATAAAAAATAAACCAAGTTGAAAATGATAAAGTATAAATTTACAGATTCACTGATGCTGTAGACAGTTCTTGGCATTGTTTAAAGTTGCAAAAATATATACCTTATTTGTCGAACTGAAATTTTGTCATGCATGAAGTTAAATACCTGTGCACAAATGCTGTTACTTAATCGTTTAATGTAGTTGAAGAAACAAAGAAATTTAAAATCGAATAGATTTATTGAAAAAATGCCGAACGTTCGTAAATATAAAATCTTAAAATAGAGTTAAGTATCTCGAAAAGGAAAAAGCACAATGTAGTCATTCACTGTATTCAATGACGTAGTAGAAAAGAGAACTTGAATTTTAAAAAAATACTAAAAGCATGCATTGTTACGTGCCAAGGGTCACTTAAACATTGTTTTAGTTTAGTTTTTAATGTACGGAAGTTTTCCCGCCATAATTTTCAAATACGCGAGACGCGGGAACCTTTTAAATAGACGGCGGTGCTTCCGGTACGTCCGAATAGTAGTGAGTTTGCGCAAATGTGCGTATCCCTAGAGGGTTAGGGCAATAGTAGACAAAGAGTGGGGACTAGTTTTTTGGTGACGCGCTGAATCGTGGCTTTTTTTGCCGAACTTTGAAGTGTAACGGTCGTGCCGGGTGTGAGGTGTGATATCTTATCTTCTATGTAGATTTCCTTAGCTTATCTTTGTTTTGTCGTTCCTAATTAACCTGTTCCTGTCTATTCCCTACATAGGTAGGTAAATTTGCAGCGACCTCGAGGCAATTGGAGCAGCCCACGACCCCGATGTCCGAGCTCTACCAACAGCACCGGAGCCGAGGCCTATCGTAGGACTTCCTGCCAGATACCGGATTCATCACGTGAGTAAATTCTCTAATTTTCATTGTTCTAATTTTATGTAAATTTTCCCGATTACGGCGTAATATAAATTGTCGATGACGTCATGGTGATTGGCGCGCGAAACCTGTAAAAGGGGTTTGCGTTTCCGGCCGCCAGGGCGTAGCATCGCTTTTTATCCATTGCGCTTGCGCGATGTATCTTATGAACTTTGGTAACTGTATTACAGGCTTTTAAAAGCCATCTATCGCCATATAGATGTACCACCGTCTAAGTGTAATACTTTGTTAACTGTTTTACCGACCATTATAAACTTTCACCAGTGGTAGTTTGTAAGAATGGCGCCTTCAATGTGGTGAGGTTATGAACTTTAGGGGTTTTTTCTTTGTTTTTAGGTTATATTAATTTCAGTTATAAACATACGATGTATTAACAGATGTTATTTAAACAGCTTTCTCACTTAAGGAACTGTACTTTTATTCATGTAAGTATTATAAATAAGCAATTTACCTTTAAATACAGTTTTACAAAATTACCTATTAAAATATAACTTTTGTTGTTTTCTTAACTTTAGAAGACAGGTTTTTTGAAACTTTTGCGTTACATTCTAAAAACTGCATTATGGATTTACATATTGAATTAATAATATCTTAATTACCTTCACAAGAAAACCTTGTGGTTAAACTTGCTGATTTCCGTTAATATCGTATATCTCATATATCGTGTCTTGAATATTCGATTCACAATGAACGTTTCACATTTAAAATCCCTCGAATTGATCTACGAGCTGGAGTGTAGGAGTATTATCGCAGCTAGTAATCAGAATGATAGGCGATCTCAACTCAGGGCTGTTTTGGCACAGGAAACCAAAGACATTGCTATCTTAAAGAAACCCGTTGGCGACTGGCCCTTTAACGTATCGGAAATTAAATTATCTTTAGATGACATATCGAGTATAATAAATAGAACAGATCCTGCTGCTACTAATATCGAGCTAGGGAGATTGACTTCAAGAATAATGCACGTCAAACAGCGTGTCGAATTATTATCTTTATATAACGACGACCAAGCGACCCAATCTAAACAAAGTTTGTTGTCCGAGGTGTTATTGCTTGAAGGAATTGTTCTGGAAAGACTTAATCCTAATGCAGACGTAGATATATCGTTACCTTTTTCAAATCTTGTGCTTGCCGAACCTAAACCATTAGGAAAACCTATACCTGTATACAAATGGGGTCTCACTTTCGAAGGGTTTGATTCGAAGGTCTCCTTATCATCTTTTCTTGATCGTATTAATGATTTCAAAATCTCTCGCGGGTGTACCGACCACGACCTATTTGTCTCAGCTGGTGACTTGTTCTCAAACTCAGCGTTAATATGGTACAGAAACATACGAAACCAAATTTCTACCTGGGAGGAGTTAGTTGCCTGTTTAAAACGAGATTTCCTACCTTATGGCTACATTAACGACCTTTGGAACGAAATACGTAACCGAACCCAAGGTCCCGACGAAAATGTTGTTTTTTTTATTACCTCATTAGAAGCTTTATATAGCAGACTCGACAAAAAACCTTCCGAATCCGAAATTATCGATCAATTACTTAGAAATTTAAACCCCTATTTCTCAGAACGTTTGGCATTACAGCCCATATCTTCGCTAGCTCATTTTAAAGACCTATGTCGTTCTCTTCAAGAAGTGAGGTCAAGAATTGACAAATATCGGCTACCGCCCGAGAAACTATCTGGTCTTCTAGAACCTGATTTAGCTTGCCAAGTTCGAGCTTCCCGTAAAGTATCTACCCTTAACGTTCCTCCTACCGTTACTAACAACTCACTTACCTGTTGGAACTGCAAGCGAAGTGGACATAACTATACTGTCTGCACATACCCTAGAAATATTTTTTGTTATGGTTGTGGTCGCGCTAATATTTACAAATCTAACTGCACCAACTGTAATCCTAACGTATCGGGAAACTCCCGTCGAGATATTTCAAATCAGGGTGTGACTATCTCAAGAAACCAAAATCGCCCTCAACACCAATCATCCAACGGACACAGACGCCAATAAATTCAAATTATAAAACCACTTCTAACGTTGTACCGTCATTAAATTTATCTAATAATAATACCGCTACTATTAATGTACAAAATGCTTTACCTTTAGAGGAATTATGCTATACTACCCCAACCGAGTGGTCTAAGTGGTTGCAAACCGTCAATTCCTTTTATCATAAAAAGACTGCTGCCGTTTCACAACTTGTTAAATAACCCTACGATAACCGTCCACACTTATCTATCTCAATTGGTTCCTTAAATGTAATTGCTTTATTGGATACAGGTTCTTCATGTTCTCTTATAAATAACGAAGGTTTACATCAATTATCTCAACAAAATATCAAAATTCAAATTATTCCCGAAAAAACTTCCATAAATTTAGCTGACGATAATCAAATACATGTAACTGGTTCCCTTAAGTTAAAAATTCGAGTAGAATCTCTTGAACGTGAGGTTTTATTTTTGATTGTGCCTACATTAGCTTATCCCTTTCTGCTAGGCGTTGATTTCTGTAAACTTTTTAATCTGTCACTTTATTTCCAGGATTTTTCATGGCAAACCTCCATTAAAACGAATTCTTGTGCATCTACAGGAATATCTAACAAAATCTCTCTTACTGACTCCCAAAATGTAACTCTTAACGCTACAATTGACAAATTTCGCAAACTTAATACCTCTGAACTTGGTTGTGTTACAACGGCAACACACGTTATCTCTACAGGTGATGCCCTTCCCTTTAAGCAACGTCAATATCCCTTATCGCCTGCCTTACAAAAGCATTTACATGCTGAAATAGACAAAATGTTAGAATCTGGTGTTATCTCTCCTTCAAATTCACCGTGGACCTCTCCCGTATTACTAGTTCGGAAAAAGAATGACGAATGGCGTGTCTGTTTTGATGGCAGAAAGTTGAATTCTGTTACTGTTCCAGATGCTTACCCTCTACCAAGAACTGACTCAATTTTAAGTCGGCTTCGAAACGCAAAATTTATCTCATCTATCGACCTTAGACAAGCTTTTTATCAAATACCTCTCGACTTATCTTCTCGTCAAAAAACTGCTTTTTGTGTCCCAGGCCGAGGTCTTTTCGAATATAATTTTTTGCCATTTGGTCTCTGTAACGCTCCACAAACCTTACAACGTACTATGGATCAAACGTTAGGTCCTATCTTACATCAAGAACGTGCCTTTGTGTTTTTAGATGATATCTTAGTTATCTCAAGTTCTTTCGATGAACATATCGCCACATTAGATGAAGTTGCAGAACGTTTAAACGCAGCAGGTTTTAGGATAAACTGGGAAAAGTCTCAATTTTGTCGTTCATCCCTCACATTTCTTGGTTTTATTGTCGATGGAACAGGCTTACGAGCAGATCCTGCTAAAGTTGATGCTATTACTAAATTTAAAACACCTAAAACTGTTACCGAAATCAAGCGTTTAATTGGAATGATTAGCTATTATCGCATCTTTCTACCCAATCTTTCAACTATATCCGCACCCATTACCGCTTTAATTAAAAATAAAAAGAAATCCCAAACTATCGAGTGGAATTTAGAATCCCAACAGGCTTTCGAACAAATTAAAACATTAATCACTTCAGCACCTATCTTAATCTCACCAAATTTCGATGATAAGTTTTTTATACAAACCGATGCCTCACTTACTGGGTTAGGTGCAATGTTATTCCAGGTAAGCAATGGTTTAGAACATCCAATCGCCTATGCGAGCCGTGCCTTAACTTCGGCCGAACAAAAATACTCTGCTACCGAACGAGAACTATTGGGCGTTATCTTTGGCATCGAGAAATTTAGAGGATATGTCGAAGGTACACACTTTACCGTAATCACTGATTGTGCAGCTCTCACGTGGCTTAATAACTTGAAACAACCCGCAGGTCGTTTGGCAAGATGGAACTTGCGTATATCTCAATTTACTTTCGATGTTAGGCATAGGCCTGGCAAATTGAATATCGTACCTGATGCGTTATCTCGAGATGTTGTTTCTCTTAACCTTCCAAATTTAATTCTGGATACCTGGTACCTCAATATGATTAAAAAAGTTTCCGATAATCCCGACAAATTTCCTACCTTTCGTGTAACTAATAATAGACTATATAAATTTGTATCTTCGTCCCCACATAAAATATCGAATATACCTGAATGGAAACTGGTCGTGCCCACTGCAAATCGCAGTGAGGTGCTCAAATTATGTCACGATGATCCCTTAGCTGCACACCTTGGTGTTACAAAAACTCTCGCTAAAATATCTGAATTATATTACTGGCCCACACTTAAGCAATCTGTTTGTCGCTACATTAAGAGCTGCAAAATTTGTGGTTCCCATAAGAGTTCACAAGATGCTCGCCCTGGTTTAATGGGTAACTTTAAGCGTGTATCTTATCCCTTTCAATTAATATCGCTTGACTTATTAGGATGCTGAAGGAAAACGCCAAGGCAGGTGGCATATTAAAGACCTTAAGCCATTCTCTGCCGACCCAAATGCTAATTAAATTTTTCACGTTCCATGCTCCTCACCATTTACCTAATATTTCTTTGTTTTCACCGTTAATTAGTTAACTTTAATTACTTATTTCCTCTCTCGTATAGTATATAATTTCTTACACGTTTAACTTTACTTCCCTTAAATTAGCTATCTTTTTCTTTTGGTTGACTTTCCCTTGACCATACCGTTAGTTATATATCACTTCATCCTCTACACCCCCAAATATAACTCTGTCGTTTCATTTAATCAACCCTCGAACTTTTCCTACTGCATATTATTTGGTTTTTAGTATTTTCTTACATGGGTTAATTGTGTGGTAATTGTCGTAACTTTGGTTGAAATAACTCATTGAATTTTTATGATTGGTTTTAGCTGATCTTGAGTGAATGCTTTCTTCTTTGGGCTCACATAGGAGACGCGGCCTATGCCATTGTAAGAAATAGTTCATATTCGCAGTTGCAAAGGACTAGGATTGCCTATTCCATGTGTTTTTCTTCTGAATTATTGCAGTCGCCTACATTATACTACATCATTATTTCTTGTTTTTTCTATTAAATCTACGTAACTTATAAACATTTTTTTTTCATTGTTTTTTATTGAACTTTGTGGTGAGAGGCTATTGCTTTTTATTGTTATCTTATTAAACTCTCGGTTGTTTTAGCATATGGGGACAGTGTATCTGTATTTAACTGCTTATAATTGGGCATTTTTGTGTGTTTAGGGTGCTACCATTTTGAGAAACTACCTTAAAACAGTTTGTTTTTGTGTGTTTGTATCTGTAATGATACCTTTAAGTTGTCGTGTCTACCTTTGTCTGATTTTCTTATCGTAGTCAATGCACTCGTTAGGAAAATGATCGTACTAGTTCTCTTAGGAGTCTAGTGAATTTTAAAAATATGTATACCTTATCTTGTCGGATTAATATCGCAGGTGGTCCTTCAGACTACGCTGTGTTTTATAGGGACAACTCTCTACCTTCTCTCGGACGCTTGTCCAAAACTATACTTTTTCTTAACCCGCTATCTCCGCTATGCCTTATTCTTCTTCGGTGGACCTGTTCTTGTCCCGGAACACCCGTCTGCCTCATAAGAATGATGTTCCCTCATTCCGAGCTACTAGTCACATTGGCTGGTTGAGTAGCGCTTTGCTATCCACCTTTCCTCTGTCGCTTTTGCTCAATGCGAGCCCTTCCTCTACTTTCTTCTACCTGGAGGTGCCTCTTATGCACTCCAAAACCAACCTCCTTCTTTTTACCGTTCCTGTTTCTCTACTGCCTTTTCATTTCTGTTAGTCACCGTGTGGTTGTGCGGGAGGTTTTCACAGACACCTGGACCATGTCTCTGCGAATCTTTCGTGGGGTCATGCGGTGCCGCTGTCAGTGCATAGGCTCTGGCAGTGAAGGTATGTATGAGTGTGTGAATGTGTGAGTGAATGTGTATATCGTTATATACCGTGTGGATATCGGGTGATAGTTTCACCGATATCGATCAACGCTGGGTGCAGGAATGCACCCAAAGGTCTTTGCCGGTCCCCTATGCTGTTCTTGCGAACGGACCTGCTTCACAGGTTTCTCTTTTTAGAGGGCACGGGTCAATCCCATTTCAACGGCTCTACTGGAGCCACTCTATTTGTTGTTATCTATTGTCTTGGGTAATAACCAGGCCAATATCTTTGTCTTCTTTATTATCTTCGATAATACCTTTAGGTTTAATATCGTTATCTTATTGATTACCTTTGGTAATAACTTAGTTTAGTACCTTTATCTTACCGATTACCGTTAGTAATAATTTTGGTTTAATTTCTCGTTATCTTACCGACTACCGTTAGGAATGACTCCGAGTTATTTCGCGTTATCTTACCGGTTATCTTTAGTAATAACTTCGGTTTAAATTCATGTCACTTTACCTACTATCTCTTATAATCACTTTAACTTAATATCGTGTTATCTTATCTAGTATCTCAAATAATAACTAAAGCTTAATACCGTTATCTTATTCATTACCTTTGAGGATAACAACTTAAGCTTAATGTCATTATCTTATCTACTATCTTTAACATCAATTTGAGATCTTATCTTATCTTTTTATCGTCCTAACGTGTGGTATATATGACCAGACGTGGGAATTATCTCTCTGAAATTTAAGTGAAAAAGCTAACCCGATTTAGAAATGTAATTTGTCAGGTTAGCATATAAGGATTTAGTAGGTGGTACTTTTGGTAAATTTGTTGATTCACAACGATGTCATGGACAAGTTTTAAATGTGCATCATTAGGAAACCAAAGTACCAGTAACAAAATTTGCTAGAGTGCAAGGTGACGCACTCTCATGAACATTTTTAAATTTGGGCACTTCTTGCCAAAGGAAGAATAGTTTCAATGCAACACTCATGTGTGTTTGCACATAAGAACTTTTATGTTAGCTTTAGTTAGATAGGTTATGATAGTTTAGGCGACTTGTCGCACCTGTTTTAGTTTAAGTAGTGTTTCATGCTCCCCGACAAATTTGTGCTGTCGGTAATTAGTGTAGTCACAGACTATCGGGCTACCTATTCCGTTTCCTGGTACTTCGGTAGACGTGTTATCGGTCGAAAAACCAGGTGGCGCCTTATATAAACATTTTGTAGGTTTTAAGTTAAGGTTTATATAGGGTAGTTAGGACTTAGATTTTAAGCTGTTACTGTGCTAACAGACTTTTTCTTTTTTTAAGTTTTTTCTTTTGTGGCTTTGTCGCGATTGTTACGTGCCAAGGATCACTTAAACATTGTTTTAGTTTAGTTTTTAATGTACGGAAGTTTTCCCGCCATAATTTTCAAATACGCGAGACGCGGGAACCTTTTAAATAGACGGCGGTGCTTCCGGTACGTCCGAATAGTAGTGAGTTTGCGCAAATGTGCGTATCCCTAGAGGGTTAGGGCAATAGTAGACAAAGAGTGGGGACTAGTTTTTTGGTGACGCGCTGAATCGTGCCTTTTTTTGCCGAACTTTGAAGTGTAACGGTCGTGCCGGGTGTGAGGTGTGATATCTTATCTTCTATGTAGATTTCCTTAGCTTATCTTTGTTTTGTCGTTCCTAATTAACCTGTTCCTGTCTATTCCCTACATAGGTAGGTAAATTTGCAGCGACCTCGAGGCAATTGGAGCAGCCCACGACCCCGATGTCCGAGCTCTACCAACAGCACCGGATCCGAGGCCTACCGTAGGATTTCCTGCCAGATACCGGATTCATCACGTGAGTAAATTCTCTAATTTTCATTGTTCTAATTTTATGTAAATTTTCCCGATTACGGCGTAATATAAATTGTCGATGACGTCATGGTGATTGGCGCGCGAAACCTGTAAAAGGGGTTTGCGTTTCCGGCCGCCAGGGCGTAGCATCGCTTTTTATCCATTGCGCTTGCGCGATGTATCTTATGAACTTTGGTAACTGTATTACAGGCTTTTAAAAGCCATCTATCGCCATATAGATGTACCACCGTCTAAGTGTAATACTTTGTTAACTGTTTTACCGACCATTATAAACTTTCACAAGTGGTAGTTTGTAAGAGCATTCATACAAGGAATGCGGTGGATATTTTCTGCAAATACTTCGAGATATCATTAATAAGAACATCATTTTGTGTGATGTAAAAGCAATTGTGCAGTATTTTTGTAATTTATAGGTTCTCTGTACAAACAATTGGAAGCAAGTCTTTGTTAGAAATGTAAACGCCACACAAGAAGTAAGAAATGCTATCACAGAACAACCTTCAACTTAGATTAGGAAAATAACAAAGATTAAATGTTAGTACAAGAATGTTTTTGTCACAGCATCCTCGCCAAAGGATCTTGATACGTGTGGTTGAGATTTTTGGCAAATAGTTTTGGATATTATTAATAAGAACGCTATTTTGTGTGAAGTAAAGGCAGTTGTGCAATATTTTCGTGATATATAGGTTCTCTGTACAAAAAATTAGAGGCAAGTCTTTTGTTAGAAATGTAAATGTCGTACAATAAGCAAGAAATGCTTTCAAAGAACAACCTTCAACTTCCAATAGGATAATAACGAGAGATTAAAGGTACAAGAATGTTTTTGTCACAATATTGTCGCCAAAAAATCTTAGATTGTGTGTATATAAAATTCAGATGTACCAGGAATGTGTAGCATCTAATTATGCACAAAGAGTACACTGTTGATATTTTTCTGTAAAAGCCTCAACAAAAATTATGTTTTTCACTGGACTTTCTTTGTTGTTTCATGTAGAGAGTTACGTAAATTCACAGAATATGTAAATGTGGTCTGCAGACAACCCACATTATTTCATTGACGCTAGCCTTTGTTGTATCAAAAGTAGAGTTTGGTGTATTATATCACGAAAAAGAATGATTGGTTCGATGCTTTTTAAGGGAAATATTGATGCCAAAATTTATCGTCCAATTATTCTAAAACAATGTATGAATAATTTCTGTGATGCACTGTGGTATGTGAGTCTGAGAAAGCTGGTTAAAAGCCAATTTTCTTAAAATCTTCCCTTTGCTCCATGAGTGACAGTCCTAGACAGTTGCACGCATCAATTCTCAGCACTTATAACATATGATCTTGGATCAGAATTTTAAAGTTCTTAGAAATAGCAGCGCAACCTGTTTTGTTATTGACTTGCTACACAAATTGAGGTATGAGTAAATGGAATCATAGATGCGGCAGTCGTGAAGGATATTATTAAGTCTTAAAATCAAACAATAAAATATAGAAAAGCATACAGCAATAGAAGCGTACAAGAAAGATCATAATTGTCAACGTTACAAGCTTGTTGATGTATGTTGAAGCAGCCATTTTAAGAAATCCATATGAAGTTACCAGAACAAGCAAAAAAAGACAGTTTTCTTGTTACATGATTTTACAAAAAGTAAAATAGTCGCGAGTCATACACAGTACATCTACGTGTCCAGAAATTAATCTTCAGGATTTATTGAATCATACGATTGATCGATTAAGATTATATTTACAAGAAGTTATAAAAAAATGTAAGTGATGAGGACAGAAACACATTAGAGTTGATTTGTAAATGGTGTTGGGGTAAATCGCAACTAATACAATATAAAGACAAATTCGAAAGTAATTCAGACTTCGATGGCAACTAATGTAAGATAGTTAGTTCCATTACAATTTATTAACGATAAGGATTAGAAGAAGATAATCTGGGAAAATCCGACATCTTTCTTGCTTTGTTTTTGCAGACTCAAAAAATAAATTTATACCAGAATCTGTGGACATTACTAATGAAGAAATACGATATTTACAAAATAAAATTGACTCTACAAAAAAACTGAAATAACAAGAACATATAGTAATTTATTGGTATAGTAGAATTAACATGGCGAATATGCGAATAAGCAAGACATAAAACACAAAGAAACAGAAAGAAAACTATGAAAGCTAAGAAATAAATATAGAATGTCAGTCACAAATGTGAATTGACACTTAACAGCAAATTATCTATGCCACTGAAATGATGAACGAACATGCCTATTTGTAAACAATGGACTAATCTGACACCGTTTTAGCCATGTGCGCCTGATGACATACAGGCTCTTCTTAAATAAATTCTACTCTACAGCACATTATGTTATTCATGAAGATTGATGCTAAAGTTCATAATGCCCCAACCCAAACTATATCGACAAGAGGTGTTACATTTGTGAAATTGCATCTAAAGAATTTAATAATTTACCAATAAAAAAAATAAGTAAGATCAGATATACTAAAATTTGGATTGTGTATTTTGCATGCCAGAATAAGATTTTTTTGAGAGTCTGTGGCACGTATCATATAAATTATTATTGAAGAAATGCTAGACTGTATTACTGAAAGAAATATAATCAAAGAGAGAAGAAAAGTATCCAACAACAATTTAAAGATGAAATGAGATTAATTGTCAATGTGTCAAAATCTGGTTTGGCAATACCAATTATGGCAATACCACCAGATGTTTTATGGGGACTGATCTATCAGTTCGAATAACTGGTGTGAACTCTCGACTGATATACAGATTTAAAGTCATTGTACAAGTTATTTCTAGTGGGTCTAAAATTGATCTCGAAAAATTCACTGTTTATACTTCCGATATAGCTAAATTGTATATCGACTTATATTCATGGCACTGAATAACTCTGACAGTTCACAAAATTATACTTCACAGATCCACTATTATAACTCATGCCCTGCTATCTATTGGGCAATTATAAGAAGAAACAGCTGAAACTAGAAAAGAAACACTTTCATATAGAAAAGTTTATGTGGAAAATATTTTCGAGAGGGGACATAATCGACAGATTTATACAGACTACACCTTATTATTCGTCAAAATGGTAGATGTAAAAATTATATAATTTAACACATTACCGTACAGCATTGAAGGATAATAATATACATCAAGCAAATTGCTTTTATTAATATAGATATTTAAGGTAGGGCTAAATACTGTATTCTCGTCTTACGGCAAACACCACGTGAAATAATGCGCTTTTCTTCTAACTGCGTTAGCATAGGTTGTAATAGTTTATTGGTCCAATTCAGATATAGCACAGGTTGTAGATAACCTAGAATATAATGATGAAACTAAAAGATAATTATAAGACTGTAAGAACTGCATAACCCCTGGTCACTATATCTGTTTGTGAGAAATGTCCAAGATATAAAATAAATATAATAAACTTTCTTAATAGTTCCTGATAATGTATGGGTATTCAACAACTACATTCTTATGCATCATAACCTGCTTATATTGCTAAATCATGGTGGGAAATGACATTCCAATTTAGGGACTGGAAATATCTTCTATGTTTAATTATTAAAATAAAGCATGTGATGCCAAAAAGCGTAGCATACTAACAATATGATAACCATATCTAGGAATAAATAGTTATGCTTCAAACAGCTCCACAAAGATTCTAGTTAATATTTATGTTAGGGGATTTCTAATCATTAATTTAAGGATATTACCCATGGTAATTTAGTTAGAAAATAGGTTGTGTAAATTATCCTTGGGAGTTTTTAAAATTAGTTTTTATTATGTATTTTGCAGTGTAGACGTTTCCCACAATTTGTAGGGATATGCGTTGTTGTCCTCCACCAACGAGAATGCAGTATGTACAAGGAGAGGAGGATAGTTGAAACACAACAGCGGCCATCATGGCATTCTGAACTTAACTACCGTACCTCGAAGATTGGCATTGCTGCTTTATAAATAGTGTAGTGGAGTTTACATGTTTGTATTGCCTCTACCTCTCCCGTACCTAATATTATCTGTGTTCATTGTTAAATGTTGTATATATAAACCATGATCTCTGCTGCTACAATTTGTATATAGAACATGCCTGAACTGATCCACAACCTGGTTTATGTAGACGGACAACAATATCGTTGGTTTTCAGCCTTACCGGGCACCAATTGTTAAAATGACATATACACTAGTATATTGTACTGGCGTAATATTACACAAATTTTACAATCAATATTAATTGCTTTGCTTTGCAAAATGAACATGCAAAATAACTAATAGTCAGGCTTACCTTTTGTGTATGCAGATAATTAAGTA
This sequence comes from Platerodrilus igneus, assembly GCA_036346225.1. Lineage (NCBI taxonomy): Eukaryota > Metazoa > Arthropoda > Insecta > Coleoptera > Lycidae > Platerodrilus > Platerodrilus igneus. The sequence goes on along the minus strand of JARFIW010000845.1, from coordinate 1,394,607 downwards.
GGTAAATCCAAGTAATGACTCCTTTGTATTACGACATTTGTTAAGGCTGAAATACCAATAATATTGTTGTTCATTTACATAAACTGGACTATGGAATAGTCCAGGCCTGTTCTATATATAAATTATTGTAGTCGCAAAGTTTGTTATTTAACTACAACATTTAATACGGAGCACAGATAATATTAGGTATAGGAGAGGTAGAGGTATTACAGACAGGTAAACTGCACCACACACTATAAAGCACGTTCAAAGTGCCACAATGGTCAGCGTTGTTTTTCAACAATCCATCACTATTTGTACATATCGTGTTCTCATTGGTCGAGAATAGCGATGCATATCCCTTGTTTAAACTGTTGACATCGCAAAATACATAATAATTAAAACTAATTTTAAAAACTCCCAAGGACAATTTACAGGACCTATTTTCTACCCAAATTACAATGGATAATACGCTTAAATTAGTGATTAGAAATACCCTAACATAATTATTAAATAGGTTTAACTATTTGAAGCGTAACAAAATCCATTTTTAAAGGAAACCTTGGATATGGTTCTTCCCACTGACCTACTGCCAAGAGGAGGAGATATTTCAATAGGTGAAAACGTTGTTCATTTGGAGGATGAAGTATGCTCATCAGATAAAGAAATTTAGAGTTTTCTAATTGATTACTCATCGATGTGCAGTATTATGCTTATTAAAATATTTTTACATATATAAATTTGGTAGCACGTTTCAAACTGAAATTTGTCAAAAAATTATGTTGGCCAGTGTATTGATATGAGTATCCCACTGTGCAATAATGAGATTCAAAATGGAGGTTTTCAGCAAGATCCTCATGCTACATGTGACAATTGCTTACTTGCATGATTTTATTTCTATAACCGGTTAATGAGTGTAGATTGGTTCTCTCCATGATCTTGTGACCAAACTTCCTTGCACTTATTTTCATTGCCATATTTAAAAAAAAAATTCTGTATTTTGTATTGATTAAGTTTATTTCAATTTTTTATTTTACAATTTTTGAGTTAAGGTTTTATTTAAAATTGATATAAAATAATTACTCAAAAATAAACTTTCTTTGCAATTGGTTTTGATTATACAAATGTCAGGTTTGATAGTTTTGAGTGATAAAAATTAACATTCAGGTTTGAATCCACAGTGACTTGGGACTACAATAATTATTAACACTCATTATTAGGATGGTAATAATAAATCTGGATTATGTAAAATTTCAACATAGTATGGGGGTCCTAAATGTTAACTAATACTTATATATGTTTGTTTAATATTGTAACTGTTGAGTAGTTTCAGTGTTGCGGATTGAGTTCCGAGGGCTACTTTGATTGGTCAAAAAATGAATATTTTAATTGCACATCTCCTAGTGTGGAGCGATGCGGTGTTCCATTTTCATGTTGTATGAATGCAACAGATATTAGTTCAGGACTAGTCAATATTATGTGTGGATATGGAGTACAAACTCTATCAGTAAGTATTTGCTTTTCTTACATGTTGACTATCACTGTTTTCTTACTGTAGGTGGCAGCAGCAAGTAAAAAAGTATGGACATCTGGATGCATTGAAATTGTACGTTCGTGGGCCGAACGGAACTTATATTGCATTGCAGGCGTTGCACTGGGAGTGGCTCTTTCTCAATTATTTGTGATCTACCTAGCAAAGACTTTAGAAGGACAAATTGATTTACAAAAATCAAGGTGGGCTAGTTGAAATATTGCTTTGAGGGTCTGTGGGCCTAAGGTATATTTGTAAAGTTATGCTGCCATTGTTGCGATGCAATATGTTTGTATATAGTATTAAGTATTCTCATCTGTGATGTGCTTTTATAAATGTCTTAATTGAATCTCTTTTATATAAATGCTTGTTTCATGTGTTACGATATTGTATTTGTCAGTTATGTGCTGATTGTTTTTAAATTTTATGTTTGCCAATAGTGTGTTAGCTATTTTATTTACAGTGATCAGTATTCTTCAGTTAAATATGAGCACATTATTTTAAAAGTTATTTTTATGAAAAATATGCTCATCATTTTAGTCTGATTTTATCACTTAGAAATCTATACCGTCTGTATTGAAACAATATTTGTAGGATATCTCAGCAATTTCTACAACTGTAGTAAAATGAACTAAAATAAATTATTTTTGACTTAAAATATTTAGTGTTTTTCTCCTTATATGCCATGGTGAGAAACTGGATCCTTTATAGAGTTATAAATTAATTTTACGATATTTTAATAATACAACTAGATTTCGATATATTGACTGGATGGAATAAAACTCTTTGTTTAATGCTACAAAGTATGAAATATACAAATATTACCATAATACATAATGGAGAGAATATTTTTTAAGGAATTTTTAGTGGTTATTCAAAGGCAACATGTAGATTGAGGCTTCTTTTAGGGTATTTTTGTTAATTATTGGTGTTGCAGGCGTATATGTGCATGTGCGTGTGTATGTGTGCATGTAAATGTGCACATTTATAGTCTAAATCATGAAAGAATGAATTCACGTCATGGGTTTCTGAATTAAAAAACGACATACTTTTAAAGGATCTATCGGAATATACTTAATGCATAAGATTTGAAAGTATGTCGTCTTTTAATTCAGCAATTTATGGTTTGTAGAATTTTTTAAAGACAACTTTTATAGAAATAAAAATATCATTGTTGAGATGTTTAGAATCACGTATGATGGCAAATGGGGAATATTTCAATGCTATTGCTGATCTCTTGACCAAGCCTTTTCATTATATATTCCTTTTCTATGTGTTGTAGCATTTCAGTTTTCCAATGCTATTTATAAGCAAGATTTTTGTATATACATTATATGTAATGTTCTCTTTTCGTTTATAAACCAATCACAAATTCACAAATATTTATTTGAGAACGTGAATAATCATCAATGTAGATTTACCTTTAAATATTTCCATACACTTTTTTGGTAATTGTATTCAAGGTTAATGCGTGCTTATTGGTGTATAAGTTGTTCTCGCCATGCAACAGATAACGCATGCGCGGATCAAATGGTATGTTCAGTTGTATGCAGACGGACAAGTACGTTCATTTTTATGATGGTTGTGCAGTAATAACTCGACAAAAATGGCTTCAAGGCATTTTGCGTGGAGTCGTCCGGATTTCTATGTTTTAGGTTTCAGTCAAACACGAAGTCTCCAATATAATTGAAGGTGGTTAGATTTGTGATTATTGCTGGTTGAAAAGTAGTTGGTCGCTAGAGTTTTATACAGAACGTTGCACGTGGTGCATGATGAATTTGTTTGTTTAGCATGCATAGTAATTAATCTATGGAGATAAAATTTTGAAATGCAAAAATGGAAGTTTGATTGAATTTGTAAAGGAAACAGTACTTAATGGAACCTGTTCGATCATTATAGTAGGATTCCTTTTTTTGCTGCACATTATTTGGATCAACAGCCGTTGTTAGTTGTATGTTGCCAAAGGTCATGCAGTGCGCATGGCCCTGATGAAGATACCCAAGTATTTTATGTTGATGTTGATACTGGACTCGTTAAGGTAACCACTTTCCTTTATTTAGTCTATGTGAACATTTCATAACATTTGCAAATTCCCCACTCATTAGTAGATGAAATTGGTGGTTGTCGTATATTTCGTTATAAAAATTTAAGACACTTTATGTACTTCATTGGGTGTTTAAATAAGCTCTTGTTTTCAAATCAAAATATTAAGAATTTTATTGAAATAAATTTGAAATTAGTGCATAACGTTTATCCCCGTGGCGCAAAAGGGCCCGGCGACCACTATAGATATAATTTAACTTCCACTAAATAGCTTCAGTATTCTGGCTTATCTATATCGCTTTGATCTTTTTAAGATAAAGCTACGAACTTTTCAAATGAAATTGTTTTGAAATTTCACTGTATTATGTAAACTAAACCTGCTTTGTTAAAGTATGATAAGGAAAGGGTCGTCAATTAATTTACAAATAACTTTTTACTTTTGTCTCATTCATGTTTCAATAGTCTTTCAAAGGTTATTGTGGGCGGTGGAAATAAAATTATCCTTTGGATGCAACAGTTTTAAATGACCTATAACAGAAGAACGGTTTGTGAACAGTGGTATTTACAACTCGTGATATCTTAAACAATACAATAATTCAACGCAAATCACTAAACCGTTTAACATCTTGGATTATAATCAATACCTTTCTTTATGATTGTATAGTCGAATCTTTGAGACATCAATTTTTTCTTTTTAACTTTTGTAAAAAACATTGTTGGTTGGTTCATGATTGTTGATAATATAATGATAGTGAATGTGGATAGTGATATATTTATTTAAAAAAGCAGTTCGTTTGGTTTACGTCTTTCGAGCTAGTTATAATGAATTGCACTTAGCAGGTTGGTATATCTTACATCCGAATTGAACACGTGCGTTACTTTTATAGCTTAAACTTCAAACATGATCGTAATTTATAGAATGCATTCGAAAATGTCGTTAAGTGGAGCTCAAAAACAAAAATTCACTGAAGATGAGGATAGTATAAAAAAGTTGCCGAAAATCGATTAATTTTTTAACAGAAGTGCTAACGAACATGTATCGTGTTCCAGTAGCAGCAAAAACAGTTTAGTGTCAAATCAAAATAAGGAGCATAGTGTTAGTGATATTGTTGATAGTGATGTTAATAGTATCGATTTCACCTCTTTACTCTACACTAATGAAATTGTAAAAGTGTCTATTTTGAAAGTGAGGGCAAGACTGAGAAGGATAGCATATTTTTCTTTGGACATGGCACATTTCAAAGACCAAGTGCTCATTGATGATGAAAAATTTACTATATTAAAATCTGGATCATATAGACCTCATCTAGCTGCATTCCCTAAAGATGTTGAAGAACGGTCGTTTACATCGTCTTATTATAAGTTTACAGGAAAAAGATGTTGAACGTACCTGCCTGTGCTATTCTCCTAATTTAATTTGGCGTATTGTGAATTGTGTTGGCTATTTGCAGACCGAAATGACAAACATTTTAAAGAATCCTGGTGCAATGGTGTTAACGATTGGCAAAAATAATTAAGGAACATGCAAATTCCGTGGTACATATTCATGCATGTTATATGTGTGACTGTTGGAAGAAGGGGAAAAGGCTGGGTTTTGATTCAGATGAGGAGGTTAAAAAATTGCGAAATATATTAAAAAGGGTTTTTCATGTCATTATAACGGTAGCTGTTTCTAACTTGGTGCTTCGCGACACCGAGAACAAACAGAGTCACTTCGCAGAGGTAATTTCTTATCCATTGTTGATCTTTTAAAAAAATACGATCCAGTGTTAAATTCCCACATGCATAATGAAAAATTAAAACAAAGGTACCTAAGCCCTAAAATTCAAAACGAATTAATAAATATGTTGCCACAGAAGTAAAGTTACATATTTTACAAAACATTAAAGAAGCGCCTTTTTTTTATTATTACAGATACTACCCAAGACATCAAAAACTGACCAGTTAAGTCAGATCATAAGATATACAATAATAGAAAAGGATGAAAGTGTTTGCCCCATAGTGTTAAAAATAATGGAAAGCTTTCTTAGTTTTACATAAATTGTGGATCAGATTGCAAGAGAACTAGATCAATTAATTTTCAAAAATTTGTGCGGATTAGGCATTGACATTGGTTCGTGCAGAGGTCAGGGTTATGATGGAGCGACAAACATGAGTGGTTCGAATTCTGAATTACAAAAATTGGTTAGAGATAGAGAGCCGACTGCAGAATATGTTCATTGTGGGATACATAATTTAAATCAAGTAATAAATGATTCTTCGGGTAACGTTTCTAAAATCAATCCATTTTACAGTTTTTGTCAAAAAATATATACGTTTTTTGGACAAAGTATACAGCGATGGGATCAACTAGTAAAAGATAAAAACGTCAACCAAACTATAAAAACCTTGTGCACAAGGTGATCTTCCCGGATTGAGTCTGTTACTGCAATTAAATATAATTTCACGTCCATTTTAAAAGTTCTTATAAATATTTCCTGGCTTAGCAAGAAAAGTGAAGAGAAAGAAGAGCACATTCATAAAATTAAACATGGAAACTTTTGAATTTTTTTTTATGTTAACATTTCAATCCGAATTCTAGACAGAATAAATTTGGCATCTCAACATTTACAGCATATTGAATCCAATTTGGAAAGTGCAATTAAAATACTTGAAGCAATATTGGAAGCAGTTGCTTCCATGAGAGAAAGTTTTGCAGTTATAAAAGCAAAGATTACAACTCTGGCCAACTCTTGGCGTATAGATATCCAGTTTCAGCAAAAAAGACCACGGAAAATTAAATGATTTTTTGATGAATTGGCATCAGACGAAAGATTGAATAATGCTGAAAGGTATTTGAAATTGAGGTTTTTAATGCAGCAACAGATATTCTGATAAGTCAATTGAATAGAAGATTTAAAAATAGCCGCCAAATTTACCAGAATTTTAATTTTCTGTCGCCCACAAATATTGGGGCAATGGAAGATGAAGAAATAAGTACTAAATGTACATCTTTGCAAGAACTATACTCACGAGATTTATCTGATCAGTTCTCATTTCAAGTCATAAGTATAAAAAAAGGGTTAAAAAGTGAACTGCGTAAATTAGTTTCTATTAGACAGCTCGTCAATTTTTTAATAATTGAGAACCAATGTACAGCTTCCAACCTGCCTGATGTATGTATTGCACTACCTCTATTTTTAACATTGCCAGTCATTGTTGTCTCTGCAGTAAGGTCTTTTTCAAAGTGAAAACTTATAAAAAACTATTTGAGGAGTACAATATAAGAGCGACTTTCTGAATTGGCGGTTATAAGCATAGAAGCCGAAATAGTTAAGTAGCTTTATTTAGAATCTATAATACATAGATTTGCTAGTAGTGTAAAGCACAGTGCTAGATTTCTTTAACTAACATATTTAAACCCAATTAATTCGAAAATAAGTGATGTTCTGTGATTGTGCCATTAATATTGCATGAAAAAATATAGTTGCTGAAAGTTTGTATATAATTCTAGATTCTGTACTTTTATGTTTGGTATTAATATACTAGAATACTAAATAATGATTGCTTATTCAAATTTTTTCTTTATTTGTAAAACTAGCTATTAGAAGTTTGCGTTTTGTTAACGAAATACATGTCAAATTGTGACTAATGTATACTATAATTAGACGATAAGTATTTGGCACAGGGCAAGGTGCTCTGTAGTGTTTGGTATTTGTATAAAAATTTGTATACAGGTAGTCCGGTTATCATTAGCCAGCATATATCTTCTGAAATATGCAAGTTATAGAAAAAATTAATGGGAAAAAGCTTTTTGAATATATTTTCTCTACAAATATAAGACATTAAGTATTTTTCATGGCCTACTATATTTGAGCAATACTAATGTCACTTTTGGTTTATTAAATAGAACACCCTGTATATTTTTTTAAAAAAATATTCTACTTGAAATTGTCTTTACGACAATATGCCACAATCAATGATTTCTATTCCAAGTGCACTATATAAATCAAATAATAGAATTCCAATATGAAACTGATTATTGTTTATTTGTATAAATTAATACAGTGAAAATTTTTTTATACATACATTTGAAAATAATAGCTGACACGAAAACAGATTATCTTAGTAAATGCTTAAATTGTCCTCCATTACATTCTAAACATTTATTAACTGGAACAATTAAAGTGCATATAAGCACAATGCACCTCGTCTTGGTCAATGGGCGATATTCATACATTTGATTGGCTTTGACTAAACACAGGTGCACTGTTTGCTTGCTCTGACTAAAACGAGGTTCATTATGCCACCTAGGGCACTAGATCATACAATCAGACCGATGTACCATTTTAGTTTGCATTTTACGCTCAAACACTTGTGTGACTTTTGGTTTCAAATCAAATTTTTGCGGAAATTGGTAGGTTGTACAGCTGTAAATTGCTCCAACAATTCAAGGCATGGAAAATATAGGTTTTACTATTTCCCTGCGAACTTACAATGCCAAAAAAAGGTGGTTAGTTAATTATAGAAGAGACGATTGGATTCCAAAATTAACGAACGTATACATAGACATAGTGACAATACATTATTTGGCTTTTCAAGTAAGGTTGCTTTTTAAATTTTTTTCTGGAATACAGTTTTTAATTACAGATGTATTCTCACATGATAGATTTGTCTACTCAACCCTTGACCTCAAATGACGTTAACAAGAAAATTGAATTTACTAATTTGGATTTTAATAGCATACCATTTTAGTGGTAGTTGTTCTCGTAATGTGTTAGTTAATTTGTGATAATTGTGTTTCATTTTTAAATAGTGGTATGGTAGCGTTATAGAATCACATACATATTTAACACTACAATCTAACATAGGCGGCTTAAACTTTATATTTACTTTTAAATGCAAAAGTGATAATGTTGAACATATCGATTAGTATTTCTTATTAAATAAAAGGAATGTTAAATATACTAAAATAATTCAATAATGACCTTACCCATGCGATTTTGCGTTGGGCAAATTTTGTTGTACATTATGTGCTAAACTTTACTTTCTTTTGACGCTAGTTCGCGAGTCGCTAAATGGCGGACCACTGTACGGCAATCTTCTACTACCTCTTGTGACACCAGCTCTTCTTCTAGCTATCGCTATAGCTTGGACATGGATTGCTGCTCCAGATCTCTGCCTTAATGCTATATTAGTTATAAAAGTACTTAGATATGTATCCCAACTTCCTCTGTGATTTACCGTTTCCAAGCATTTTAAGCATCTTTTGATTATTATCTGAGACGAACTAAAATTATGGTGGTTTATTTTCATACTTCTATTAGTTTTAGGAATGCGCTGTCACGATCATGAGTTTTTGCATTGTCTGTGTGCAATACATCTTTACCATCTTCCTTCTCATTTGATACGTCTTCGGACATATTAAGACATCTCCATAGTTTAAGTCGTGAACATTGATATTTTGGTTAATAGCTGTGTTTTTTTTTTGTTATTGGTACACTAAATTCGTTTTTCTTAACTTTTTCACCTAGAGCCAATACGGCTATGTTATAGCGGCCATTTGGAGTGGCTGCGTTTATATAAAAAAAATGAGTAAACACCAGCTTGATATTTGTACAAATTACCTAATTTTCCTATTTCACAGGAGCAATAGCCAATTTGGATGTCTACGTCATACAACTCGTTGGTTTTTTCGCTTGGTACTTTAAAGCAATTTTCGCAATTCTTTATTATCATATCTTTGGAAAGATAAACAGCTTTATTTACTCGTGCTTCTACCATTAGCGAAATTTCAAAATCGGCGAATGTAATATAGCTCGCTGACGGTGGATGAAAAATCAACAAGTGCAACAACATTGTATGCTTTGCCTCTTCTTAATACTATGTGTTTATACAATAGGACACTAATTACTGAAAAGTTATTTGTTTGGTTCTGATGTGTTATAGCATCTCAGTAGCAAAGACACCAACTTTCGCGACGATTCCAGTAGCCAGTAATATAATTTAATGAGTGAGGATATTTCCCAGCAACTTTATCAAAAACGGCTTCTTTGAAATCTTTTTCTGCTGTCAACACAGACGACGCGATTAAAATACTTCAAAAAGATTTGTACAGCAATGGACGATCATTTTTAGAAATTGCGTGTTTTTTCCCAAAGACATCTAACTACAAAGCAGCAACTTTGCTTTTGGAAATACTGACTGTAGAGCTCTCCTTTCTGTATCACAATCGTCAGTCATAAATAATTTGGGAGTACCTTGGCCACCAAATGTATTGTTACCAAGAACACTTTGTACAAGTTCAAACTCTGATGTAAAATCTATCAATGTTTGTGTCTTGGTTATTATAATGGCTAAAGTCACAGTAACTGTTAACATAAACGTTATGGAACTATGTTCCGCATCGCATGAAGCAGTGTTATCTACAAAAACTATCGCTTACGGATTGTAACTGATATGCTCTTTTCATTAACGCTGTCACAATAACAATGATAAATGGATCTTCTTGAACTTTCACAGCAATACCTAATTTTTGTTCACCTTGTTTATCCATACATTTCTAAAATAAAAATAGAGGTGTCCATATATAATAAACCTCACAGTATATTGTGTACCTGGAGAACGCCAACACAAGTACACGGACCCAGATGCAACTTTCGCTAACTATCATACCAATATCTTACTGTACGATATTTAGGATTAACCGAGCCTTTAGCCAAGTCCGTTTCCTTTATTTCTAGTTTCAATTTGAAAATATGGTAATTAATGGCTTCAGTAATGCCTAGTCCATTTTGAAAATAGGTTTCAAATTGAATTCGCGTGTCTGTTGCAGCAGGTAATGCTCCAAGTGAATCTGCAGTAACTAAGTTGTGACTATGATTATTCTTAATTATGATCAGTGCAGGTAAATGATCCTCAAAAAACACAATATCTTTAACTTGTTTTGGACTGAATATAAATGATTTCTCTTGTAAATCCTTTTTGGTCCATTTGGGGGCCAGAAACTACGAAAGAAGTTTTCTGGCATGTGTGTGCAGAAATTAGCGGGATTTTACAATTTCCATAAATGAAACTTTAATGTTTTTTTCTCTTAAACTGCTAAACAATATTAATACAATGGACAAAGAAAGCTTTTCATAAGAGCATAAGAATGAATGAACAGATGGTGGATAATTGAACATATAATAACTTTAAAAAAATACCTTAATATGTTGATGTCTTCTTTTAGTTACTTCTGTAGTTAATTTAATAACAATGGAAACAGAAGCCTCACATTCTAAATTTTCTGACACTCGATTTTTATTGCGGTTTTTTTCTATACGTAGTATGATGGCATATGTAATCTTTTCTGAAAAAATATAGATTTTAAACTCAATGAAATAAATATAAGCACCATAGTATGCGATATAATAGAAAAAATTTATCTGATAGAACTATTAAACCTAAAAGTGCACAATCCATAGGTACCTATAATATTACAGTAACTTACCTGAACAGAAGACGATTAGACTTTGATTTAGTTCTCAGTACAACCCTTTTCGTTGAGGTTAAGTTTGAAAATTATTTAATCCACTAGTCACATTCTTTACTCGCAAGTTCAACATAAAGAGTAATGCACATATTTTGTATCTCTTTGATAGAATATCTAAACGTATCAGGTACTTTGTATGGTAAAACGTTGGCCATTATTCATGAAATGCAAATTAGTAATAACACAAACACACCACGTGGCAGTTGTATGATAACGAAGCACACCAGTATTAGATTCCCTTGGCAGACGATTAACAAATGTGTAAGGCAAACTACTGAACTATAGAATGGCACCATACACCTCGTTTCAGTCGTAGCAAGCAAACATGCACCTGCGTTTAGTAGCATCGTATCAGTGAGTACGAATATTCTTTTTTGACCGAGACGAGGTGCATTGTGCTTATATGCGCAAGCAAGCTGCTCTTATTTTAACGATTAACTTTTCAATATTTCAAAAAGAGGTAGAATTACAATACACTTGATCTTTTAAAAACTCCCAAACAGAGAAGTTGAGAACTGATAGATTAGGTGATCTGGGAGGCCACAAAATCGGTCCCCTATTACCAATCCAGTTCTGACCAAACTAATTATTTAAATAAGTTGTAACATTGATTCCAATATGAGGTGAAGCGCCATCGTGCTGAAACCATAAGTTTCGCCTGATAGCTGGAGGAATATTATCTACGAAATCTTGAAATCAAGTTTGCAAAAACATTAAATACCTATTTGACAGATAATTGGGAATAAAGAACTGAAACACTGCAACGGATTTTATTAACAGAAACAGACTCCTATTGAAGTTCTATTATTTAAGTTATTTGGCGGACTATGACAAGAAATCATTTGTTGTGGCATATTGCCGTAAAGACAATTTCAAGTAGATATATATATATATATATATATATATATATATATATATATATAATATATATATTCTATTTAAAACACCAAACTGATATAGTATTGCTCAAAGATAATAGGCCATGAAAAATACTTAATGCCTTATATTTGTAGAGAAAGTATATCTAAAAAACTTTTTCTCATGAACTTTTTCTATATCTTGCATATTACAGAAGATGTACGCTGGCTAATGATAACCGGTCCACCCTGTATACTATACATTGAAATATTTGTTAAAATTTTTAATTTCCGTGTAGAAAAAGAGGACTCATTTAATATTTTTTACAGGGGGGATCAGTTCTTAGTTATGCCACTGTATTTTTGACTTCTTGATAGTTCAAGGTTAGAATTATAAAAGTAACATGCTTGTTTTGAGATTACTTTTTATGTACAATTTTTGAAACAAACAGCATCTACACTTGTGCCATATTTTATGTACTCTAATTGCCATATCTGTGAATTAGAAAATTCATTAAGTTTGATTAATTATAAATTATCCTTCATGCACTTTTGAGTCAAGTCAAACTTGAGTGAAGCATTTTTCGCTTATTGTAAATATATTGTATGAGAAACCTTAAGAATTCATTATAAGTTTATACTGGACAATATTTCTTTTTATTGCCAAAGGTTAAAAATATATGGTGTACTTGAGAATTAGAGAAGGACATTGGGGTACAATCTAAATTTCTTTAAATTCAGTTAATGTTTTTGAATGATTTCAAGTATAAAACCAATAAGAATTCTTCATAAGAAAGTAAGTTTATTTGAATGGTTCCAATACGAACTATTACTTGGATATTACTCTATGTATTTTATGGGGCACAAACAGTGACCTCAGTTATTGATTTTTTTTGTATGTATTTTTATGTTTCAGATTTAACTAAGGTACTAATATTGCTGTTGAAGTTCGTCATAACCTAAAGGTTTCTACATCTTATCATTTAGGTTTATTATATAAGTATCTTTTGATGCAGTGGCACCCTCCTCCCCTATCTTTGTTTTGACAGTCTTTGATGTAGTGCCACCCCGTCCCCTCTTTTTATGAGTCGCACCCTGTGACCACTTTTATGCTCCCATATGGCATGACAATTAAGTTAGCCCAAAAGCACAGTCAGTGATTCCATTACTTTCAAAGCCGCCCTTCCACTTTACCCAAGTGCAAGACATCTCAATTTTTAAGGGATCTGCTGAACTCCACCAGGTATTCTATCCTACCTATATGTGGATCACTCTTGATCTTAGAAGGTTATGTGTAACTGTGTATTTCTTTACCGCTGAGTGTACCACTTTTTGCTGTAGTTCAAATAGTACACAATTCTTTTCATTCAATGTTATTGCTACCGATTGAAGCTTGCAAATGATATTAAAGCACTGATCAACATTTTTCATTTTCCTTCTTAGATGTGCTTATATTTGTTGCTACCTAAATTAAAAGGAAAATGTTAACATTTAGAATAAACTAGGTATGTTCCACGAGATGTAATTGAAATATATATTTCTGTAGATTGAAGTAATTCTAAGTGAGCCCCACGTTGGACGTTGATAAAAGTGCGGTGGTTTGATGTGGTCCGGCGTTGGACATCAATAAAAGATGTTGATGATGAAAGTTGCTAATTTGGCCGCTATCTAATTATTTTTGGCTAGCTCTCTTCAAAATAAAACCACTAGAATCAGATTTATAAGTATTCTTTTACAAACAATTTTTCAAATAACAATTACTACATGCACAACAGATTTTCACTTACAAACAATATCTTAAATATAATATTTAGGAACAACTTTTTCTCAACACAAACTTTAAATATTAAAAATAGAGTCCAAAACTGGAACAACAGCTTTGCCGTACGAACAATATCTTAAATCTAACATAAAAAATATGACTTCTGGAAAACCTCGACTGCTGACTAATTGTTAGGAGTGGCGGTGTAAGTATTTGAGGGTGGTCCCGGAAGGTTATAGGGTGTGAAATATGTCTTTATCGGGAAATATCTTGGATGCCACCTAATCTTGCAGGGTTTGTAGAGAAAAGCCCCAAAAAGAATAACAAGGGTGTGCCAAAACCTGAGATCAGGGGAGTGACTCTGGCTTAAAATTTACCTGAGAAATCATTAAGAACACTATTACCTAAACATAAAACAAATGTTGACCATAATAACAAAAAGAACCTATTCTAAATGGCTAGCTGAAAAGAAGGTTTCTAAAACCAACAGTTATATGACCTGAAGTCTCAATCACGCTTCTAGGTAATTGTAAAATAATTTATTACAACAAAACTGTAACTAGATCTTTACATTAATTGAGGAAAAACAAATATAAACATGTCAATAAATCATTCTACACGATTGTTTTCAACGGTATTACCTATACGTGTTACTTACAATTACATGCTACATATCCTTAAGCAAATATTAAAAATCAAATATATTACCTATTTACATTTAAGTTCTTAACCTAACCATACAGATATATTACAGATACGTTTTATCAGTTCGTGCAATGAATTTCTAATGCCTATTTAGTTACAAACCCTCTCTGGTATAGTTTCAGATAGATTTATAAATACCTGGTGAGTGATTGTTGACTGTAGTTAAGGTGGATGTCATTAAAACATCTATTTAGGTTGACTTTGCAACCCTCAATATGCTCATCTCCAACATATAGTTGTCGATTTGACAACCAATGTGCCCCTAAAATTGAAAATAACCTTCTTGTGAAAGGTAGTTAACCTCTAAAGCTACATGTTGATTGTTTGAAAGTTGGGTACGAAGTACTCTAAAAAGACTGACTTTCCCTTCCTAAAATAATCTGAAACACAATTACAATGTAATTATTGTACTATTATTCTCTTGTATGTTTAATTGCAGAACAATTTGGATGTCCATGAAAGTTACAATTTTCACATATATACGAAGTAAACATTTATACACTTTACATTAAGTTTGACACACACACTTTTTTGACAAACAACATTTTCTATTCTACCATAACACACCATGACCTATAAAGTATAAAATCTCATTGCAAAGTTTCTTTGCATTCACTTTATCTGGTAATCTCTCTCTACATAGTAAGGAAAATAATATAGCTGAGTGGAAATTCCAGTTAAGTTAACTATGTTTTAATTTGCTAGCTATAAATATTCTGCACATGTATAATTGTTGTGCAATCAATAACATATAAATAAAAGCTACCTCAATTTTTGCTTTGTACATGAATGCTGTTATTTGAAATTACATTATTGAGCTTTACATCCACTCTCATATATTTGATGTAGTCATACGTTGCTGTGGAATGAACAAGTCTTGTTTGCTTTTGGCTATTTATCTTTTTGCATTTACTATTGGTTATACCAAACTATTATTGCAACTATTAGAAGGCTGAATTATCATAACATCTTACGACTACACTCGGATAATTTATTAAAGGAACGGTATATTCTTTTTGTTTCTTCTTGAGATTTTTTCTATTTTTTACAAGTCACCTTGACAATGTACTTTCTTTAATTGTGTATGTAAAAACATATTCTTTGGTGAAAAACATGTGTAACTAGATTAAATTTTAGTACTTAAAATACAAGCATATGGCTTTACCAACGTATTACTTCAATGGTTTGACTCTTACCTAAAAGAACGGATCCAATTTGTTACTTACAATGGTTATAAATCTGCACCCTTTACTGCCACCTCCGGTGTGCCACAGGGTTCCAGTTTAGGACCCTTGCTATTTACCCTTTTTATAAACGACATTTGCAAATTTTAGCCTGTTGTAAACTTTTATATGCTGATGATATCAAGCTCTACGCTAATATTGAATCGTATAATGACTGCAATAATTTGCAAGTGGAAATTAATAACCTTATTAGCTGGCGCCAGACTAATAAGCTCTCCATCAATGTTGCTAAATGTTACATTGTTTCATACACAAAGAAACGAACCCATAAATTATTCATATAGTATTGGACAACAGAAACTAAATAGAGTTAGCAGTATTAAAGGCTTGGGCATTACTTTTGACTCTGTTCTCACATTTATTTTACATATTAATAAAGTTGTAAGTGCAGCATGTAAAACACTAGGATTCATCATTAGAAATTGCAGACTTTTTTAATGTAGAGTGTTTGAAAATACTCTATCTAGCTCTTGTTCGATCAAAGCTGGAATATTGCTGTATTGTCTGGTCTCCTATTTATGACCGCCATAAGTTAGCACTAGAGGGAGTTTAACGAAAATTTCTAAAATTTTTATTTTTTAAAGCTGAAGGTTGATATCCTAACAAAGGTTGTTGCCAAAACTACTTGTCAAACAGATTCCTCTTACATTCCTTGGAGACTCGTAGGATTATGGCAGGTTTAATTTTTTATATAGGATCCTTCATAATGACAGACTCACCTGAACTTGTTTCCTACATCTACTTATGTGTTCCAAGAACTACTTGTAGACAACACAAACTGTTTTTTACTTGATCCGCTAAAACAAATGCGTTAACAAAGTCGCCTATATACACGATAATTACTAGTTATAATTTTATTTATGAAAGCTGCAATATATATTTTAATACTGCTACTAATTTCTTATTGAACATTATTACACCAGCCCTGCACTGGGTGCCAGTGAAACGAATAATGTTTTTTTGAAGCACCTGCCCTACGTTTATAGAAAGCCAGTCAAGCGAATCTTTCCTACATACAACTGGTCTCACGTTATGAGCAAGTGTAACGAAGTCTTCCGACATAACTAGGGGTCTATTCCTCGGGTAGAGCTATGAGAAATGGGGGGGTAAGTCGAATTCTGATTGTATACTGAATCTAATCTAAAACAATAGGGCGCCACCATGTCCTGACTTAATTAGGGTAATTGCGTAGTATAATTCTAGGGGCGGACGTGGAAACCCAAAGAAAAAATATCGCCTTCGATGACAGGGACCCGTCTTAACTGAATAAGACGCTGCTCCTGAAAGAAATGGTAATAATTAATTTAATAGAAGGGTGGAACACTATTTGTGTGCCACAAATATACCTAAAGAAACATCAAAATAAATAACTCCTATATAAGTTGTCATTAAAATTCTACTCATATGGATGTTAGTTTCTTGTAGTTAGTTTTGACCATCTTTGATCAAAATAAAAAAGCTTTAATTTTGAACTACTAATTTACTCAAAAGATTCTCTTTTAAAACAAAATTCAATACTACAAGGTTTCATAAATAATTAAATGAGGTCAAATATTTTAAATAAAGTTTCATCAAAATAATTTCTCAGCAAACATTTTAAAAGTTAGTGTTTACATGTTACAAAGAAAAGCCGACTCTGGCAGATCTGTCGAGAGGGTTACAAAAATAAAGCATAGTAAATCACTTTTTCTTAATCTTAATTAATTGTTTCAGTTTTAGTTCTCATAAAGAAAGATTGTAAAAATATTCTTATAAGTTCAACTTATGCGAGCATTATTCAAAGCATATGTTATTTGAACACAGGTGTCAGCATTAAACTGCAAGCAAACAAGTGACGTAACAAGACATCTGTCGTTACTAACAGAACAAAATGAACCACGTGTATGGTTTCTCAAATCATTATAAATGCTGAATTATAATTTTAACACTGAAAAATTCAGTCCAACAAACAATCTAAAATTTATATTATTCGTGCTTTTATGCACTAAACAAAACTAGCGTGTTTCTAATTTAGAACACGAACAAAATTCCTAAAGTTATCTACGAACCAGAACTGTATTAATTGGATGTCAACAAGTGTTGCAAAATCAAACATAATCGCCAAACTTCCATCAGGTTTGTGATAATATGCTCTTCTACCAATTATTCAATTACTAAATTACCAAAGCCGCTTCTTACGAAACGCAATACAAAGTCGTTCTCCATCAGTAGTTGGAATTGTGGTTACTATAGTTGGTTTTATGGTGGTGGAATACGCGCTAAACAAAATACCTTAATTAAACAAAGTAAATATTTATTATAGGATACCAACCGCTATTTAAAGATGGATCTCTAATCGTCGAAATGTAACCGCAAGTTCGCGGCCTGCCTCCAATTGTACATCATTGTTTAACAAGCTTGCAGGACCGACTCCTCTATCACCTCGCACGAGCGACGGCGTAACCCCCAGCAGAGGCCTTCAAGCAATTCGCGCCTGCGAAACGTTTTATACATAGAAAACAATATGTAGATACGACCTTAGCGTATTATTAAACTCGTTGCTTGTACTTTACTAATAATTTGAATAAAAGCGCTTTATGACTTTGCCTTTTATGATTGGATTTAGTAACTGCGAAATAAACTTGTTACAATACTATAAATATTTTAGTAGATGTTGCACTTAATAAACTGCAACAAATGCATTGTTGAATTGAACTAATGTCAGTTTTTCCTGTAACTGGGTTTATTACCTGTTGGAAATAAAATAAATAAATAAATAAATACCTTTCTAGCCTCTTAAGCTCCTTTACAAAATTATTTTGCTTTACAACTTATAATACTACTTAACGGAAATATTTATTATATGATAATTTATTTAAAAAGAAGAAAACTTGTGTTGCGTAAAGGAAATAATATTTACATTAGATAAAAGTAGGCCATATATGGTTGTAATTTTGTATTCGTTTTCTTATATTTCTATTTTTATGTTATTGAATCGATCATTACTAATTTAGTACTTCGTTTTTACTTAACAGAGATTAAGGATATCAATTTAAGTTATTTTTAGCTTTTGTTAAAAAAAGTTCTGAATTTGTTGAATATTTGTTTTTAACTATTTAAATTGAAAATGCATTAGAATAAACAACTTGCAGCTTAGTTATTACTAATAAGGGTTCCCCCTAACCTGGAAAACCAAAAAAAGTCAGGGAATTAAAAAAAGAATGCAAAATGTCAGAGAAAGTCAGGGATTTTTGAACAGTTTTGAAGATTTTTGTAATAAACCTGGAAAACTTATTTTCTGTTTTAAGATTTATTTTTACCAAGCCATATCAATTAGTAATAATTTAGTCAAAGTAACGCTTTATTTTAATTACCTAAGTAAAATAATTTTAAAAGTTCTGTCATATTTGAATTTTGTACAGAGATTAGTAAGTATCTGTATAGAGGCTATAAATGGCGACACCATCCAAGCACCATTAAAGAATCCAAACGTTCTTGATGAAAATACCAAAATCCCAAATACCTCTACAATTAAAACAGTTAAATTAGCCTGTAAACATATGTTGCTAAAATGTAAATTAGGGTTTTTTGTCAAAATCCCATCATCATTGGAAATTTTTTTTAAAACGCTTTCAGACTCCAACTCCTATGGCTCCATTTTGATATGAAGAACTGGTTATGATCATTAGATCCCTTCTAGCAAGATTTATAAAAGAAGTATTAAAAAAATCAATATTTAGTTTACTAAAGTTAGATTTTAAATGGGCAGATATTTATTTAGAATTTACTAAAATAGATGTGGGTTTCTCAGCTAGGAGGTATGAATAAATGTAAAGCTACCGAAAAACAGAAACTCTTATTCTTTAAAGATTGTAGGCTATTTTTAACTTCTATGACTAAAAAGATTTTTGAATGTTGTGCTATAAAGTACATATCCAGTGAAGGGCTCGACAGCTTCTATCATAAATTATTATGTAATAGTGAGGAATATAAAGATTTTTTACAAAGTTATGAAGATAGTTTTAATTATTTCACATGGAAATGCATCTCTAGAGAGTGGATTTTCTATAAATAAACACATGTTAGTAGACAATTTACATGAATTATCTTTGATTTCAAGGCGTCCAGTTTGGGATGTTGTCGTAAGCGCAGAAGGAGCAAAATTAATATTGAAATATCAAAAAGGATGAAAATATTCTGTAAAGGTGCACACATAAAATATACTAGTGCTCTAGAAGTAAAGTGAAAAATTGAAAATGTGGAGATAGTAAAGAGGGAACAATGGAAACGCGCAATTGCCAAAATTGCTTCTTTAGAAAGAAAAAAAAGAAAATTAGTGAAATTGCAAAATATGTTACTAATAATATTGAGCATCAGAAAACAACTGTAGTAAACATAAGCGTTATTGATAATAAATTTACAAAATTTCTTTAATTTTTTTAATTAGTTTCTATATCATGTAAAATACATGCATCAGTGAATTGATAATCTGGTTCTTTCCGTAATAATAGTGCCATATAGTAAAGAAGCCGTACCTGGAAATCAATGTATTTAAGGCAGGGAAATCCTGGAGAAGTCAGGGAATTTTAGTGTTGTTTCAAAGGGAGAATCCTGTATATTAGTAGCTTGGCTATACTTTTTAAAAAGATAATTTAATTAATGAGTAACTTAAATATTTGAAATTTTTAGTAGCATGTAGCTTGTAGTTAACTACTTGTTCTTCAGTAGCTTGCTTAGCTCTGAATATGAACAATATTTTACTTTTTAAAATTAATTATTCATATATTGCCTATTCTGCATTTGATATACATCATCATGTTCAAATGTTGACATAGAGATTGCTATCCAAATTTGGAAAATTTGTATTTTCCTTCTATTGTAAAAAGTTTAATATTGCTTAAATAGTATACCAGTCACAAATGAAGTTAGTCAGCATGAATTTCTTATCTCTGTTCAACTTCGTAAAATTGAATATATGCAATCATTAAAATAATACTGAATTTATTTTCAGGTATAAATGGTATTCATATGTGGATAGTTATGTTAGAAAATTTTAATAGGATTATGTACATAGTGTACAATATACAGAACTTGGAAGTGAGCAGTACCTACAAGATTCAGTAAGCCATTTGCCTGATCAGCGAAAAAAGGAAACTGGAAGGTCGTAATAAAAAATACAACATTTGCAACATATATAATAAGTAATAGTTTGCATTTTACATTTATTATTCAATATTAGTGTTCATAGAAGCAATAATATCCATTATCTTTATTTAGTTAAATATGAAGTCTGTAACACTTAGTCGGTCTAATTAATAACACTACATTTTGCTATCACTTTTAATTCAGATTCTAATAACAAACATCTAGTAAATTTTCATCCTTCTATGTATATGTAAAACCCATTTCTTCACACAATAGGCCTGTTTATACACATAGTTTTTCCAACACATTTGGAGCAGATACTCCAGACGGGCGCTTCAATTCTATGTATCTGTTGCTGACGGCCGAAATGCCAGGAGTGTGGTTTTGGAGAGAAGCGCCAGGAATGCAAGCTTGGACCTGCACCGACATGTTTACACGCGTACTTCAATCTAATGCTCCAGATTTCTTAGTTACTCTCAGTTATTACGCATTATGTGAAGTTGGGACAACCTCAGAGCATTCATTGATTTGTATAGAAACTTTCCGCGTCGATGGAAAGTAAAAAGTGATGAATATAAAAATTTTTTAAATTATGCCTATGAAAAGTTATGTGAATTTTGCAAGAAATATGTAAACCCGGGAGCAACAAAGACTTTGTTATTAAAAAACTACAAGGTATTAGAAGCGCTTTCCGGAAGGAAATAAAAAAAGAGAATGATTCAAAAAGGAATAGAAGTGGCACAAAAGAAGTCCACAAGCCGATGTGGTATTTTCATTAATTATTATTTATAAAGGACCAAGAGGAACCATCAACCAGTATAGGCAATATTGATTGTGAGGAACTGACTGAAAAGGAATTTTCTGAAAATTCAAGAATTGTATAGGAATTACGTGAGACAGGCAACCTGGAAGATAAATACACACAAGTAAGTAAATTATCTTTATTGCTATTCATATAAATCCTTTCCTTAACATATTGGCGTACTATGATACTTTACCATCATTATTAAAGTACACCATGTGTTCAAGATTGCGTTCATAAATTATTTTAATATTTTATGTGGTTGGAATAATCTTATGCGGATAAAGCAACAATAAACAAAGAATATGTGGTTTCTATGCTATTAGAAAGAACCAGCCCCTATTGACAGAAAGGGCACTGCTAAGAGAAATAAAATTAATTTAAATTACTTACCCTTTTCCATATACTTTGACAGCATAGGTGCCTAAAACAAAATGGAATAATTGTGGGTTAGAAAGGAAGGCTGGGATATAAGTAAGGGTTATTTTAGCAGTAAAAATAAAACTGTTTCACTAAGTAAGATAAAGCGGTTGACTCATTAAAGACAATAATTGGGCGTATATAATGAAAAATAGACAACTTAATGTAACCAGAGCTGTATCTTCACTGTTTGTTCAGACAAGTAGGGTAATAGAAGAAAAGGCGTGGTGGGATGAGACCAATGAGGTGAAGGAATGAAATATGGAAATTTATAAATTGACGCCAATAAGTACCAGTGTAAATTCTAACAATAAACGTTCACTAAACATACCGCGCATCCAAATGGATATCATTTGTAATAATGAAAATTAATGTAGGCCAACTGGCTACTCTAACCTAACTTGTGGGTCGTAATGAAGTTTAATATGTACTAATTACTAAAATAAACTTTAAATTAACCTAGAGCTACGCGATTATAAGAAATGATTACTGTTCACTAAATAGGGTACACGATTTAGTTAAGGCCTCGTTAGCAAGCCTGATGCAGTTCGCACAGTAGCGACGTGAACATGGCCATCTGGACCAGGATGTAAATTAATTATTCTACACAAGGGCCAACAAAGCGGAGGACAATCTTGTTTGATAAGTGCCTGTCTTTGGAGATTTTGTAGCATCTGTCCACTTATGGCGTTGCTCAATGGTATGCAAATATTCTTTATACTAACGTTGCTAGAAACCTTGTTGAATTAATTGCCATCTGGATAACCTATTGACAGGTAGGTGATTGTAACAAACGTCAAAAAATGGGCAGGTGTCAGCGGTTGTAAGTTGTTGGGATCAGTACTGAGTGAAGGTAACGGGCGAGAATTAAAAATTGCCTCAATCTGATGAAAGACTGTATGTAGTTTGACATATGTAAGTATATGATTCCCAACTAGCCTAACAAGATGATGTTTCATTTAACGAATGTTGGACTCCCACAACCCACCAAAATGGGAAGAAGAGTGAGGTATAAAGTGCCACTTGACGTGTGCAGTACTGGCAGCTTGTTCAACAAGTACACTAAGTTGGCAATTTGCATCTACAAAGTTGGTCCCATTATCACTATATAAGTGATGACATTGACCGTGGCGAGTCAAAAAACGTCTTAAACTTGCAATGAATGCATCTGAGGATAACGACGACACTACTTTTAAGTTCAATGCTTTGGTAGCAAAGCAAACAAAGGACACAGATAAGCGTCCTGTGTTTTCCCATCTCAACGTCAACCGAACATTATGGTAAAAGGGTCAGCAAAATCAACTTTTGTACGAAGGAAGGGTTTAACTTCCGATACTCTAGCCTTTGGCGGTTCATTCATCTGTGGAGTGTATGAATGCAGAGTATGACGAGCACAGCAAACTCAATCAGAGGTGATACGCTTTTTGCCCGTTTTCCAGACAAGGTCCAAAATTGTTGAGTTAATAGAGCAAGAAGAGCAGTTGCACCAGGGTGCAGATAAACATTGTGGTAATGCTGAATCAAAAGAGTGGCTAGGCGATGATCACATGGTAATACAATTGGGTGTTTTACATGAAAAGATTCTCATGAGTTGCAAAGCCTTCCGCCCACTCTAAGGACACCATCTTTGTCGAGAAATGGGGCTAATTGGCAGAGTGGTTTAGGACATGGTTGATTATTACGAAATTGGTTTGTTTCTTTTTTGAAGATTGTCTGCTGTGTAGCCTTAAGAAGAACCATTAACGAGTTTACAAGTTCTGACTGAACAACAGGGCCCTTTGTGGCAGTTTTAGTTTGAACGAGTAGTACAAGTCGCAATAGATACGAAACAATTCCCTGTATTTTTCTTAATAAAGAAAATCTGTTCAAAAGATCATCGACAAAATCAATGGGGATGATAGTGATAGCATATCAACTCGCCTTCTGCTCTAGGTCAGTATTTATCGGTATTGGTAGCAAATTATTTATGGGCCACTGTGCGGGAGATAGGCTTAACCATGAAGGGCCCGGCCCGCCCACCATGTGGAAAGTAATAAAAGCTCCCGAGGATCTAAACCACGAGAAGCACAATCTGCGGGATTGTCCTCACCACTCGCATGATACCAATTTTGTGGGGAAATTTTTTCTTGAATGGCAGTTACACGATTGGCTATAAATGTTTATCATTGATGTGGAGAAGACCTGATCCACGTTAATAGCGACAGTGAAGTCAGACCAAGCATAGATTTGATCAATGTGTAATGTATCATTGTATGATTGAACTACAAAAGTAGTTAAGTCGACTAATAAAAATGCAGCACTGCGAAGAGAAATAAAATTAATTTAAATTACTTTCCAGGTGCTTTGACAACATTGGTGCTTAAAACAAAATGGAATAATTTAGGGTTAGAAAGGAAGGCAGGAATATAAGTAAGGGTTATTTTAGCAGTAAAAATAAAACTGTTTCACTAAGTAAGATAAAGCAGTTGACTCATTAAAGACAATACTTGGGTGTATATAAAGAAAAATAGACAACTTAACGTAACCAGAGCTGTATCTTCACTGTTTGTTCAGATAAGTAGGGTAGTAAAAGAAAAGACGTGGTGGAGTGAGGCCATTGGGGTGAAGGAATGAAATATGAAAATTTAAAAATTGGCGCCAATAAGCACCAGAGTAAAAACTAATCCTAAACGTTCACTAAACACCATGTAAGTATTCTGATTTTGTATAGCTTCAGAACATACATTACTAGGCTTACAAGACTGCAAATTCTCTAAGCGGTTTGTTTCAGTTTGGCATTCCCCTAGGATTTCATTTATGTTACTATTATCAAATGTTGATGGTGACAAATTTTTAAATAAACAATTGTGCAATGTGCAAATTGCTAAAACGATATAGCTGCCTTTTTATGAGACATATTAATGGATGTATTTAAAACTCTAAATCTACCAAAAACATTTTCAGAGACATTTCTCGCCCTCGCCAGCCTGTAATTAACTATTGCGTCTTTCATTCGTCAATTCTTTTTGAGGGAATGGTTTTAAGAAATGGTTCCCAAGGGCAAATGCCTCATCTCCTAAAAAAAAACAAAATTTAGATTGTTCTTTGTTTCATGATTTGAAGGTAGATTCTCTGTTTGATTGCAGTCTATTGAAAAATTCAGTACATGCAATAACACCCCCATCAGACATCCTTCTGTTTTTACCTACATCAACAGAAAAAAAATCATAATTGGCATTTACAATAGCCATCAATATAATGCTGTAATAATTTTTGTAGTTATAATAATATACTCCTGTATTCGGTGGCTGTACAATGCGAATATGTTTACCATCCATAGCTCCTCCACAATTTATGAAATTCCACTTCTCAAATACATCTGCTATTCGTAACAAATCTTCTTTGATTTTAGGAAACTGAAAAAGAAGAGCAAATTTTACCATTTTCGAAACCAAAAGTTTCAAAAGGAAAAAAGTCTATTCAAAATCAAGAGTTTCTGGAAGTTTATAAACGCACTCTAGAAATAACTGAAACCTCTGAATATGAAACAGTGGAATAAATGTAACTAAGAAGTTGGAAAAGACGAACAGTGTTCAAGCAATTTATGCTTAGAGCCTTATAAATGCAATTTTAAGCAAGGAGTTACTGAACCAAATATCACAAAACAACAATTATGGAAAGTGACGTGACATCACTAATCACTTCAATCCCATCTTTAAGTTCATCACAGAACTCTTTTTTTGAAAACCAATACACAAACTTGTGAAATCACTAAGTATTGCAACCAAAAGTTTTTAAATATTCTTTTTTCTAAAAAAATTAAGTATTTTTTAGTAAATATTTTTACTACAAATGTGAATATATTTTTTTTATACAAAATTACATAATTAATTAAATTACATAAAAAAGTAGTTGTTTTTTTTTGTAAAACACGTGCAAATAATTAGTTTTCATTGTAGTATAAATAGTCCAACATGTTTCTAGAATGATAGAACACAAGGCAGGTGCTGAGATGCAAGATGAAAATTTTAGATCTTGAAGTGATCTTCCAGTTGCTAAATAACAGACAGTAACACCCAAACGTTCTTCTGCACTTATGCTTGTTCTCATAATTGTATCGTTTATTGTTATATAAGGGCGAACTAAATTTACAATAACCTGAAACATTTTATCGTCTATTCTTAAGTAATTTCTGTAATCTTCAGGGTTATTTTCTCAGAGTTCAGAGGTATATGACCAAAGTGTTCTCGATTTGTTCTCCATTGTTTAACCTATATTTTTCGCAGGGTTCTCTCTTCCTTTTTATATAATACATATAGTGCTACAAAGCAATAGTAGTTCTCTTTTCCTTGAACTCATTTTAAGGTGATCCTCTCACTCCAAAGTGTTCAATTCGACTGACTAGATACCACAGAAAGTGTTGGAGCAGCACGTGGAGTTTCCACCCAGGAGGAAACTCCACATGCCGCTCCAAAACCTTTGTATATTGTATTTACATGGTAGGTTTTGGTGCATATGCTTCAAACTCGTTCTTCCAGCATGCATTCCAGGAGTGTCACTCTTTTTTGTCAACCGTTCGCCAATCTCACGCTCAAGGCCGCTCCAAATCGAGCAATGGGCTAGGAGTGTCGGTTTGGAGCATACGTGTAAACGGGTTTATTGTTCGACTGTCTATAAGTATACATCAACTATTGGCTTGAAATAATTAGTAGTTGACTGGAGATCAGTAAATGAAAAATCGTTTGTTATTTTAATAGCTATCACTTTCAAATGAAGAAGCACTGTAACACCGTTATAGATGAGTTTCACCTGTACATGTTTTTATATAGGATATCTCATAACAGACAATGCATCTTCATAATCATGTTCATACAATAAACAATAAAACTCCACTGTCTGGTAATTTCAGTAGTTTTTGTAAGATACTATTGCTGACATGGAGAAGAATACTGTTTTTGTTGAGTACTTGGGATTAAATAAACAAATTTGAAATGGTTTCAGTAGAGACTGTGCATTAGAGTTCCCACGCTTTGGCTGCCAATTATCGTCGTGACATTAGAAGTCTTACAAAGATATTCTCTTATATTGAATGTCAATTTTCTTTTGCTTCTGAGGAGTTATATCCTGTATCCAATAGTTACAAAATTTCGTACCTAAATAAAAGAAACCACCACCAGCAATTCAGTGGATAGGATATAAACTCTCTCCAACTTAATTGGCATTTTAAACCTAACAAGATTTGCAGAAATACAAATATTCACAGTTAATATTAAAAATAAAGAGAAATTAGTAAGCACAGCAAAGTAAATCACATAAAATATTTAAAATTAACCAAATTATCAATTTACACTACACATATGCTGATAATTACGTTTTAGGGTAAGAGTACTCTAACCTCCGAATATTACCTAAAAACATACCCTTATGGAAAATGTAAAACTTAAAAACTAATCTGGCCTTGATTACAGTAATCTTGAACTAAATCCAGTAAAACCTTTTTCCAACATGCCGTCCTTATCAAGAATTGATATACAAACAAAGTAAACAAACTGACATTCAGTTTAATTCCAAAACCCAAATTTCCACAAATTTTATATCAACAGCTCCAAACCAATCTGATTAAATATTCTACATGAAATGTTTGTACTAATATTTAAAATTTTCTATTGAAGTGATTAAAGCTACTTAGGGTGGAACTCTGAATTACTTTGAGTGGTAACATATTTATGGAGATACTCCAAAACTTAGGGAGGTATGTAGAAACCCTATACAAAATTCTTTACCGAAATGATTCAAACAAGTAAATTCTACTTACGATTTCAATCGATTAGGTGTATTACACTTAATTTCATTTTCAACATTAAATAATTTTTAATTGTTACTTGATCATAGCATTTTAAGTATTTTCACTCTTTATTGCTCACTGACAAATCACTAATTATCCTTTCTAAGTAAGTTCTACTGTTATTTATAATATTAATTTCCATAACGGAGCATTTGTTCTAAAATTTTCCTTGTCATACCTCGTGTTTGAACTTTTAGAAATGCACGTATTCCACGTCCAATGAGCGATTTGCATTTTAAAAATGTAACATTTTTCGTTGAATGCTTTTAGTATCGCCATATCGGTGTCATTCTCATAGGTAAATTTCAATAATGTTTATATTCAATTAATTATGCAAATCACCAAGTGTAAATAACACCTTTGTTTTGATAGAGTCTGCAAGTGTTGGTTTGTACAACAAAAATTTTCTAGGATATATGACCGATAAGATATAGTACGCTTATAATAAGAATTTGAAGTTCTTAATTTAACATTTGCGCGACTTTTTCTATATTATTTACACTTGCATAAGTTTTCAAAATATAAGCAAATTTTCAGTTTAATTAACTTTTGATGCAAATGATGCATAAAATGTTACTCAATTTCCAAAAGGAAGAGCACTTTTAATAAAGGTTTCGTTCCTTCTTAATTCCTAATAATTTCAATGCTGAATAAATGAAATAATATATAAAATGTTACTCAATTTCGCTCATATATAGTGCATTTTTGACAAAACATTTTTAGTAAAAGTAATCTCATTTATCGTTAATCATAATTAATTGGTTTCCCTAATAATAAAACTATGAGGGTAGTATATTTTTGAAGACTAGATTTCCTAAGCTAATTTTTAAAGACGTAATCCAAACCAGATTGGTACATTTTTTACAATACAAGGGATCACAGGCAGATGCTTAAATAAAGGTATCATATACATAATTTTTGATATTCCAAAATAGGGTTGTTCTTGAAGAAACAGTAAGTAAATTTTCAAAACAAATAATGGAGAACTGAAATTCAAGTACGAAATAATTTTAATGAAAGATATCTCTATATTATTTTAATTAGTAGGTAGTAATTATTTATTATTTAAATTTAGTAAGATGTTTGTGCTTGATGCTCACTGTAAAGAAATTCTATGTTAGGTTCCAATTTGGTTAGCTTTAGTCTTGTTTCCCCGTTGTGTTAAATCCAGCCGATTCCTCTTTTTCTTTGCAGCAAATCATTTATGACACTAAATCCACATACATATGATGTAAGTGTTTGAAGATGGTTCCAGAATGCTATCGTTTGTGAAATACGTCTTAATCGGGAATTAACTTGAATGCAACCTAAGATCACAGGATTTTTAGAGAAAAGTCTTGGAAAGAATAATAATAAGATCAGGAAAGTGATTCTGGCCAAAACTTCACATGAGAACTAATAGAATACACTAGTGCTAAAAATTAATCTAAACATTATAATGACATTAATATACCTACTTAAAAACTGTCAACTGAAGGAAAGGTTTCCAAAATTAAATGTTAAATTACCTGAATATTAATCACGCCTCTAGGTAATTGCAATGTCATTTATTACAAAACTGCAACTATCATCTTCACATTGGTTGTGAAAGACTCCAATATAAGACCATTATACAATTATGTAGCTACTATCTAGATTTTTAATATAATCACACGAACATATTGTAGGTACGTTTATCATTTCATACAATTAATTAGAAGATGCTCATTCATTTACAATTTTTCTATGTTATAGTTTCAGGGTTTTCATCAATACCTGACGAATGATTTTTGCCTGCAGATAACTCGCACACCAGTAAAAGCCCTTATCTCCAGGGACTTTGAAAGAAACTAGCTGTTCCCAACATGCTTATGTCCAACGCGAAGTTGGAAATTTAATGGAACCAAGATATTTCTAAAATTAAAAGTACCCAACCTGGTAGGGAATTATCCAAACTTTATTGCAGTCTGATATCTATTCTTCAAGGTAAACTAACCTACTCAAGTTACACCTTTCTTGAGATATTAATTATGAAGTGAATTGACCTTCTCTCAAAACAATTCGGGATATCTTCGGCAGAAGTCGGACAGATGAATTAATACTGCAAATTGAAATTACTTGTATTGTTTTTTCTATCAAAATATATGTAAAATTAACTTACGGAAAGGTTAACTAGAACCAGAGACATTTTATTTTCTTGAGTCAGCACAATTTTTGCAAGTGTAGTTTTCGTGCCTCGACAATGAGTTTATAGGGGTCAGTGTTGTACATTATTAATCACAACAAATGAATCATAAACTGGAATAATTTAGAATTCAAACTTACAGTGCTGATATCATTTCTAACCTTGAAAACCACAATAATAAATTTGCAAACCTTTGAGTATGAACAATATAGGATACAAAATTAATCCTTCCATATATTAAGAATGCATGTAACCTAAAAATTATATTTCTTAAAAGAAACAACCTATCCTTATTGGTAGGATTTACTAATATAGAAACTATTAAAATGAAATATCATAATAAACATTTCAACAGAACATTAGAAGTCTTCCCTATGAATACAATGTACAAGTAGCATTTCTGGATTCTCATCTTAAAAATACGTGTTAAAATTAATTTAATGCCAAGTGGAGTAAGTATAGACTAAAAAATACATATTTAAACATACATATATGGCCCATTTACCCCATCGTAAAATAACATATTTTGTACTTGTCAATGCATAATGCCTAAGTTGATTTTATTGAATTTGAGACTTTTGTGTCATAATATAAATATTACATTTTATATCAACCAATCAAAAAATGTTTGTTAAAACTGCATGGATTCAACCAAGAATTTGGTTCAGTAATGAATAAATAAATATTCACTCTAACATTTGATATATTTAGTTAGTTTTTACTCTTCTTGAAAAATCATCATTTTCGATTTAGGCATTATTGAATTGACATTTATTCCATTTCACAAGTTTTTCTGAAAAATGATGATTCTAAAACAACTGAAATAAATAAAAATAAAACACAAATACTTAACACTTATATTTATATAACGTATACTGGTTTTAAATCAACTAGACTTTTACGATAGTCTTATCGGACACTTATTTCAAATTAATGTCAACAATGAATGCTGAGCAAAGCCACACAAACACTGTAGAAATTGAGACGAGCAATTCAGAACAAGCAGTGCAGGATGCCAACAATCCACATTGGAATGGCTTTGACAGGATGTGTCACATGTTCCTATAGAATCCAAGCATTCGGTGGGGGTTCGCCTCTAGTCAAAGATTTTATTCGTGCATGTGACCTACTTAGTGTGTTGTGCTACGTAACTCGTTCAATATGGACGGTTGCTCTACCCACTTGAATATCGAATCACCATGCGGTTAACTTAAACTCTAGAAGAGTCCATTTGGGAGATAGGGGGAGAGAGTGAGGGAGTGGAGGAAGAGAGGGTAAGGGAGAGAAGAGAGAGGGGAAGGAGTGTTAATAAGAAGAAATTATAACTTAGGCTTTTATGCCAAAGCCGAATGATCATTCCAAATCAGCTAGTATTTGAAAGAAGTGCAGTGTCAATTTTGATACTGACAAGTGCAGCACTACATCCAATGTAGACATTTAAAATCATCCAAATATTTTGCAAAACATATAATGGTGAAAATCGAATGACCAACAAGGTCTCACTTGTAGATTACATTTTTGGAGATAATTCAAAAATATAGTACACAGACTTAAACCAAAAAATTTAACAGACCTTAAAAATGCAATATTGGCAACAATGAAACATAAAGGAGTAATATAATAGTTAATGTTTTGTAGAAGACTAGCAAATTGAAGAAGGTAGTTAACAAAGCATTTAATACAAGTTGAAAATGCAAGGTATTGTCGCAACGAACTTCCAAATGTAGACTTACTTTAAAACAATTTAAAGAAATTAAAATTATTATGTTGTAATAATTATAAGTATTCAGATAAAATACAAAAATTTATAAACAACAAAAGAGACATTTTAATATATTTTATTTTATTGAATAAATATTTTAAAAGCTATATTAGTTCTCATCAATAAGATAAGATTTTTTTTATATGAATCTAATTATTTTGACAATCAAAATTTAAGTTTAAACAATGTTTATAATATTGGAATAATTGGCATGAAATGCCATAAATTGTTCAAATATGTGTCGCATATTGATTTTAAACTTATTAAAATTTTAATTATCCTGTAGATTTTCCTGAACTCGGCGTCCCGTGGCCCAATTTTAACTGACATCAAAACTTAAGCTCTGGACACCGAGCTGAATCGATTGATGTATCACACATTGATGTCCGACCATTAGAAAGGCCTCGGACGGACAGACAGACGGACGATAAATCGATTTCATAAGCGAGCGAAGTTCGTTGAAAATTGAGCATTTAAAATTTTCAAGCGAACTTCGTTCGTTTATGAAATCTATTCTCTGTTTGTCCGAGGCCTTTTAATGGTCGGACATCAAGTGTGATACATCAATCGATTCAGCTCGGTGTCCAGAGCTTAAGTTTTGATGTCGGTTAAATCGGGCCGCGGACGCCAGCCGGAAAATCCACAGGATAATTAAATTTAAATAAGTTTAAAATCAATATGCGACACATATTTGAACAATTTATGGCATTTCATGCCAATTATTCAATATTATAGACATTGTTTAAACTTAAATTTTGATTACCGAAATAATTATTCATATAAAAAAAATTTCTTATCTTATTGATGAGAACTAATATATAGCTTTTAAAATATTTATTCAATAAAATAAAATATATTAAAATGTCTCTTTGTTGTTTATAAATTTTTGTATTTTATCTGAATACTTATAATTATTACAATATAATAATTTTAATTTCTTTAAATTGTTTTAAAGTAAGTCTACATTTGGAAGTTCGTTGCGACAATGCCTTGCATTTTCAACTTGTTCATTCTCCACCTGTAGCTCTTGAATGAGTGAATTTATAGATTCAATTTCAAATTTGATCACGTGATCAAAATGAAAAATTACAGATGGCCTATTTTCAACACACCTCGCAAATGCGTAACTTGTATACTAAAAAAAAATCAGATCGACGGCATACGTTAATCCCTAAAGTTTGTAATTTAAACTTTTTGTTATTAACTTATCAAATGAAAATCGGCATGTTACATTGTTCTGTAATTTATTAATATATTACTAATATCAACACTTTTTCACCATGCTACTGTTTCTTTTAAGGGGTTGAATGAATGCCATTTTAATAACAAATGCTTTATCATACTTTTGTAGCCGAGTCAGACATTATTGGGGATTATAACGGAATCATATTGTTTTGGTAGGACCTTAGTAAAACACACAACAAACGCAAAAAAAATTAATTTTATTTCTATACAAAAATATCAAAAGTGATAAAAATGAATATAGTAATTGGAATTTAACACTAAATTTGTATTCTAAACTTTTCTATATATAATATGTAAGATTAAAATAAAACTAACACTAAATGCTTTTCTTAACAAAACATTATATTTCTAAGATATAACTTTAGCAAGGCACTAGACATAAGATTAGGAATGATTATTTGGTTCAGTATTTGTGTTGATTAATATAGTACAATGTAGCAAGCATACAAAATAATCATACAAGTACTATATAATTCTAAAAACACTGACAAATTATGATGCATGGAATGCTTAAACACGTAGAAGATATGGCCTGAGTTGTTTGTATATTCTACACAATTATAGTAAAGAGTAGTTGATTATGCGAAATAACTAAATAATGCAAATAAAAACCAAGATGGTACTACATACAACAAATAAACTAGAATAATATTTAGATAACTTTTAATAAAATATTTGTTAAAAAATATCGAGGATGTAGTCAATATGAGCTAAAATATTAAAAAATAAAACTTTTTAAGCTTATGAAAAGTATGACTTCGTTATCAGGAAGATTATCGAGTCTATTTAATACAGTGAAGGATAATAACTATTGTGAATTATCTTAACCGTTGACTATTTAAGATATTTTTAATTAGATTTGGTCATATAGTAATAATTGCTCATTTTATTCATTTATTATGTCCATTATTCGTTTTAAATGATTGCAATAAACTGTTCGTTGTTTTATAATAGCTATCCTTCACGGTATTAAGTAGACTTGATGATCTATACTGACAAAGAAAATAAATTTTTCGAAAACTTTGTTACTTTTTTTTGGTTTCATAAGCCTTATTTCAATAATTAAACACTGAGAATTTCCAATCCTAAATTAAAATATTTCTCATTGTAATTTAGCTAGCATAAGTAGGTCATGATGCATAACAATGCGGTTTTGAAATCCCATACACAGTCAATCATTATTAGGAATAGTTTATTATATACTTCGTGTGAACGGAATGTTAGATTGGATGTTTCTCACACATTGAAGGATGTGCATTGTTGCTTCAACCAATGAAAACATGCAATATCAAAGAGGAGTTTTTACAATTTGGCATAAAACGAGCACCATGATTGGTAGATTACCTTGGATTACATTATCGAACAGACATAGTGACCAGTCAGTGCATTAATGCAGTGCAGTACCTGTGAGAAATTCCTACCTGTCCTTTCTTAACACCTTATATGTGTTCCGTTTTAAATGTCATAGGCTAGTAACTAACTTTGTTGCACTCTACTGAATAAAAGGTAATTAATCTACCCAGACGTACATTTAGATGAACAATAGTCATAATACAAGGATCGAGTAGTTGGCTCTACCTTAATAACTTAGATTAATCAAGGTAAGCTTGATTTATTCGTTGAGTTGTTTGCTTATTTGTCATGGTAAAATTGTGTAATAATATTGCGCCTTCTGTATAACCACGGTTTGGACTAAAGTACGTTTATCTGTAACTGTCATTTAGCGATATTAATTTACTAATTAACAAGTTATTTTTGATATTTTACCTCAAATATATATACATATACACATGCACATTCATATCTATTCTACACGACCACATAAACATTAAAATAATGTAAACAAACCCTAAAGCAAATTGTTTGTTAGTATTTTAAATTATTGTAAATACTGAAAGCAAATGCACAAATATTAAATTTTTAACCCAGGAGTTGCACCTATGTTAACTCGGACCCTCCTCCCCCTAGGATTATCCTGCTCGGTATATTTGTAGGAGCTCTAAAAGAAGCTAACAATCATTTTGGTACTACTTGACTGTTTTCCGGTCATTAACCACTAGCTTATTTATGCTACACCAATTTAGCGATGATTTTAAATCTGCTGCTATATTATTTTCTAAGTCTATCGATCTGGCATCCCAACTAAGGCTTATGTCATTTGCAAAAATAGTGCAAATAGCAAGTGAAAACTCCCACGGATAGAAATTTGTGAACGTAAACAACCTTGTAGCAAAGGGTACACAGCCGATTGGAATATTTCCAATGATAGCCAATACGACGCTCATCAACTCATTATAATCTTTTAAGAGAAACGCCAGATTTTTGAACACCTAATTTAATCGAATTGTGGTCACAAAAGATTAACTGCATGTCATTTCTATACTAACCAGAGCTAATCGATCTTAAAATTTTATATATGGTTAGTAATTGTACAGATGCAAATGAGAAATGCCTGATATCAAACACCAGTTGCTGTTTAATGTAATCGTTTACTTCACTTATTTAAATTAATTCATTGTCTTCTTAAAATTTTGAGTAAACCTTTATTCTATTTATTCTTATATCACTGCATATTTACATTTAACTTCTAGACCCTCACTCTGAGATCGATCTTGCTTCTTTTCTAACATTAAAGTGCTACATTGTGGTGTTTTGTTTTAGGTAGGTAGTATGAAAATGTTTTCTTTAATTGCTGCTGCTAAATATGCCAGGAATAAAGAAATTTACACGGAATTCATCTGGGGAGCTTATTTACTCCTGGTGAAAATGCCAAATATTTTAAACTTGCAGTAAGTTAACTTACGGTGTCTGCCTAGTCAATATAGTTTATTAATGGTTTTATTTGTTCTTGCATTTCCTATATTTTTTGCCTTGTTCTTCTCTGGCTATGCTTCGTGTTCAGTCTCATTTCTTTTACTATGGTACACTATCACAAATCACAAAATAGTTACACTGGCTAGCTGGGTACATCTTTTTACTAACCATCATTCAGTCTTTCAATTTTTTTTAGCTTTGTTTGACTGCCCATTGTAAGGCCCTATATAGACTTCTATCCTAATCAAACCGTTGTAAGATATTAGGTAGGTTATATAACGTTTCACAAAAACTAACACTATTTGGAAAAGATTTTGTGTACCGTTGTGTATCGTGAACGTGCTGGTGCATGTGGGGGAAATTTATCAGCTTTTCGAGCACAGACGTGAACAGTCATTAATAGGAAGTATTAATTCTTACATCGTGGGCTTGAGGCCATGCGATAATTACGATTTCGTATAAAACAGGCAACAACTTCCTTTTTTCCCTAAATTTTCCCTTTCTGTTTGTTTTAACTAGTTTTTTACTGGTGTTACAATTCAGGTGAGTAACATTCAATCTATTTGTTTACAAACCTAACATTACTTGTACTTACTATATTATGCATCACCATTATCACTTAAGTTTTTGTACCAGTGGGCACTTTGAGGAGCCATCGAAGTGAGTACATAACACATTTTAGGTCCATTCAAGCCTAGATAACTTAAACCAAACCTTCAGTGATTTGCATAACAATATTAATTTTAAAGTACATTATATTATTTCATTTCAAATAAGTTTATATCATGCAGGTGTTAATCGTTTACATATGAAGACTATCACATGTTCGTATTCAACATAATTGATTATTTCATGATTAATAATTGTAGTTCGGAAAGCTTTATCCATAAACTGCAACATTTTGGCATTTGTTGTTGACCTTAAGAAATAAGTGTTTACATTCTTATTATATACTGTTTATTTACTTTCGTGTGCCATGTACTATGGCTTCAAAGAAGCAATTAGAGGCCAAATTAGAAAATCTTTTGTCGGCTTACTTAAATTTTCGATTATGTTAGCATTGCTTCTTCCGCCAAGGGCATCGTACTTCAAGCTAAAATGTTAAGGGTAGATAAAATTTCGCAATACGAATTAAAACTTTAACTTATGGTTTATCTCCGTCTTATTTTATTGCTCAGTGGGTAATTCTTCAATTAGTGCACGACGAAGGTGGTCCTTATCCATTAACTTTGCACGTTCTTCATAATAATATTTTCACGGATGACATGATATCTGGCGGATTCCGTCTCAGCAACGCGTCAATTACAATCTGAATTGATCGAACTTTAGAACAATTCTAGTTAAGAAAGTGGTCTAGTAACCACACAGAAATGTTACAGAATTTTAAAGATGCCGATCTTGAAACACCATTAACGTTTTCCGATGACATCAACGGTACTAAGATTTTAGGTTTGGTATGGAGTCCTCTACAGATATGTTTGGTTATTATATTACTCCCCTTCACGGGCCTTGTAGTAAGCGTTCAGTTTTGTCTTACATGGTTCGCCTTTTTGACCCTTTAGGATGGCTGACAAGTTATTTTTCTATTGAAATATTTCTTTCAAAGATTATGCCTTTAGTCGCTTCGGTGGGATGACCTTCCGGATGCAGAATGGTATTCGCAGTGGAACGACTTTTTTTATCAGGAACTTCCTTTGCTCTCGCAGTTAAAACTTCCACAAAAATTATCGTGTCCCTATGGCATTTACCGTCTCTTGGGTGTTTGCGCCGCTAGTGAAAGAGATTCCGGTTGTGTTTACCTTGA
This sequence comes from Platerodrilus igneus, assembly GCA_036346225.1. Lineage (NCBI taxonomy): Eukaryota > Metazoa > Arthropoda > Insecta > Coleoptera > Lycidae > Platerodrilus > Platerodrilus igneus. The sequence goes on along the minus strand of JARFIW010000845.1, from coordinate 1,357,014 downwards.
TGTCAGAAGGTAGTAACAATACGTGCAATCTTTTGCAAGCTAAAAGCAGAGTTGCACCTTTGAAATCTCTTTCTGTCCCACGTCTAGAGCTTTTAGGCACTGTATTACTAGCGCGCTTGATTCATTCCATTGCAACGATAAATTATTCCAACTACCCCCTAACGGGACTAAAATTGTTTTCAGATTCACAAGTGATTTTAACATGGTTAAACACCCCTCCCTACCATCTCAAGACATTTATCAGCAATCGAGTTGTTACTATACTAGAATATACTACTATAACCCAATGGAGCTATTTCGGGTGACATGAACCCTGCTGACATTGAATCTCCTGGTCTTACTCCTCAATTATTAAATAATGCACTGTGGTGGTAAGGCCTTATGTTGACTTCTGATTTTTTCGTTAGTGAAGACATTTTGCTTCAATTGTTGCACGAGATACCCGAATTAAGCCCCTCTCGCTCTAAAATACTTGTGATGTCAGCACCTGATACTCTATGTGCAGTCATAGAACGATGTTCTTCGCTTAATTTCTTACAGTGTACTGTAGCATATATTTTCCGCTTTATTTTCAATTGCCGTAACCCCACTAAGAGGTTATGAGGGCCTATTTCGGCCTGTGAGCTAAAATCTGCCATGTTAATTCTTGTAAAGCAAACTCAGAATCTTTCTTTCCCCTTCCGAGATATCTTAGTTTCGGAAAAGTAAAATTATTTCAGCTACTCTTCATCAATTGCATGAGCATTGAAACCGTTCACTTGATTAACTACTGCTGCCTTTATGACTACATTTCATAAATTTACTGCACGTCGGGGTCTGCCAAAGCCGTATACTCAGATTGTGGTGGGAATTTTGTAGGTACATCCCATTTGTTGTCTGAGGCTCAAACCTTTCTAAAAACTAATCGTAAGGAGATTATGCCCTCTTTGGCTTCACTACAAATACAAAGGTTTTCAATCCTCGGTATGCTCCGAATATGGGAATCCAGAGTAAAATCCGCAAAATCTTTAATGTTGCGTATTTTGGGAAAACAATAACTATTGAAGAGCCATCTACCATTTTTACGTGCGTTGAGGCTGTTTTAAATAGTCGCCCGCTGGTATTTCCCAATGATAGGGTTGATTACCTTTCATCTAGCCATTTTCTTGTTGAAGAGCCTATTATTAGTCTTCCCGAGGTAATATTCTCTGCCCATGTGGATCTTTACTCCCGCTGGCAGCGTTCATGTTCATTTACCCGTTCTCTATGGCGAAGATGCTCAAATGAGTACCTTAATACTCTTTCTCAGTGTAGAAAATGAAATCATTCCAATGTGTCTCCGTTTATAGGGCACCTAGTTTACATTTCTAAGTTGGAGACCTCTCCTTTATCTTGTCTGTTAGGGAGAATTGTAAATTTTTTTCCAGGCCATGACGGCATTTCCCGTGTTGCTCTGATTAAATCTGCAGGTGGCATTTTCAAACGTCCCATTAATACACTTATTCCTCTTCCTTAAGAATCAATAGTTTAAATTTTATTTTATACTCTACGAGTGTCTATTTGATTTTATATTTTTTTGTTCTTTCTTGTTCCTATTTTTACAGTTCATATCCTTTTAGTTCCAGGAGTAACGACGGGTAAACCATTTCCCTACTGGGAGTAAATGCCCAGAATTACAAATGCGAGAAGAAAAAATTTTTTAGGTTTTTTAACGTGAGTTTTCGGTTAAAATTTATTAATTTTAGGTTGGCAGTATGTTAACGCCAAGGACAAGATTTTGTGTATTGTGAATGCGACGGTGCATGGAGGGATAAATTTACTGGCCTTTCTGGCAGTTTGCGAGTGTTAAAAAAAGTGAACAGTCGTTAATAGGAAGTATTAATTCTTACATTTTGCATTACGAGCTTGTTGCCGTGCGATAATTACGATTTCGTGTAATACAGGTAACTTCCTTGTCGCTTAATTTCCCTTTCCGCTTATTTTAACAAATTTGTTTACCGGTGCTACAATTCAGATGAGTAAAATTCAATCTATTTGTTTACAAACCTAACATTTCTTGTACTAACTATATTATGCATCACCGTTATCACTTCAGTTTGTGTACCAGCGTGCGTTCTGATGAGCCATCAAAGTGAGTATGTAACACACACTCACACACACGCACTCATCCACCCTCTAAACCACGCATGCACGTGCACATCGCATGCATGCACACACACACACGTGCATGCACCTCTGTGTAAAATATAGACACACATCTACAGACCATTTCCAAATAAAATAGACTTGTCAACAGTGCATTGCAATACCAATAGCAAAAACCAGAATCCTCTAAACTGTAATGTCTGCACACTATATCTTCTTTAATGCATTAGCATTAAGAATTTGACTGCCCGAATTACTATTTATGACATCATGGCCTTGGTTCAAAAATCCAGTATATTAATAGAAATAAAAATTAATATTTGCAAAATAAAATATTTTATGGGCAAAATTTGAATATAATATAGAGATACACCCCCCGCCCCTCATGCATAGTGAAATTAAAATAATTAACTAAATAAAAATTTACCAAAAAGGTCATGTTTCTAATATTGATGGTTAGCACTGGTAATCATAAGTAAAATTAAATACTCCATATATTCTATATGTGTCTTAGATTATTCGTAAATTTGATTGATATTATTAAATTGTTTGGCTTTCTAATTATTATTTCACAAGTAATTAATGTAATAAGTTCAATACTTAAATTACACAGAAAGTATAACAATAGTTGTTAAAAGCCTTTTGTCGAAATTTGAGATTATTTACAACTGTCGATCTTCATGAACACCTGTTGTCAAATTCTATAACAACCTATTCATCACACCATATTCAATGCTTTAATTTTATCTACCGTTCAAGTCCCAGTTTAATAATTGATAATGTAGCATATTACTTTAGTACCTCAGTGTCACGAATTTGTAAATATATAAACCTAACAGAGCAAAGTATTTGCTCATTAAGTATAAATGAAAAGGGTAAATATATAAATTGTATAACTGAATGTTCAACACTGATACATCAATTTGGCATAGGTAGATGCAAATATATCAGTGCCAAGTCAAGGTGCACAAGCTTAAGATTAATTGAACATATTATGATTAAAAGTATACATCGACTTACGATTTCTAAGCTTTTAACATTTGGAAAATATGTTAAACACCAGGCGTTGTAACCAACTATAGCAACTTTCTTTTAAGTAACAAATCGCAACAAATACTATACATTCTAAGAAATATAGTAAATAATTATAATACGTGAAATTTTATTAAAAAGCAAATTCTTTCATAACCCAAATACAATAAACGTTAATCGCTTTAATAAATATGGACATCTTTCAGTGTATACAGCATCAAGCTGGAATGTAGAAGAACTTCTGAACATAATCTTAAAAACTAAAGGTATTGAATCATTACACTTTCATTAAAGCATATTTGTTATCTGATCTCATCTCTGCAGAGGTGGTGATCATGCATCAGCTCCACAGTTTAATTTTTTATAAAATTCTAATATTACCTCTACGACGTTTTGACATGTATTAAGAAAAAAATGTTGAAACAATTGTAATAACATTTTTTAATTGTGAAATATTAAGCCAAACATTTTAATATTCCATAGTCAAAGTATAAATAATTAAAGAATTGAAATATAGAATATTTTGGATATAAAATTTTCAAATACATATAGCCTTAATTTTAATAACAGTGTTAACAAAATATGCATAAACTAAATATTTCTTGTAGGAGATTGTGTATAGAGTGTATTTCCCAATGGTATTACATATAAAAAAATGCAACTTTTCACCAATTATCAGTCTTTTACAGTTTCACAGTCATGGATACTCAAATATCTCTATTAATAATTGTAAAAGCTAACGAGTGCAATGATGCTCTTAGCAAGGATATTATTAGTATTTAAACTTTAAATTGTAACATGATTAATTTTAAATACATAACTGTTATTAAAATTTTGCATAAATGTATAATTTTTTGTAGCAAGGAACTGTTTAATTGTATCTTTTTCTAAATCACTTGTTAGGAGCTCTACTTCTATTACTTCAACTTTTACTTTTTGAAATGGAATGGTTTGCAAAACTTGCAACTCTGTACCCCCTGATTCAAGAATGAACAAATCAATAGACGTGATATTCATTGCTAGTAATAGTGAATAAAATGGGAAACATTTAACCCGAGTACTAAACCAGTCAGGATCATCTACAGTATTTGCATGTATCCGATTAATCTTCACCCCATCATGATCTTCTTGATGGTAAGTTACCTGAAATTTAGATTAGAAAGAGAATTAATAGAGCTTAACTTACCTCTTTAGGATAAGAAGTTGAACTTATACAAGCATGAATTGCTTGTGACCTTCCTCTGTTTTGACGTCTAAGCTTAAAGTAATGACTTGGATTGGGCTGAATTAATAGACCATGCCAATTTAACTTTCGTTCCAAATATTCAGTTTTTGATATTTTCCCATCATTATAGGCACCAGCTTCAATAAATATGCCATTGTTCTACAATTTAAACACATTCAAAAATTAAGGTATAATCCAAGACAAAATTTATTCATGTACTTATTATGTAATCCTATTTATTAATGTTAAACACTTTCATACTACCACAAAAGCCTTCCAAGGATTAATTATATACTTGTATAGAAATGTGCCGAAAAAATATAAAAATAAACAAGCTTTGATTGCGTAATAGATATTGCTATTAGTTCAATCATTATGTAAACAGAGTCGTACAAGGGTCTAGAATTGAAAGGGATAAAGCTGTTAAACGATAGCTATAAGGGCGTACTTAGGGAACAGATGCATAAAAACTTCGTAATTTCTAGGAAAGTATCGAAGGCTGTTACGTGCCAATTAAATTGGCACTTAAACATGTTTTAGTTTAAGTTTGATGTACGGAGGTTTCGCGCCATAATTTCAAAAAACGCGGTGCGCGGAATTTAAATAGACTAGGCGTGTACTTCCGTTACGTCATAGTGAGTTTGCGCAGATCGCGCGACGCGGGAGGGTTGGACGAATAAGTTCGCGCCGATGTGTAAAAGACAAAAGAGTGGGGACGAGTTTCCTCTGCTCTCTATAACGTGGCTGTTTGCCTTTGATCTTCAAGGAATGTGGTCGGTCAGGTATTGTATCGTGTCTTAGCTTTACCTATGTAGTTTCCTTGCTTGCTTATCTTTTGTTTGTCGACCTTTACCTGGTTTTTTCCCGTCATTCCCTGCATAGGTAGGTGACCATCTGAGCCGTAGGCGTACCGTACTGCACGACCCGGGGATGAGCGATCTCAGGACTGCCGGAGCGCTTGAAGAAGCGTTGGCAGGAGTCACCATCTTTAGTTACCGGAAAAGGGCTTGAGAAGCCTAATGGACTTAAATAGAGGCCTACCTTAGCACAACTCCGTCAAATGCCGGATATCTTATGTGAGTATTCTTTCTGTTAAAATTATTCGCTTTTATCTTTCATTGTTTAAATATGTAAATTTCCGAAGTATTGCGCAATATACAGTTTGCATTGGTGGCGTCATTGGTAGTTGGCAACGCGGAATCTGTAATAAGGTTGTCGTTGCCATCCGCCAGAGGCGTAGCCCGCTTTTCTCATTGCGCTTGCGCGATGTATTTATGAACTCTTCAACTGTATTACCGACTTTGTAACTGTATTTATCGACGTACTCGTAAACTGTTTTATCGACTCTTTAAGTGTAAGAACTATCACCAATTAAATTGTAATAAAATGGCGCCCTTATTAACGTGCGAGGTTAGGAACCTGTGAATTTTCCTTTGTTTTTTATAAACATTCAATGTATTATCAATATTATTTAAAAAAGCTTTTTCACTAAAAATGAATCAATTAATATCTGTAACCTTGAAACTTATACGTGTTTTGGAACACGCATTCTTTTAGATGTCAAAACTATGGATTCTTGTGCCATTTGTTAAAGAATACATTACCTGCGTGTTGTTATAAATTGGAGTGCCTTTTTTGTAGTTTATCAAGGATATATCCCTTTGTTAAATACTAACCTTGTCCGCATACAGTCTAAACGTGTTTTTTTTGGTTTTTGGTTGCTTAACATGATAAAATTTGAATATTATTCTTTCGAGTGACGTTCTTAGCAAGGTTCCACCCTTAAATATCTTATCGTACTGACTTGAAGTAGCTGTATCGTTTTTACCTCCTGATTTACGTCACTATTGTATACCTTATATATATATACATATATATATATATATATATATATATATATATATCGTGTCTCAAACATAAATTCAAAATGAATATTTCGCATTTAAAGTCTCTCGAGCTAATTTACGAGATTGAAAGTAGGAACATTATTCCTGCGTCTAACCAAAACGATAGAAGATCGCAGCTTAGGGCCATTTTAGCCCAGGAAATGAAGGGCGTTCATATCTTAAAGAAAATCGTTGGCGATTGGCCTCATAACGTATCTGAAATTAAATTGTCTTTAGATGACATATCTGGTATAATAAATAGAATAGATCCTTGTCTCAGCGATACTGAGCTGAGGAGATTGCTTTCCAGAATAACGCATGTTAAACAACGTACCGAATTATTATCCTTATATGACGATGAGCAAGCAAACCAAGCTAAACAAAATTTGTTGTCCGAAATATTATTACTTGAAGGAATTGTTCTTGACAAACTCAATCCAAATGCAGATGTAGATATATCGTTACCCTTTTCAAATCTCGTACTTGCTTCACCTCAACCTGTGGGAAAATCCATACCTGTATACAAATGGGGTCTTACTTTTCAAGGGTTTGATTCGCAAGTCTCTCTATCGTCCTTTCTTGACCGTATTAACGACTTCAAAATTTCTCGGCAGTGTACAGATCAGGACTTATTTGTCTCAGCAGGTGACTTGTTTTCAGACTCCGCGTTGATATGGTACAGAAACATCCGAGACCAAATTTCTACCTTGGAGGAGTTAGCTGCGTGCCTAAAACGAGACTTCCTACCTCATGGTTATATTACCGACCTTTGGAACGAGATACGTAATCGAACCCAAGGTCCTGACGAAAATGTTGTCTCTTTCATTACCTCATTAGAAGCTCTATATAGCAGACTCGACAAAAAACCTTCAGAATCCAAAATTATCGATCAGTTACTTAGAAATTTAAACCCGTATTTCTCGGAACGTTTGGCATTACAGCACATCTCTTCGTTAGCCCACTTTAAAGATCTATGTTGTTCTCTTCAGGAAGTGAAGTTAAGAATTGATAAATACCGCCCGCCCCCAGAGAAACAATCTGGTCTTTTAGAACCCGATTTAGCTTGTCAAGTTCGAGCTTCCCATAAAGTATCTACCCTTAATGTTCCTTCTACCGTAACTAATAACTCACTTACCTGTTGGAACTGTAAGAGAAGTGGACATAACTATAATGTCTGCACATACCCTAGAAATATTTTTTGTTATGGTTGTGGTCGCTCAAATATCTACAAATCTAACTGCACGAACTGTAATCCTAACGTGTCGGGAAACTCCCGTCGAGATATTCCAAATCAGGGCGTGAATATCTCAAGGAATCAAAATCGTCCTCAACACCAATCATTCAACGGACCCAGACGTCAATAAATTCAAATCATAGAACTACTTTTAACGCTGTACCGTCATTAAATTTATCTAACAACAATACCGCTACTGTTAATGTACAAAATGCCTTACCTTCATTAGAAGAATTATGCTATACTACTCCATCCGAGTGGTCTAAGTGGTTACGAACCGTCAATTCCTTTTATCATAAAAAGTCTGCCGTTTTACAACTTGTTAAGAAACCCTTGGATAATCAATCGTCCACACTTGTCTATCTCGATTGGTTCCTTAAATGTAATTGCTTTATTGGATACAGGTTCTTCATGCTCCCTTATAAACAACGAAGGTTTACATCAATTGTCTAAACAAAATATTAATATTCAAATTATTCCCGAAAAAACTTCCATAAATTTAGCTGACGATAATCAAATACATGTAACGGGTTCCCTTAAGTTAAAAATTCGAGTAGAATCACTTGAACGTAAGGTTTTATTTTTGATTGTCCCCACATTAGCTTATCCTTTTCTACTAGGTGTTGATTTCTGTAAACTTTTTAATCTGTCACTTTATTTCCAGGATTTTTCATGGCAAACCTCTATTAAAACAAATTCTTGTGCATCTACAGGAATATCTAACAAAATCTCTCTTACTGATTCCCAAAATGTAACTCTCAACGTTACAATTGACAAATTTCGCAAACTTAATACCTCTGAACTTGGTTGCGTTACAACTGCAACACACGTTATCTCTACAGGTGATGCCCTTCCTTTTAAGCAACGTCAATATCCGCTATCGCCTGCATTACAAAAGCATTTACATGCTGAAATAGATAAAATGTTAGAATCTGGTGTTATCTCTCCCTCAAATTCACCCTGGACGTCTCCCATATTACTAGTTCAGAAAAAGAATGACGAATGGCGTGTCTGTTTCGATGGCAGAAAGTTGAATTCCGTGACTGTTTCAGATGCTTATCCGTTACCTAGAACAGACTCTATTTTAAGTCGGCTTCGTAACGCAAAATTATCTCATCTATCGATCTCAGACAAGCTTTTTATCAGATACCTTTCGACCTATCTTCTCGTCAAAAAACTGCTTTTTGTGTTCCAGGCCGAGGTCTTTTCGAATATAATTTTTTGCCATTTGGTCTCTGTAACGCACCACAAACCCTACAACGTACTATGGATCAAACGTTAGGTCCTATCTTACACCAGGAACGTGCCTTTGTGTTTTTTGGATGATATTTTAGTTATCTCAAGTTCCTTTGATGAACATATCGCTACATTAAATGAGGTTGCAGAACGTTTAAATGCAGCAGGTTTTAAGAAAAGTGTCAATTTTGTTGTTCATCCCTTACATTTCTTGGTTTTATTATCGATGGAACTGGCCTACGAGCAGATCCTGCTAAAGTCGATGCTATTACTAAATTCAAAACACCTAAAACTGTTACCGAAATCAAACGTTTAATCGGAATGATTAGCTATTATCGCATCTTTCTACCCAACCTTTCAACTATATCTGCACCCATTACCGCTTTAATTAAAAATAAAAAGAAATCCCAAACTATCGAGTGGAATTCAGAATCCCAACAGGCTTTCGAACAAATTAAAACATTAATCACTTCAGCACCTATCTTAATTTCACCCACTAAACTGTTTTATCGACTCTTTAAGTGTAACAACTATCACCAATTAAATTGTAATAAGGCATCTAATTCAATATATAAACCACACTCCGACAGTTAGTCCAGATTACATAATACTCCACGTGTTATGAAATAAATTGCTAATCAAGTTGTTAAAATAAACATGTTTAGTGTTAATGTAAATTATGATCTGTCAATTAGTACTTGTGTCGATAAATTAATGGTACAATCCCATGTACTCGGTTAAATTAGTAATAAATATAGTATGCTCCTTGATTTAAGAAAAAATTTATCATAGTAAATATTGTAACCATCAACAGCGACCATTGTAGTAGCATTTCACTATACTAAGAATACATACTGCGTAAACATTTTTGAATAATTGAACTAAAGATATGTAGTCAAAGTTCATTACAATACCAATGTCTCCTGTAGGTACTTATATAATTATGTAAACATATTTTTTGTATGTATGTCAGCTTAGTTAGTTTACAATGGTATTACTCAAAACGACACAAACTAAAACATATATTTGATGATTTAATACAATGCATAAATGTGTGTAGCACATGATATGCATAACTGTTCTGTTGCTACTTAACCTTTTTGAAACAAGAATTGTTTGTACCTGATCCTGACTTTGATCGTCTCTCGAAAAATTGAAAATTGCTTGAAAGCATGAATGAAGGCGACCTTAGGTGAAAGTATCAGTGTTTTATCAAAGTGAATTTGAATATCACATGGAAGATGCTTATTACTGCTTTAATAGTAGTAGTTGCTGTTTTTTTTACCCGATACCTTGTGATTGTTATGTAAAATCGTGGGAAGTGCGTTTGTAGCAAGTCATCTATCAATTAGAAAGTCGTGCCTATTTATATTATTTTTATTACCTATTAAGAGTGAAACTGGGGCATTCTTTTATTTTTCATTGTTTGCCATGTGACGCTACAAGCTGTTCTACTGGTATCTTTAATATGGAATGGATTCAATGACATTCGAGCTATTTGTTGGTGACCACTAGTATTTACAGGAGGTAGCTTTGCAAATTTCTAGACCAAACAGGTATAATGGAGTATTAAATCCATTTTGACATTTTTTGGTACAGTATTGGATATGCATATTTATAACAGCTGATGCATGTTATCTATTCTATTAGTTCCTAATTGTTGTATAAATGTTTATGGTTCCGCGTTGGGACCGTGTCATTTTATAAACTAAGATCGACGTTTTGCCCACTTTTGTAAGGGGCTTCATCAGGACAAGAAAAAAATAAATAATAAAAATAATAATAAAGATAAGAATGATAATATTAAGTAGACAATTTAAAGTGTAAAGTATGTAAAGTTACTTCTGAACTAGCAGACTCAAAAGCCCATTTAAGCCAAAAGTGTCTTGTGGCAAAGTAACTGGTGAAAGTAGCGAAAGTGTAGTTTATATAGGGCGAGAACTTGATGCATGAGTGATCACGAATAGAGAGTAGTGTCGTAGCACATCAGTGAACGTCACGGTTCTGCTTTTGTGAACATAGGCTTATTTACCAAATGGGGGAAAGGTAGTAGCCATCGTCTTTGTTTATATTGTTAGAATTTTTAGTGATTTCTACGGATTCTCTGATTTTTCTATTGTAGAAAAATGGAATTCTGGCAATTAGTTTCGTCTTATCAAAGTTAATGGTATGTTCTGTTTCATGTTGGTGTTCAGTCACCGCTGAGCGATTGTACTGCCGCATACGTATTGGCCGCTGGTGTGCCTAAATGGAGATTTTTTTAGAAAGTTGTTGCTTTAATAGAAAGCAAGAAAACAATTAAAGTAGAGCTTGCGGCTACTTGATATATATCACGTAAACGTTAATAACTTTTTTATTTGTACTTAAAATCTACAACCCTGCCGCATACGTATTGGCCGCTGGTGTGCCTAAATGGAAATTTTTTTACAAAGTTGTTGTTTTAACAGAAAGCAAGAAAACAATTAAAGTAGAGCTAGCGGCTACTTGATATATATCACGTAAACGTTAATAACTTTTTTATTTGTACTTAAAATCTACAACCCTGCGGCATACGTATTGGCCGCTGGTGTGCCTAAATGGAGATTTTTTACAAAGTTGTTGCTTTAATAGAAAGCAAGAAAACAATGAAAGTAGAGCTAGCGGCTACTTGATCTATATCACGTAAGCGTTAATAACTTTTTTATTTGGGCTTGAAATCTAAAACACTTTCGCGTACGTATTGGCCGCTGGTGTGCCTAAGTGGAGATTTTTTTACAAAGTTGTTGCTTTAATAGAAAGCAAGAAAAAAATTAAAGTAGAGCTAGCGGCTACTTGATATATATCACGTAAACGTTAATAACTTTTTTATTTGTACTTGAAATCTAAAACCCTGCCGCATACGTATTGGCCGCTGGTGTGCCTAAATGGAGATTTTTTTACAAAGTTGTTGCTTTAATAGAAAGCAAGAAAAAATTAAAGTAGAGCTAGCGGCTACTTGATATATATCACGTAAACGTTAATAACTTTTTTATTTGGGCTTTAAATCTAAAACCCTCTCGCGTACGTATTGGCCGCTGGTGTGCCTAAGTGGAGATTTTTTTACAAAGTTGTTGCTTATTAAAGTAGAGCTAGCGGCTACTTGATATATATTCTATTCGTAAACGTTAATACACTTGTTTATTTGCTACTTGAAATCTAAATTTACCCTGCCGCATACGTATTGGCCGCTGGTGTGCCTAAGTGGAGATTTTTTTACAAAGTTGTTGCTTTAATAGAAAGCAAGAAAACAATTAAAGTAGAGCTTGCGGCTACTTAATATATATCACGTAAACGTTAATAACTTTTTTGTTTGGGCTTTAAATCTAAAACTTCTCGCGTACGTATTGGCCGCTGGTGTGCCTAAGTGGAGATTTTTTACAAAGTTGTTGCTTTAATAGAAAGCAAGAAAAAATTTAAAGTAGAGCTAGCGGCTATTAAATACACGTAAACGTTAATAACGTATTGGCCGCTGGTGTGCCTAAATGGAGATTTTTACAAAGTTGTTGCTTTAATAGAAAGCAAGAAAACAATTAAAGTAGAGCTTTAAGCTAACTTGATATATATCACGTAAACGTTAATAACTTTTTATTTGACTTAAATCTAAAACCCTCCGCTACGTATTGGCCGCTGGTGTGCCTAATTGAGATTTTTACAAAGTTGTTGTTTAAAGAAAGCAAGAAAACAATTAAAGTAGAGCTAGCGGCTACTTGATAATATCACGTAAACGTTAATAACTTTTTATTTGTACTTAAAATCTACAACCCTGCGCATACGTATTGGCCGCTGGTGTGCCTAAATGGAGATTTTTACAAAGTTGTTGCTTTAATAGAAAGCAAGAAAACAATTAAAGTAGAGCTAGCGGCTACTTGATCTATATCACTAAGCTTTAATTTTTTGTTGGGCTTGAAATCTAAAACACTTTCGCGTACGTATGCTTTAGAGCAGGGTGCAATAAGTAGGTGAGATTTTTGAAATAGTTGTTGCTTTAATAACTTTTAATTGGCTTAAATAAAACATCTAAGTATTAGACGTGCGGCTACGTTTGATAATATTTTAATGAACAAAAACGTAAACGTTAATAACTTTTTATTTGTACTTGAAATCTAAAACCCTGCCGCATACGTATTGGCCGCTGGTGTGCCTAAATGGAGATTTTTTTACAAAGTTGTTGCTTTAATAGAAAGCAAGAAAACAATTAAAGTAGAGCTAGCGGCTACTTGATATATATCACGTAAACGTTAATAACTTTTTTATTTGGGCTTTAAATCTAAAACCCTCTCGCGTACGTATTGGCCGCTGGTGTGCCTAAGTGGAGATTTTTTTACAAAGTTGTTGCTTTAATAGAAAGCAAGAAAAAAATTAAAGTAGAGCTAGCGGCTACTTGATATATATCACGTAAACGTTAATAACTTTTTTATTTGTACTTGAAATCTACAACCCTGCCGCATACGTATTGGCCGCTGGTGTGCCTAAATGGAGATTTTTTACAAAGTTGTTGCTTTAATAGAAAGCAAGAAAACAATTAAAGTAGAGCTAGCGGCTACTTGATATATATCACGTAAACGTTAATAACTTTTTTATTTGGCCTTGAAATCTAAAACCCTGTCGCATACGTATTGGCCACTGGTGTGCCTAAATGGAGATTTTTTTTACAAAGTCGTTGCTTTAATAGAAAGCAAGAAAAAAATTAAAGTAGAGCTAGCGGCTACTTGATATATTGTAACTATTTTTTTTCTCTAATTGGCTCAGCTAGCCTCACGTATGGGTGCCAGTGTCACAAAGTCTTCCGACATAACATTGTTCTCTTAAACATGCTGCTGCCTCTTTTACCTATCGCCGAGTGCCTATCTCGTGCTCTCGTACGATGGGAGGATCCCAAGGGGGGGGGGGGGGGTTGTCATTCCTCTCTACGCGCTTGCGACTGGGTGTGAAATACACCGCCATCCAAAACAACTAGACTAACGAGTCAAGATGCTGTTACAATGTAATATTATAATTGTAAAATGTATTATGACTTTACTTAATAAAGGTATTTAACTATTGTCGTACCTTAAATGAAGCGAATTATGAATTCGAAAATAAAATTGTTACACTACCCCTTTCCTAAAAGAAAAAAAATTTTTTTCAAGGAATTTAGTATAACAAATACAAAAAATTTTTTTTTTTAAATATACTAGCCTTTTCTACCTTCCTAACTATCAAAACAATTTTACAAATTTATTCAAACGAGGGAGACAAATATTTACAATTCGAGTGTGTTGGTAACTACGTGTACCTGACGTCCATCGAGACAAAATCGGGAGTCACAATCGGTATAAGTCAAAATTGGGAGGGTCAAATTAGAAAGTCTAACACTCCACGGAAAAAATTAATCAAAATCAAACTCAGAATAATCCTTCAACTAGAGGTTCTTATTCTTACCAAGGCTAGTATCTACTAACTGTAACCAAACATTTCACAATTTATCACAACTTCCACAAAAAACTTCACTTCCTGGAGCTCTATTAGCTCTATCTACAAAAAGAGAATGCTACTACTTCAAAACAGCATAACCATTCAAAATATTATCACTATAGAGTGACAATCAAAAGGAAGACCCTACTAATAGGCCTAAATTTCAAACACTATTATCACAAAGTGATAATCAAAACAAAATTAACCCAACCAAAAGGTTGCACAAATTTCAAATACAAAAATCATCACTATATCGCAAAGAGACAATCAAAACTAAGGTAACCTAACCATAAGGTCACTTAACAAATTCAAATACAAAATATTATCACTTTATCGCAAAGAGATAATCAAAACTAAGGTAACCTAACCATAAGGTCACTTAACAAATTCAAATACAAAATATTATCACTTTATCGCAAAGAGATAATCAAAACTAAGGTAACCTAACCATAAGGTCACTTAACAAATTCAAAAACAAAATTGAACCAGATAGGGCTGTAATCTCCTACACCCTACTGATTATCCTATCACTAATTTCCAAACAACAGGTCCCATCAGTGATGGACCAAATGGTGAGGCTCACCAAACAAACTTTTGACCTAATCAAACAAAAAATTTCGAACGGTCAAAACGAGGGAAAGAATAACTTAATCTTCTATCTACCTCGATATGTAGAAATCAGGACTAACAACTTTACATAGCCCACCTACTTCTACATCTAAAAGATATCTGTCATCGACATCTTCTAAACACATCTCCGAATAACGCGCGAACAAAACGACCAGCGTGCACACCAATGCACACCTCAAACCTACAAAACCTACAAAATCCTTAACCACTTGTTCCACTTATCAAACAAAATACTCAAAATTAGTGAAACGACACTAAATCAAAAATCGGAACAAAACAAAGCAAACCACTACTGTATTACTTAACATCAAAGAGATGACCAGACCGGAACTAATCGTCAGGATCATCATTTTCACTTGGACACGTTACTTCAACGGGTTTCAAGTCTTTACGTGCCATTTCCGGCTCTTGTTCCATCTTCGTTCTCTAACTCATACACTAAATTGGAATGTTTTTCCGAACTTTACTCATAACGAACTTTGGAGCTAACTTAGCGGAGAATTTATCACCAGCACTCGAGAGTACCTTATTAGCTCTCCAAACACTTTCTCCGACTTGGAACGAAATGTCTCTTCTTCTAAGATTGTAGCGTTTACTCGAACGTTGATAAGCTACATGCAAATTTTCACGGACATTTCCAAAAATATCAAACAAAAGTTGACGATCCAAAACATAAGAAGGTCTACTACTGGAGACGACATCAACATCCTCACCAGGTTTAAAATTCTCACTATAAGCTTTTCCACTTAAGGGTACCTGACGACCAAAGACTAAAAAATTTGGAGAATAGTTGGTGGACCCATGTTTTGCTGAATTAATCGCGTACTGAATTTTTGATATTTCATTATCCCACGTATCATGTTCTTCTACGTATGAACGAATTGCAGTACCAACTGTCTTATTGATTCTTTCCACAAAATTGCATTGGGGAGCATAAACAGCATTATACCAAATCTGTTGAATTTCGTACTTTGCACACAAAGCTTTAAAAACACGACCAATTAGTTGTGGACCATTATCACAAATAACAAATTGTGATACTCCGTAGACAAGAAATACTTTTTCCTCCAAAAACTTCTCAATCAAGTGTGCCGTAGCACTACGCAAAGGTTGTAAAATCGAATACTTCGAGAACCAATCACCAACAACTAAAAGTCATTTACCTGCATATGAATCATCAATAAAAAAACTAATCATGACAATAGCTAACAAAAAAATCAGTGTTCGGGTACACTCTCATCCTACTACCAACTAAACTGTCGAAACAACTACAATGCTTCACAACGCCTAAATATGCTAGAGTGACAAACCCTCTACGAGTCTCACCTAGACTAACAATACCAAAAATTTACATCAAATCAAAAAAATATGATGCAAAAAAAATTCTAGAGTGCCTAACTCAGCTCGAGTCTCGTCTAAACTTACGCAATGCCGAGCGACCAACTCTTCCTGAGTCTCGTCTGGACTGACATACTGCTGAGCGACCAACCACGACGACAAGTTCCGCCTAGACTAAATTGCGTTGCAATGCTGATCTAAACAAAATCTGCTACCAAAATCAAAAACGTGCTTATGCACAAAGAGCAATTTTCAAATGACACGACGACAGCTCACTCCAATGTACCCTCAAAATAAAATCTCTAGCTTTATCATCAAATTTGGACAAAATGTTCTTTATTGACTCAAACAAATCAAACTCCAGGCTTATCAGCTTCTTTAACTGACAGTCTTCCTAAAATTTTCCTTTTCTCCAAAACTGGTCTCTCACTCACTACTCCAGTTCTTCTTTAAGTAGACAAACAATTTGGAATTTTTCCGACATGATTACAAAAGCCTAATTGAATCAAACCTATAAATCTAAATGATCTAAACCTTACAAAATTATCAAAACAAATTGGGCTACTAAAGGTAAAAGTCAAAAGGTATTTTTGGTAAAATAATTTTGCCAAAACAATATCAAAAAATTATATTGGGTCAAAACAGAATGAGAGTTAAAAATAAATTTAACTAAGTTAATTAATTGACTGACTGTGGTTTAACGTTACAACCAATCTTTTAAACAACCAAACCTAATTATCACCTAACCGTTGAGCAAACAAATCTCGATGCAAAACTATTTTTGAACAAACAAATTTCGGGGTTAATCAAATTATGAACAACCAAATTTCGAAGCTAATCAAATTATGAACAAACAAATTTCGAGGTTAATCAAATTATGAACAACCAAATTTCGAAGCAAATTAAATTTTGTACAACAAATTTCGAAGCAAATTAAATTTTGTACAACAAATTTCGAAGCAAATTAAATTTTGTACAACAAATTTCGAAGCCCCAAACGTTGCCGGCGCCAGTGTAACTTATTTTTTCTCTCTAATTGGCTCAGCTAGCCTCACGCATGGGTGCCAGTGTCACAAAGTCTTCCGACATAACTAGGGGTCTATTCCTTGGGTAGAGCTATGAGCAATGGGGGGGTAAGTCGAAATCTGTTGGGGGGTCACACTCAAACTAAAACAAATAGGCGCCACCAAGTCCAGATTGATTCATGTTAAAAGCATAGCATATTTCTAAGGGCGGACGTGGAGACCCAAAGAAAAAAGATCGCCTTCGCTGACAAAAACCTGTCTTAACAGAATAAGACGCTGCTCCTGTAAGAAAGAATAATAATTAAGTCACATATAAAGTGGGAACACTGTTTGTGTCCCTCAAATATGCCTAAAACTGCAAAAAGAATATTTTCTACATAAGGGTGGCATCAAAATTCAACTCTTATTGCCTTTTTGGGTTGCTAGGTTTGATCACACTTGATCAAAATAAAAGACTTTAAACTTAGGTTAATAATTTACTAGAAAGAATTCCTTTAACTTTAAATAAAATTGAATGCAACAAAATTAAATAATTACTTGTAGTAGTTTGGAAATTTAAGATAAGGTTTATCAATCTGTTTCTAGATCAAGAATATTACAACAAAGTGAAATTTGTTACATTAATGGTTTTTAACCCATTCAGATCTGATTAGGTCTATTACATTGTCAAAATTAAAATACAAAATATTCTCGTTAAGTTACATGTGCTAATTTCAGTTTAAAATGAAAATGTTCATAAAGATATTCTCGTTTTCAAAGTTGGTAGTAATAAAATACTAAGCATCTGCTTTCATAAATACAAGTGTCAGCAGTATATCTCAAACAAACAAATGACGTAATTACACATGTTATTTTATAGTGAAGCAACGTGTTGTTCTGACAAAATAAACAGTGAATTTTAAGTTTGGCGCTGGGAAATCCAGCTTAGCAACAGATAAAGTGAATAACAAAATCGTATTTATACGTATCAAAATAAAATAGCGTGTTTCCTGAGTGGAACACAATTGAATTTCTTAAAATTACTACGAACCAAACAAAACTGCTTTCATAGGCTGAAATAGGATGTGCATCGTCATGCGGAATTAACTGCTTACATCCTAACAAAGTAGTATCTTGGCTCGGACCAACAAACGATTTCCTGTTAATTAGATCTGCTTTCCATCCTCTAAAAGCATGTGTTAAATTGAAGTGGTTTCTTAACGTTGATTCACAGTTCTAAGTTATTATTGTTTAACTTCTCATCGCCTAAGTGTTGTAGTGTTTCGTCGTCTAATCTTGGTTTGCGCGTTATTCAGAAAATGTTTCACTTAATCAAACCGACCCGCAGGTCACTGGCCATTGTTCTCTTAAACATGCTGCTGCCTCTTTTACCTATCGCCGAGTGCCTATCTCGTGCTCTCGTACGATGGGAGGATCCCAAAGGGGGGGTTGTCATTCCTCTCACGCTTGCGACTGGGTGTGAAATACACCGCCATCCAAAACAACTAGACTAACGAGTCAAGATGCTGTTACAATGTAATATTATAATTGTAAAATGTATTATGACTTTACTTAATAAAGGTATTTAACTATTGTCGTACCTTAAATGAAGCGAATTATGAATTCGAAAATAAAATTGTTACAATATATCACGTAAACGTTAATAACTTTTTATTTAGGTTTGAAATGTAAAACCCTCTCGCGTACGTATTGGCCGTTGGTGTGCCTAAATGGAGATTTTTTACAAAGTCGTTGCTTTAATAGAAAGCAATAAAAAAATTAAAGTGGAGCTAGCGGCTACTTGATATATGTCACGTAAACGTTAATAACTTTTCCTATAATGTTTGAATATATACAGAAATTTAGATTTTTAGTAAGAATATATATGTGCTTCTGGAGATTTTATCAGAAGACACTATTTTCAATAGGTATTTAGCAAAGTTCTGTTTTAGATTTGTTTACTAAACACGGTTATTGTATATGTTCTTTCTTACTTACAATAGGTTGTATTGTAAGAAGCAGGGGGTGGAGCTATTTTATGTTGGGTTAAAATAGGCGTGGCTTTAACAATGATTGTTATGGGGGCGTGGCTATTTGAAGAGGCGGAGTTTAGGCTGCTAACTCTAGCCGCTAACTTCACTGACGTCCCATGTCCAATGGTTACACAATTAGAAGGGAGAACTAAATGCAGTAATCCATCCAATTACTGTACACAACATAATGAATATTTAACAACTATATTGAGTTTTATTTTAACAATCATTAAGTTAACAACATTTTAATTTTAGATTTTGTTGAAAACTTTACTTTGATCATATTTATGAATTTTATATTAACTGAGGCATGCATATTCATGTGTTATAATGTTTTGCTTAATAAATACAAAATGTAAACAAGAATCAATAAATATTTATGGGTCCGGGTAAGGACTGTGTCATCCTAATCCTTAATCTATAAGATGACACGGTCCCAACCCGGAACCTTAAATATTTATAATGACTCTGGCCGTGAGTCTCCGACAATATCAAGAAACAATAAATGTAGAAAATGTAAAGTTCTTCAGACAGCAAGGTAATTGTAACTTCAAAATTTTACTATAGTTTATTTTATATCATACAGAGCACATTTTGGTAGCAAAAGTTACAGTACATATTTCCACTGCACTTCTAAAATTTTGAAAACAAAGATACTGTACCTTATTTTTCAGATGATTTAAAATAAATGAGGCATCTTCAGTAAGTATCACGTTCAACGCATCAATGGAATGATGGTGTGGTTCAACAGCAGGCGTTAAATGAACTTCCCTTATGTAAGTTATTAATTCAGGATTATCTTGAGCTACACCAAGAAACTCATTGTCCTGATTCATATTTACACGAAATTGGTGGTGGCGTGTTGCTATAACAAGAAAATCACACCTAAGTAAAATGCACCTCTATCAAAATGTATTATTTTATGAACTTACGAAAAATACTGTAAATACACAATTGCTGCATAATAATTTTTTGTACTGTAAACTAAGTCAATTTTTACAAGAAAACATTTTTAAAGTCTATAAACCAAGAACAAAATACCGTTATACCCCGATTTACATAAAACTTTTCTTACACGATTTCGATGTTACGTGGTTGATAAAATAACAAATTTCAAAAACGTAAGAATGTATATTTGGCTGCATATATACAATTTCAATTAATTTTTTAATTGCGTTCCTTTCATGACCCTGGTAATTGTGGGGATGGAGAATCCTCGTAGTATTTTACAACAGTAAAGCCCACTGGTTCGTGTCAATTGGTGTAGTAAATTTTAGTAGCAAAGGTTTATATAATTGTGCATTTTCTAATCAGAATTTTTAAAAATATCTACAAGTTCCTAAACAAATAGTTTTTTGGCATTTTTATAATTTATGTAAAATTTTAACAGTTTTATAATGCCACAAGAAAAAAATAAAGAAGTTATTTCTTTAGAAACAAAAATTAAAATATTAGATCGTCACACAATGATTCACCAAAAATTATATTTTGTTTTATGTATAGTATGGATATAGGAGAAATTCAGATATTAGAAAAATTGAACATAGAAGCCGATGCAGAAAGGGAAAGCCTGTAACGATACTGACCAATTCAAAAATCACACACATAACATTAATATTAGTCTGCTACGGTTTCCCGCATTTCATATTACTGCACAATTGTTTAATATAACATAATTACACGGCAAATTACGCGTCACTTGTATCAAATACAAAACTCGTTTAAAAGTGATACAATGATCAAATTTACATTTACAATATAAATAAAAGCAATGTACTCACTTAAATCGCACCTTACCGCCAAATCCCAGGGCCATCTCGTTGTGGGTCACATCACGCCATTGTTACTCCAAATTTTGCCTGTCCATCCTCTATGCTCGTTCGTAGGTAGGACGAGAAGGAACAACCAGGTATAAGGAACACGAAGATAAGGTAGAAGGGAACCTACGTCCTAAAAAGAGAAAAGACAGAGACGCAACACCGGTAGATGTTCTTGGCTTCAGCTCTCGTAGATTAATGACGTCGTATCACACCGCGTGCACTTGTGCCATTCACTCCGCGCAGGCGCGACTTGGAGACGACAGAAATTGACCAGTTTATTTTAAAATATTTGCGGGAATAATTTATTTACATATTTAACAATGTACATTGCCAAATTTTGGCATGCAACAAGTCATCAGAAAATACTTCATATTGTGCATTTAATTATTAGAAGTCTAAAAAGAATTATGATGAGCGGATTATATTTTTGCAAACCTGTGATTTGGCAAATGCTGACAAAAATATTAACAGATATTTGAATTTTTGGGGAACGAGAGTATCTCTGGCTACTTAAATATATTTAACCAAAGCAATATAAATCAAAATGATGGTGTACTAATGTATATTAGTAATAATATTAATTATGAAATAGAACACATTACTCTTCCCTTATCACTAGTAATACTGTCCAATAGTTACCCAATAGTAAATAACATTAAATTCAGAATCTCATCTTGCTAAAGATCACCAGCAAGTAACACAAACTTATTCATAGATGATCTATACAATCATATTCTTAATCTGAAAAGCCAAGATATTGATCTTTTAGTTGGAGATCTAAACATAGATATATTAAATAACCTATCGGAGACAAGTAATAATTACATAGGGATGTTATCTTCATTGGGTTTGTTTCTTATATAAATGCATACGCCAGGGTTACGCCCGAAACTCAAAGCTGTTTCATTTTCATGCGTGGATGTTCCAACAAATATAACTTTCAGGTTCATGAACGTGCAATAAGCTATAATATAACACATCATTACCCAATTTACATACAAATTTCTCAATATAAAAAAGAAAACAACCCTACTACGACTAATAACTCTTTGATCATGCATTATAACCATAACAAGTTTAAAAAACTATTATCTGCAATGAAGTGGGAGGAAGTCCTTGCTGCCGAAGACTAGAGAATAAATTAAACACGCTTTTAATTCTATTTATAATACTTGCAAAACTAAAAAAAATTGTACGTTTGAAAATAATAAAAAAATTAAGCCATGTACTACAAACTGGATTATAAATTCCATTAAGCAAAGAAATAAACGAAATAAGAAAATAAGTAAAAACGAAAATAACACAATTAATGACTACAAAATGCATAGACATCAACTAGAAAAAGTCAAAACCAGTTACGGTATGAAAAAAAAAGACAATCGCAACTTAAAGAAGCTCTACGAACTGTAAATGAGTCAATTAACTGCACAGTCAAATCAACAAATTACATAAATATAAAAGATGAAAATAGGCATCCAATGAATGATGTGGACATGGCACTAATAATTACATAACCATTGGCACAGAACTATCCTCAAAAATCTCTTCGCCAACACTAGAAATACAAAACAGCTTACGAAATTATTCACAAATTAAGGACTCTGTTTCTAAAATCTGTGAATAATAACGAGATAATCATGCATATACATACCCTAAAAAATGTTTATGCACCAGGAGAATATGGGATGTCAGAAACGATAAAAAATATCGTATCTATGTTATAGACCCAATTGTACACATCCTAAATCTGATTTTTGTCTCAGGTAATGTCCCAACATTTTAAACACGCTATCGTTATACCTATACTTAAAACATGTGATAAACATAGCATAAAAAATATATACCTATTAGCTTCATAAGTACATTTACAAAAATCTTTGAAAAATGTCTGGAAAATAGACCACAATAATTTGCAAATATACATAACACAATCAGTAAAAACAATATGGCATTACAAAAGGTGTAAGTACAGAAGATGTGATGCTTGACTTAGCGAACAATATTAAGCTGCACTTGGACAATAACAAAAAAGTTATATGAATCTTCTTGGATCTGGCAAATGCCTTTGACGCAATGCCGCATGAGGAGTTTCTAAAAGTACTTAAGCACTGTGGAGTTCGAGATGCAGTGTTAGGGGTCTTTGAGAACTACCGGATGAATAGAACCCAACCAGTAAAAATTAGAAATGGGCACAGTACTCCTGTAATAGTTAAGTTGGGGAATTCCACAAGGAACAGTTCTTCGGTCATTATTTATTACCTACATCAACACATTACTACGAATAGGTATAAACTCAATATAATTTATTATGCAGATAACAAGCATTATTTTTACAGATGATAGCTGGGAAAAGGAGCTAAACGGAAAGCTGAAACTAACATGGTCGATGTGAAAAATGTATTAGATAAACTAAAACTAATGCATAATATAAGTAAAACACATTATATCGCTTTTTCTCCGAGTAATAAAAACAGAACTAATTTTAGTACAATAAAAATAAGAAACTCGAGCCTAGAAATAAGAGAACAAAGAAGTATGAAATATCTGGGTGCAACAGTAGATGAAAACCTAAAATGGACAAATCATGTAACAGATTTAACAACTAATATACAAAGATTTATTCACAAATTCTATTTTTTAAGAAAGTTAATGAACACAACCTTATTAACAATGCCATATAGGACATTAACTGAACCAATTCTGTATTACGGTATAGTTGTCTGGTGTGGTCTTCACCACAACGCACTGAAACCATTAAATGTAGCTCAAAATTCCATTGTACCAATAATATTTAAGAAACATAAACTGTACTCTTCTGGGCTACTCTATAAAAGGAATAATAAATATAAGAATGCTGTATTTCTACAGCAATTGTCTTTTCAACTATAAGCATCAAAATGTGTTAAACTCAAATCTTAAACAATGAGAAATGCAAGCAAGAGATTAATAGCCATCATTGCTCCAAAAATATATAACATCCTCCCATGCAGCATATAGACAGATTACTGAACTGAAACTATTTATACATACTATTTAAACATTTCAGCACAAAGTGAACTAGTCTTCTAAATTATTTCAAACCGCTTACAATTAGGGGTATTCAAAAGAGTTAAGTGGTTTTTTTGGATGATGTACCCAAAATACAATACTCTATTAGTAACAATCTAATAAGCCAACTAATATTACGGTTTTGCTTACTATGTGAAACTGAATTCATAAAAATACTGGCAGGTTCTGCAATGTTTTCTAAAGAATAAATTGAAAGATCAATGTGTTAAGATTTGATGATTAATATAATACCAGACAAGACTAGACAAGATTAATATCAAGTAGTTAAAACTAGGATGTGTAATGTTTCTTGTACAAGTCATAGAGAAAATATAGACTTGCTCGCATAATAGAGCCATTATTCACTTGAATGACATTATCAGTGGTCACAACATGGCATGTGACGAGAACTTCATTCTTATGAACAGCTTTTATTATATGCACATTGAAGAATATACTATTAAATCTTTACATATTATATCCTTAAAGTACAACAATTACATAACTATATAAGAGAAATTTTTTGTAACTGTAGAACTAAGCATAAGAACTTGTGTGTCAAAAAATTTAATATATTCCAACTAGAAAGTGACAAATTTGTTCCAACGGTAGCATAGACTTACATAAGCAGATATTATTCGCCTAATTACAATTTTATCTGTATTTTAAATTCATTAGCAATTTAAAGTATAAGTACTTAATACTATTAAGTAAGAAGCTATGTAAAACAGTAGTCTTAATGATCATGATAGTTACTTTACACAGCTTACCTGTATTATTCATATGAATGACAAGAACTGTCATTACTGTAGCAAAAGCAAAAAGAAATGCAATGGCTGGCAACAAATTCTTGAGAGATATTGATGTTGGTAACATATACCTCATTTTGGTGGAACTCGGCAGTATATCATTTGGAGTTCCAGAATGAACAGTGCCATTATTGTTTTGACAATTAGCTGGTAAAGTCATTCTTACATTATTGTCCTTCAGGCTCCACAAATCTAAAAATTTACCTATGTAAGATAATGCAACTTATATTTGATATATAAACAAAACACTGCCACACTATTCACTATTAAAAATACATAACTACTCTGATTGCCCAATATTTTATACCAATGTGAAGACAATATATTTTTAGCATCAATCAATAACCTATTTTCAATAAATTACTCAAAAGCATTCCAATTTCATCCAATAATTAAATAGTAATGTGCTATTTCTGAAATTGAACCTAATAATCTGTTAATAAAGAGTTCAAAATCTTTCCCAAAAGTAAATTCCACACAGAAACATGATCAATGACTATATTATCCAAACATATGCTCAACGTTTTTATCACAATTGGAGAAACTATTAAAACATGTATGAGTGGGTAATATAACTGCATGTTCTAAAGTGTATAAAAACGGCACATTGTAATTAGAGACCTTAATAAACAAGCCTAGTTAATAATAATAATAATAATAAACCGGCAAGAAAAATTAAACATTCGACAACTCAAAACAGTCAAAATTATACCCGTAATTATATCTATGAATGGAATATTTTCCAACAACTTCCCAAAATAACTTGCTGAAGTCATAGTAGAAATATAAATATTTAAAAGCATTACAACTATTATACATCAGTCACAGGAAGAAACACTACTTACCCAACAAATATCCAACTGATAACCGTATAGAAACTTTCATAAAAAACACTAACTGGAATTTATCAACACAGGATTTAAAATGAGACAGGTCCCTGCATAATGCTGATAGAACTAATATTATAGAAAATCGTGCCTATAAAGATAATTTTCAGTCTAACGAAGAAAATAAGAATATACTGTTAGTTTGCAATCCATTAGGAAAGCTGATTGCAAAATGTTTAATGGAGTAAAGAAATGAATACTGAAGTTAAACTATTTTTTGAACTACTAAATAAGTGCGATAAAACACAACCCAGACTGGAGATAATTGTTTTGTCAGAACTTTATAATGTTTCCACATTTACCTGAATGTGAACAAAACCTTATGGACAGAAAGTGCTATAATTAGTAAGAAATATCTAAGCCCAACTGAACTCACACAGTTAAAGAAAGAAATCATTATCACCATTTCTTCGTGGAATGATAAATTGGAAATAGAGAAATTCAAAACTTAGATATCCTTACTAAAGATTTTAACCCTGTTAGACAAATAGAATATATTGATGAAGGCGTTTATGAAGACTAAAGTCTTACTGAGTAGTTAGATTTTTTTGAAAACACGAACCTAATAGACGGACACCAAATACCAATACTAATATTTAGAAGAACTCTGATCAAATTAATTAACAAGATAAATAAATACTGTATTGCCAAAATTTTTGCAATGAAGTTAACCTTAAGAAAACACCTGGCAATTTATTCAGCTGCAATTATCTGCATAAAACTAAATGGCCATGTCGATGATTGCTTATACCAAGACAAACATGAACATAATGTGTAACAAAATGAAAACTAGACTTACCAACTGAAGATTGGCAACATGCCTGAATATTTTAAAAGTACTAATATAAAAAAAAATCAGACGTAAAATTAAAACTATCATCATAGAAGCTAATTTGCAAATAAATAATAAAAACCTAGAGAAGTACATACTGAACATAGGGATTGTTAAAACAAGGTCTCCTCTAGAAAGCCAAAAGACTTCGGCACTATAACAAATGCACAAAATGTAAGAAACAAAATTAAATTTCTTCAAGCATAAAGATTTTTCTATTACAATTTGGAAAATCCTACTACCTACACTGAAAATAATGACATAGATAAAGAACTCTTTACACAGTTTTGAAAGAAACTGCAAAAAATCAGAAATAAAATTTCATTAATTAATTTTAAAACCAGTAAAAGATTATCCAAAATAATACAACAAATGGTAGAAATTCTTAAATGATGTGTTGATCGGAAGGTTCTTGGCTCAGATTAAAAAATTTTTGGTTAAGTGTTTATTTTCACATTTCAAAGCATTTCAATAATATCTTGGATAATTCATATAGAATTCTACGGTTTCTTTTGATTGGCAAAACAATATTTATTTATAAATCTTATGACTGTATGGATCCAAGTAGTTATAAACCCATTACTTGCCTCTCAGTAATTTATAAACTTTTTTAACTTCTATTTTGCAGTATAAAATATGCTATCATTGTATATCCAATAAGATCTTAAACAAACAGTATATAAAATTGGTAGGATCAAAACAACAACTAGTCATGGATGCAATCATAATAAGCACTACAAAAATTAGAAAAAAACCTTCATGTTGAATATTCAGATTACAATACTAGTACCTCACGACTGGTTTATAAATGCTTATATATTTACAAAATTAGTTAAATATTAAAATATGTATGAACTTAAATATACAAGTTGGGTTTGATAAGGATACTAATATAAAACACGACATTTTCAAAGACGATGTGCTGAGATGTTTATGGTTTTGCTGATTATAAATCTGCTTTCAAAGTAACTAAATTTAATACATGCATCTATTGATTAAAAATACCAAACAGAATATCTAAATTTAACTATCTATTCAAAACTATATGCCGAAACACATGATCAACTCTTCTCGTTGATCAAAACTACTAAACTATTTAATAATCAAACTAAAATAACTTTTGGCATCAATAAATGCATAACAATGAGCATAGTTAAAAGTGATGAATGCAAACAAGAAAAATCACTTGAAAGTTTTAAATCCATTACAGTAAAGATGAATATAAACATCTTCCAAATTTTTCAAAATAAAAGTTTATATCATACACATTTGAAATCAAACTAAGAGAAGTTTATTATAAATATCTTAAAAACTACTCAATACAAAATTGTGCTAAAAAACTTAATCACAGCCATTAATAAATGACCAAAATCTATTCTCAATCATTCATTTGGAATTCTGAAGTGGAATAATACCGATTTAAATAATCTAGACAGTAAACATAAAAATCACAAAGTCAAGATATTTTCATCCAAATTTAGTGCTAGAAAGATTTTACTTATCATGAAGATATGGTAGACATGGTTTATGCAACATTTCAAAAATGTGCAGGAAACAAATATTTTCTATCAAAAACTATATAACACTTTGGCATTACGTTAAACAATAACCGAAATGTAAATTAATCTTAAATGGACAAATTAATATTGAAGCCCCCTGTAGAATTTTGATTTCATGTATAATAGTGTTCAGAACGCGTGACATTGCAATAAATTGGTAGTTTTATTCAAATTATAAACTTAAAGAACACAAAAATAATCGCCTTACTTCTGTTAAATACATATTGAAACGGAATTTAGGGTAATAAATTATTTTAAACTGTAAAAACCTTCGTAGTGGAAATAGCAGTGATTTTATTAATATGGATCCCAAATAAAAGAACTTTTAGAAATTTTAGTTAAATTAATTAAATTCAATGTTGCATATGAAGAAACTCCAGACATATTTTAATATAATGTACAAATCCAGATACTGAATAAAGGGAAGTGCCCACATACTATATTGCATATGATTTAATCTTTTTCATACAATATGTTACAATGTATTAACCCAGTTACAAAAAAAAAAAAAAAAAGCATGGTATAGTATTTTATTATTTGTAGTATTTTATTAGTCCTCAGTCCATGAATGACATCATGAAATAAGACATGTCAATAAAATTACAAAGTTCATCAATATAAAACACAATGCATACAGCCTAAATAACAAATAAATCATAAATAATAAACATTCAAAATTAGTGTCATGTAAATAATCCACGTACGAGTAGGACTAGTACCCTTTTCCAATAATTTAGATTTAATTTTTCTTTTGAAGTTCCAAGGGAGTAAAATTTATAGGATTCAGGTAACTTGTTGGAAGTTTGAATGGCCAAGTACTTCGGGCTACTTTCAAATTTCACAAGTCAATGCTTAGGGACCAGTAGAGTATTTTTGCTGCGTGTGTTATAATGATGCATAACTGTAAGTTTAGGAAATTCAAATACATGTTTTTTTCATAAACCAGTAATTCATAAATAAAAACACAGTGAAGTCATAATCCAACACTAGGTGAACAGTTTTCTACAGCTTGCACTTGTTTTTACTCCCATAAGCAGTGCTCCTTTTTTTGTGGAATTTAAAACCCTATACATGTGTGCTGAATTGCCCCAAGCAATGATTTCATATAAAATTACAGAATGAAAGTTGCAAAGTAATACATCCTTACTATGCACTTATCTAATTTGAGGAGATAATAACAAAGCAACTACTACTTAATTTTCTACAGAAGTTATCAATATGCTCATGCCAATTTAACTTGGCGTCAGTTACTACTCCTAAAAATTTTGTACTTTTAACCTCACTCAAACTTAAGTCAGTTAATTTTATTAGTAATGAAATGCATAAATAGTGACTTTGATTTAATATTATCAAAATAAAACTGCATTTGCCTTACTGGGTACAAGTCTCCGACATGAGAGCATAGATGGAATTGCCAGACAAAATTTTAAAAACTTAGTCAAAAGATAAGATGAAAAATAAATAATCGGCTATTTGTTTATTTATTTTTCATTTTGTTTATCGACTAAGTTTTTAAAATTATGTCTGGAAATTCCACCTCCACTATCATATCGTGGACTTGTAAAAGTTACTGATAGTTAGTTGCTTACATTCAACTACAGGAGGTGCATGAGTTACATTTTGCATATATTAATACACCATGATTTGTGTATAATTTCAAAATCTTTGTTGGTTGTTTTTCAGAGAGAATTGGTCCAATCTGAGGAGCTGCAAAACAGCGAAACCGGTCATTGAAATTTTCCTTACAAAATAATTAACAATTTATATTGATTTTCGTCCACTATGCTTGAATTACTTTACTAATGTCAGACAAAATTATTCAATATCAAGTAGCTGGAAACGTATTAGTTTTAGTAGGCCAATATCCTCAATTAACATTGGGTGTAGTACCTTCTTAGAAGGTCTGCCAATGTTAAGTAGGTAATCCGTCATTTGTTTATTTATTTTTTAATTTAATTAAGTTGTGCTCCTCGGCTGAGCTGACTAGGAGTGATGTATCATCTGCAAACTGGATGGCATTGTCAAAACTCAACTTATTGACATAGATTATAAATAAGAAGGGTCCCAACATAGAACCTTATGAGACTCCTTTATGCAAAGTTTCCGATTAGGCGTTGTTTATTTCAACATATTGAGTTGTACTTAAGTAGCTTTTGAACTATTCAGCTGCTATACCCCTAATACCATAACTATACATGATTGAAAAAAGTACTGAATAATCAACTAAATCGAATGCTTTGCACAGATCTAAGAAGATCGCCACACTCTCATTACCAGAATCAATATTTTCATACAACATATCTAAAAACTATACTATAGCTAAAGAGGTAGAGCTGTTTGATCGAAATCCAAATTGCTTAGAGTTAAAAAAGTTATATTTAATAAAGAAACTTAAGTTTTGTACTACCACCGTTTCTATTATTTTTGAGAAAACACAATATGGAAATAGGGCGATAATTTTTAACATCAGTGGCGCATCCTTTATTTTTATAAAGAATTCTTTAAAAAGTTTTGGAAGATGGCATGCGATTAGCGTAAACTTTTATTGTTAAGCATGTGGGAGTTTCTAATGTCATGAAAAATCACCATGCAATATTTCTCATTACTCGTTATTAGTAGATGGAAAAAAAATAAGTGTGTGTCGGGAACTATTTTTATCTACACTAAGTCTAATGGAATATCAAGTTAGATTCTGGGTAAACACTGCTAAATACAATATGCCTGAATAGGTAACAGTTACCACCAAAAATGAAGCGAGGTCAACTAGATTACGAGAAAAGCAAAATAATAAAGATTAGGAATTCTTTAAAGACTTAGCTATCATGCAATCAGTTACTATCGTAGGCCTCTTCAAAATGATATGTGGATCAGTGTAATCAAAAGTTGTGCTGCACCAAGAGTATTGTTCAAAATATAACACCGAGGATAATAGTGTACCGAGTCGGTGGACTCAATGATTTGTTGGCAGAAAAAAACTTGCACTGTATCAGCGTAAAGAGATATATGCAACATTTGCTATCAGTATAAAGTCGGAAATTTAAATCAGCATACTGCTAACAAAGATGGGGTCAGGCTAGAAAAAGAAACAGATATGGAGTTAGCTAAAAAAAACAGGCTATTGTTCTAACAATTCTGTAAAATCATTCCTAGTTTAAATGCAAGTGCTCTGTATTACAGACCAAGTTATGCTGCTATAACTTTACAGTTATGAATATCAAAGCAAAACACGAAATGTGTTTCTGGTTCAGTCAAGTTGATAAGGGCCTTTCTACTTTTACGTTTGCTTCACTTATTGTTGATTACCTACCAAGATTTACCGATAACAAACTGCCAGTTGTAATTTACAGTGCTGGATCTACCTACCAAAATAAGAAGAGCATCATCGTCAATGATGTTCTTTCCACAGCAATCACCAAAAATCAAACTATTATACAGAAGTTTTTAGAAGCCTAGTACACCCAAATGTAGTGTGACTCAGTTCATAGCAGAATCAAATCTAAAATCAACGAATCTCAAGAAAGCTTACTGATGTTAACATATTTATTCACTACTTGAGAAGTTCGAAAAAATCCCTTTCTCATACTGTGCGGAATGGGTTAAATATGACCAATTCAAGATTTTTTTGGGCAAACAAACTAAATATATAGTAGCATTAGACCAGGTCAAGGGTTGACAACGGGATTCAAGCACTTGAATACACTTGTGAGGGAGCAATACTATATAAATGTGGGTTTGATCAACAATGGGACGCATTACCTCAGTGACAATTCTGGAAAGAAGTTTGTGGCATTTAGCTGCAATTACATTCAGAAAAACAAAAACTAAAATTCAAGAACACAAACTTGTTATTTCTGAGGATCACCACATGCTTTATGACAATTTAAAGCACATTCGACGGTTCAGTGCTAAAGTATCTTATGTTTAAAAATATGATTTTTCAGAAAACGAAGATAATTGTTTTACTAAATTAACATCAAACCTAGCTTTTTGGTTTATGGGTCAAGTAATGCGTTTTGTATGCTATCGAGCTATACACAGTCAGTCGTGGACTAAGTCCTGCCAAAACACTTTTTCCTGCACATAAAATGCTTTGGCACAAATGTTTTATCAGAAAAATTACTTACGAGAGTAATGCGTTTAGTGTTTTTGGAATATTTTTATTTTCTAAATAAATGTTTCTGTTAAAGTAAAGAAAAAATATATCAATCTTCTTCATCCGTCACACCTGGAATATCATCGTCTATCTTTAGGAAAATTAATTCCAGCCTCATTTCACGTATTTTATATAAATAAATCAATTTAGGAACTAATAAATTGATTGATTGATATAAAATACGTGAAATGAGGCTGGAATTACTTTTTTCGAACAAAGGTACATCAAGTCATGATGTTTTGCTTTTGTTATAGGAATGGTCACCTTGTATGCCCTTTGAATGGCATAGTTTTGAAAATCTTTGTAGGGTCTAACAGTTCGCTTTCGTACGCAAATTATTTTTAGGTCATCAGACAACTTCATGACTTTTATGTATTTCATATTATTCCAATTAGTAGATTCAAATCACTAGTAAAATTTTAAACTCATAAAATGAAAAGTTTTTCATTTCAATGGCTTGATATTGTGGAGCACGAGATTTAGCAGTCTCAATAATTTTGTGGAACTGATTTGGTATAAATATTTTCTGATGTTTTCAATCTTTTCTCCAACAAAGCATGTACACTGTCGGCTTCATTTTGGGTGTGGCTTAGCGTTAAATGTGTGCCAACATTATAGAGGTACATGAAATACATAAATGAATTTCGATTTTAACCTGAACAATTACCAGAAAGAAACTAATCTCCGTGGTGCCTTCTTGTACCTTCTTTAAAATTTACCTCTGAATACAAGACGCAATCTCATTAGCTCCTCTTTTGCCATCACCTTCGTGTCAGATGTAGCAATAGCCTTTATTTATCTTCATATCAAAAACGATAAGATTGTAGAGTGATAGTTTTCTATAATATAGCATTGGAGCATGGGAGATTTATAAGCTTTTGTAAATCAAAGTAGGCAGATACTGCACCAGTTCATTTACTATACAGTTTCTTAATGTCACCTTTATATTCACAAGTTGCAATTTTGTTTCGCATATGATCTTTACAACTACTTTCCATTTCTGACTTTTCCTTGGTACTACTGTAGGTAGAAAAAATAATGTTAAATTCTTGATTAAAAACTTTTCGATAGCACCACAATTTTGCTAGTTCTTTATCATTTTTTGCATATTTTCCGCGATAGAGTTGGAACATTCTTGAAGGTGTTAAATCTGATTCCAGGTATACCTTTTTTAGAATCACGTCTAACATAATCTAACATAATGTTGGAAAAATCTTTGTGATTTCAAACATCATCTAAAATGTGTGATTTCATAACAGGATGGGAACAATGTTTTCCTGCGAGTGACCCAACAATTGTGCCTTCAGTAGACTAAGTATAGTTTTTACTTACTGTTCGTTTATTCCTAGTCTATGTAAAAAGAACATCTTACATATCTTGATACTTTTGTTGTGGAGTTCAAAGTAATATTCAAGAGTTCGTTTTCTTTTTCTGGATTGGTAGCTTTTCTTAAACTAAGTTTCTTTTCTAAAACCAGAAATCACTTGTTTAGATAATCTCTCTTCCGATTGATGTCAGCAAGTTTATACAAATTAGTAAATAAGTTATGTCTCTAGGCATTAGAGATTTTGGTTTTACATTTACACCGACTGGCAACTCCACATCTGGGACCCATAACTTTCTCCAGAACTTGTTTCCCTTTAGAATTAGTATAAGCTTTACCTTCACTACGACACTTTTGCTGAATATTTCGTTTCCATGTATTAAGATTTCTGCCTCTTTTTTTGCAGTTAGGCTTTTCTGTGTCTCGTCTAATAGTGTAGAATTATTAGTAAAACTAGCGTCACTTTTCTTTTCAGTAACCTGATCACCTGACATATCACTTCCGTCTGTGGATGGTTGATATTCACTTCCTCTGGTACCCTCTTCCAAATCCGAATCAGTTGCGCATAAGGAACAGATTAATACACATAATAGTTTGCTTTTAGAGTTAAACCTACTGGCGGTGCTGGACGCCCTAAAATCACGAATTGTAGTACTTGATACAGGATATAATTTTTCTTTTGCATCGTCACCACCACGACCGATTGCTTTTATCTGACCGTTCGTTAGGTGAGGTTGGTGTGTCTAAAAGACCAGTCTTATTATCACGAAAACAATGTGTATGTCGCAAATTTTTAATGTTGGTACTACTCAAGCCTACCTTTCATAACTGCAGCATCAATTTACTACGTGAATTTGACAAACTCCTCCTATACGTATTCATATAAAAGTCTTTAATAACCAAAAATATTTAAACACACTATGTAAATCTTATTAATACGATGCAACGGTTTTTTATTTGAATATCTCAAACTACCTCATTCATTAATTTAATCACAAAGCATCAAGGTGAGCGTTTAATGCAAAAGTGGCAAACAATTACTAAGTGTTTCATCATATACAACTCCGGAGAACTACTTATCAAGCCGTTTCTAATAATGCTGATGCTGTCAGGCATTTAGTGCGTAAATGCATTAACACTGCTTTGCAGAATTTATTCCATGTAATACTATCGTGATACCAGTATTAGTTGCCGCCTTTATGCAAAAGTATCTTATGTGAACTTACGATCTTTTGCACAATAGTGAAATGTATTTTATTCATAAGATAGTATTGTAAAACCTATGTACTCTGAATTGGCTAGGTGTTCACTTACGATGCTTTAGCACAATACAGATTTTAACTATAGGTATCACAAACTTCTAATATCAGAAAATGGATATAATGCAACTTAAGATACTTGTGCACTGAACCATCAATATAAGATGTATTAAAAAGCACTATTATTTAGTTAAATAATTAATTATTATACAGAGTGTAATGGTGAAGATTAATTAACCCACACTTGTATGTATACTCATTTGGTGGTGTAATAGCTTGTAACCCACCGAATTTAATAAAAATTGAAATGTACTATTTTTTAATCTTAAGAATACACACCCTCTACTATCAATATTATGTTCAAGTTGTGTACATTATTAATTCGAATACAAAACGTTTTTTTTTATTCTCGTGTAAATAAGACGCCATTTGGCTTACGAGATATATTGCATTTTAAATGATGTTACTTTAAGTGTTCAATAATTATGCAGTTTACCCTACCCATATTAGCATTAACCAAAAATCTAATTAGGACTTCTGAAGAAATAGCACCCGCGTTAATAGTCAAAATAAGCTGTATATGAAAACTCAGTTAGGTATAAATAATAAACATTTTCGAAGTATCACGTAAATACAAATTTCGACTTAAAAATAACAATAAAAACAAATGGGTAAGTCCCGAGAAACAAATTTAGGGTTATGTTATGATAACAGATAAGGCGAATATCGTCAGGGCACGACCATGTAATTTAAATATATTACAAGAATGATTAATAAATTCTAAGCATTCGTACATACGTATGTGTGATTAATGTAAAGAATACTTACTTAATTCAATAAGGCTGTAATTAGATTTATTGGTTCAACGTTATTCAAATGCTGTTGGTCATTATTTCACAATCATTTTGCCTTTCAAACACAACACAACTCTTAAGGATAAGTTTAAAACTGAACGAAGCGAGCATCCTGTGTAATCCAGGTGTAAAAATCTATAGGGCGCAGTAACCTTTACGTTACGTTGTAAAGTATAGGATTTTCAACTTTATTGATCACTTCTAACATCTGAGCCAAGTAACATTGTGTATTGTTACATTCGCCATCGTAAGTGTTTGTTACGAAGCCGAACGTAGGTTGCAGCTTGTATCAAACGCAAGGAGGTGTTAAATTCTTTCTTTCGTTTGACCGACGACGTCCGGTTTATTTCAATCGGAATTTGAAGATATAGCTAGAACCTGTGGTCATTTAGTGTAAAATTAGTAAAGTGAATCTATTCTATATATTGTAACTGAGCGCAATCGCGTATTCATAATTTCCAACATAAATATTGTTTTTCCTTTTTCTTAAGAGCTAGAAACGTAATTAGTAGATTGAATGCCTATTTTTAAAGAATAGTATGAGAATATATTATTCGCATGTATTTCGTTACACAGTGTGTTTCAAAATCCGCTATATAATATCACGAATTCATACCTACATGGTGGATACCTTTGCAAACTATTACCCAATTGGGAGGGTTAGTTTAAGGTTTCCTTGTTAGAGCTTTAAATTTAACAGTATTAAATGCGATTTTTCAGTACACTAAATAAATATAGACTGCTACAAATAAAACTTAGCAATACTATCAAGGAAACTATGAATATCAGATTTTTTGACTACTGATTCAGAGTGTTAATTAAGCAGTATTTTAATATCTTTTCTACAGTTAACTACTTTTATAGTTACCTAGTCCTTGACGATTGACCTACTAATAAAAGAATCACTGTAAGAGTTAACACTAACTCCACTAAGATTGTTTGTTTTAAAACTGCACTCAAACATTAATAAATGTACAAAACCAGTATTTATTTTTGAGCAAAATACAAAATAAAGGCCAAAAGATTAACTACTGATTTATTTCGATGATTAAAATTTACAAAGAAGAACCTTTCGGCTTTACTTTCCACAGGTTAATACCACACAAACGTTATAACTTTATCACTATGGTTTTGTTAGAGTTGCATAAGTTTTTAAGTTACTAGTTCGCGAGGAACTGTAAAACATGTTCCAGTAGCGGATACAGTTGGTTTTTAATTGTTTTATAAAAAAAAGTTAGTGTTATATACATTACGTTAAAACACATATACAACAATAGTTAATATATACCACAAATACAAAGTCTGTCTTAATTTACGTCTTACTAGTAACCTACTCCAGCTCAACTTAAGGCATTTCTGGCATTCATCGACATGCTCAAATTTAAAACCAAGCTTTGTTGCAATTAAATATAGATAATTGATATCTTTTCTAACAAAGACCATTTGTCAGTTCCAGAATGTTTCGAATGTTTTGACATCTTTTAAAAGTTAAATAATCAGCAGCAGCTTGACGTTTCTTGTCATGTAAGTTGCGGTCGCATGTTAGTTGCTTATTTTAATCCCCCCTTCAAGGCCTTCCTTGGTTCTGCAGTAGTTTATAATTGCTTCGGGTATTGGAACAATGCCAATATTGACAGCTGTAAGCATAATGCGGGCGGTCCCGTGGCATAGTTGGTATGCGTGTGACTACTATGTCAAAGGTCCTGTGTTCGAATCTCGACACGGTCTGCTTGAAAAATGTTAGGCGAGTATTTTTCGCAAAAATACGCCCTCGTTCGGATGAGAGGTAAAAGGTAGGGTTTGTGTGTGGTATTTTGTCACACACGATAAGGATCCCTACCTTACTTGGAACAGCAACAATCGGCAAAATTCAAAATTTTATGGTAAGAAATAGGGATGGACTTGGGCCGAGGCCCGATCCGAAATGAAAATTGACAGCCCGGCCCTAATTTTTGGGCCGGCCCGACTTTCATTCAGTGAATAAAATATTTTTTTCAGTTGTGTTCAACAAGTAACTATCACTCTTTTGTTTGATTTAAGAGTATAATCATTTTGAGTTACAATCAATATACTTGTGGAATATACCGTAGTATGTCATTTGATTTTTGATTCTTTGAAAAATCTTAGAAATATGTAACAAAAGTACAAATTGTTTAGCAATTTTCAATGTTGACGAAATTGTTGCAGACGGATTTTTATAGCCTTTCTTTACTTTGAGAAACTGAAACTTTTGAAATTGAACTTTGATCTATAATTTGATTGTCTTTGTTCTAGTTCTTTTAAATTTTTATTTGACCGACTGACAAATCGTGCCAAAGTTCAAGATTTAACACTTTTGGTGAATTACTGAATGCTAGAAATTAAATAAATTGTTTATAGGTCACAGTATAAACAGTACCAAACTTCATCGGTTAATGTCTCAAGCGATTGAAAATTGGTACCTAATGTTATTAGAACCTAATGTTATTATTACGGAACCTGAAAGTCAAATAATATACCGAATGTTTGCTTTAAAAAAGTGAAATGTAGAGGATACCTTATTCTTTAGAAATATATATTATCTGATGTAATAGAAGTAAAATGAAGTAATTGTTTAAGGTTGAAAAGTTTTTTAAAAAATTATTACCACAAGGTATAAATCAGTACATAGATCCTTTTATATACCAATAAAATTGTATTTACTTTATCCTTTTTTATGGCATGAGTTCGATAATGGCAGTATTATACATTTTCGCGCAAACGTAACTAACTATGCTTGTTTAATAATAATAAGTTGATTTTTTTTTCAATATGTATCTTGCTATTCAAATTAAACATTTTATTTTTGTTTTTAATGTCCAGGATAAATAATAATATAATTTTATTATTTCAACACATTAATGAAATCATTTACAAATGACACACTACTATGATTCATCCAAATTACATAACTAGCAATTATGTCCTACGTGATTAATCACACTGAAGTGCGCGTACTTTAGGCGTGTTTAGTTTTGTTCAGTTTTTACGACTTAGATGACTCAGTCTATATTGAAATAAATCAAACAAACGCAACTAACAAATATCTCCAGTTAGTCTAATGTGAGCTCTTGAGTATTGCAGCTCATTCGTCGAATACTTTTTCTCTCAGTTTGTGATTTAATTTTCCGTATTGTACTGTTTAAATGATCTGTGTTAAGTGTTTGTGAGTGTATTACAGTGAAATTTTCAATTAAAATGCTACGTAGTTGCATTAACCACCCAGACTGTTTCTGCAATATTTGTGGTGAGGTAACACTAAAGTCTCAGAGGAGAAATATAACTCCATGATAAAAAAATTGTATGAATTGTATTTTGGATGTAAATTGGGTGATCAGGATAAGTCTTGAGCCCCTCATAGTTGTTGTAATTCGTGTGTAACGTTGTTTACTGGTTGATCGAATGGATCACGTCACATGACATTTGCAGTTCCGATGGTTTGGAGAGAACCTATGGATCACTCCACAGACAGTTACTTTTGTATAACGAAAATATTGGGGATTACAGCTAAGACTAGACACACTGTTAAATATCCTAATATTCCCTCTGCTTTAAGACCAGTGCTTCACAGTCCACAGCTTCCAATTCCGGTAGCACCAAAAACATGAGAATTAGACGACGATGTTGTTGAAGGTTGTACAGATTTATCGGATGATGAAGAAAGGAGGGACCCAGACTTTTTAGAAAATACAAATACTGAACTGCACTTAATAAATCAGTCTGAACTAAATGATCTCGTTTGTGATCTATATTTATCCAAGAATCGAGCTGAAATACTAGCATCACGACTGGAAGGATGCAATCTTTTACAACGCAACACAAAAATAAGTGGTTTCCGTGACATTATAATTTGAATAAGGGCCACTATACTTGCGGCCACGTCCCCAATGCTCCACCCGAAGGTACTACATTGGGTTTAAACGCGAAAATATAACGTTCTTCAAATTAAACCTAACTTCAAAATTAATCCATCCTAAATAAAAATCTAATAACCTGAAACAAAAACTAAAAATAGGGTTTGAATAAAGGTGTCCCTAGCGTTGATTTTGGAGTGTCTGATCAACAAGACACACGCGAAAGTAAAAGATGAGGAATCCGTAATACCGGGTAGCAGTCGTCAGCTCTGCTTACCGATGCGACCTAAAGGGTCGACTTAAAACTGTCCAAAGCTAGCTAACTAATTAAAAATGGATTCAAATTTCAAAGCATTCGCCAAATATTTGAATAGTAAATCCAGTTATTTTGTCTGCTCTATGTATTTACAAGTTCGTCGTCGCTGGTCTAAGTAATATAGCCTAAACCCGTTCCTAGCTTTCTCTATCATGCCCTAGCTGATTTATATTATAATTACAATCTTCTCTAGTACATTCTTCCTTCCTATTAAAATGCTGCCACCAAAAATGGCGGCAGAACGTCAGAAAAAAAAACAATTCAAGTTCCAAAATAATATAATACATGCAAATACATATAAAATATAAATATAAATAAATATAAAATAAATATACATATAAACAAATAAACATTTAAAAGCATAAGCATGTAACAGTGCATTTAGCAGAAGCATCACCCAAATAAATTAGGTGCACTCGCATAAGCATTATGTTGGCTGGCGCCATTACACACAAGAACGTGCGCGTTAAATTATTTCAAAATTTTCTTATTAATACAAATCAATGCTTATGCGAGTACAGCCGCCACAATTTTATTCTTACTTTAATTATAAATTTTCCCAGCATCCGAAGACCTGGTCGTCTGCCTACGTCTATTTGTTTCTTACTTCTAGGGGGATGGTTATGCACTGTTATAGTCCTGGAGGGTATGCTCTAAACGTTCGGGGGTCACAATCATTATTACTTTTAAAGTCCTGGGGGTGCGGTTTCACTCTAATTTATTTCTTTATTTATTACACTGATTTAAATTAATGAGGTTTCTGATTTAGTTTGTTATTATTTATTTGTTTTCGTTTATTACCGATTTTCCGGTGGGATAGCGATTGCTTTAGTGATGTGGGGGGGGGGGGGTGTTTCGCCGTGCATATTAGACTTTTGATTATTATTTTTATATTATTATTACTTTATTTTATTATTTTTAATTTTTTTTTAAATTTTTTTAAATTTTTTTTACAGGTTATGGTTATCATGCTCATATCATTTCTCACGCCAAGTCAAAATTAAAGTTTTCCAATTCTCCCTACGCCCTCCCTTCACCTTCCGATTTACACGCGGTTATCACCGCCCAACCTCGCGACCCTTCCCGAAAATTCTTTGAAGGCGGTCCAGAACGCCTTCTGGTTAGTCACTTCCCCGACTTTCTCTAGGCTCTTTGGCCCTGCTAGCCCTGCCATAGCTAATTTCATATCAGCTAACCCCCGATTTGCCACCTCTAGTGGACAATCGAAGAGCACGTGCTCTGCGCTTTCTGCGCCCTCGCCACACTCGCAGCAGTCATTATTGATTAAACCGAATCTTTGTAAATACGCTTTCAGGGGCGCCGTGCCCTGTTAACAGTTGCACCATTTTATGATCGAGCTTCACCTCGATCTTACCTCTAGCTTCTATGCTCGGTATGAATTTGTGGGTCAATCTACCCGTGGCAGTGTTGTTCCACCTCTCTTCCCATTGTTGAATTGACTTTTTGCGCAGTTTCCTTTTAATATGGGACCTCGGTATCGACGAATGTGATATCCGAAAGTCGCCCGTCGCGGCCTCTTTAGTTAATTCGCCAGCCCTATCATTCCCTACTTTACCATCGTGCGACCTAACCCAACAGAACTTTAAACGTCGAAACTCGAGCGCCGTATGCGCTATCCTCCAGACGTCCGCCTGCAGGTCTGTCGAGGTGTTCATGTTTGTTAAAGCTGTCAGCGCTGATTTACTGTCGCTGATTATATAATATTCATCTCTGCCCACGTGGTTTATTACGTAATCGATTGCCTCTCGTATGGCTACCAATTCGCACTGGAAAATAGTGCTCCAGTTTGCGAATTTGGTTTGAAACCGAAACACCTCCCTTTCCTGCTTATACACGACAAACGCCGCGCCTGCTTGCCCGTCATCCATGCGTGAGCCGTCCGTATATATTCTGATACCCGTCGCGTCCCCATCGCCTTCTACAAACTCGATTCCTCTGATATCGGCCGGGTGTCCCAACTCCGATACAACGATCTTTCGTTCTACCTTCCTATTACCAAGATGAATAACTTCGATAATTTCGCGCCCTTTCCCTATATTTATCAATCTCCTATCTCTAATCTCCCTAACGACATATTCGATAGGAACAGTCCTACTGATCACCAGGACCGCCTCCGTGGAGGTGGTCCTGTACGCCCTGGCCGCTTTCACAGCGGTTATGCGTTGTACGCTAGTCAATTGACGCATCTCCCGGACTTTACAACCTTCCGCCCATACAGAAGCTGCGTACAGCATAGTCGGCTCAATTGCTCCGGCATAAATCGTCTTCAGCGATTCGCCCCTGAAACCCCAGTTGATTTTCGCCGCCGCCATAATTTTGTTTGATATTTCGCTGCCTTTACTTTTAATGTACTGCACGTGAGCTTTCCAATTTAACTTATTGTCAATC
The DNA here is from genome assembly GCA_036346225.1 of Platerodrilus igneus. NCBI lineage: Eukaryota > Metazoa > Arthropoda > Insecta > Coleoptera > Lycidae > Platerodrilus > Platerodrilus igneus. The sequence goes on along the minus strand of JARFIW010000845.1, from coordinate 1,314,658 downwards.
TTTACCCCGAGATATGTAATTGCTTTCTTAAACGGTATTTTTTCCCCTCCCAGCTCTAGCCTAGGGGGTCGCTGTCCCGATTTCTTTCCGAAATAAAGCGCCTCTGACTTCGCGGGGTTAAATTTTAATTTTACCGCCTGCGACCATTCGTGTAGTTTATTAAGCGCCTCGTACGGTTTTGTGCGCATATCCATTAACAATCGCGATCTGACAATTAAAAGCGTATCATCCGCAAACCCAACGATTGAGCATCCTGTGGGCAACTTGACCCTAAAGATGCTCTCATACAATAACTTCCAAAATGTGGGACCAGAGCATGACCCCTACGGGCATCCCCTTTCCACCTCGCGCGACAAAACTTCCCCCGAAATTTCAACCTGTGCCAATCGCCCCGAGAAATAACTCTTGACCAAAAACATCAAGTTTCGTGGACAACCCCTATTTTCCAACTCGCAAACAATTAATGGCAACCAGGCAGCATCAAATGCTCCTGAAATGTCCAAAGCAACAACGACACAATACTCCTTTGCATCTCTCGCCTGCTTAATTTCCCCGACAGCGAATTCTAATGCGTCGATAGTCGACTTTCCCTCCATAAAACCGAACTGTCGGTTATTAAAACCGCCGCTGTCACGCACTAAGTGCTCAACTCGGGTAGTCATAACGCGATCCAAAGCTTTCCCCAGCACCGGTAGCAAGCTAATTGGACGATAGCTGCCCGGGTCTGACGCATCCGCCTATTTAGGTTTAGGTATGAATTTCACGTTCTGGGCTTTCCAGCAACGCGGAAAGACGCCCCTTTCTAGAGAAAGATTAAACAATCCGACAAAGACACACGGGGCTAACCGGCACGCCTTCAGAGCTGCGTCTGAAGTGATTCCGTCATGCCCCGGTGCCTTCTTAGAATTCATCCTCCTAAGAGCCCTGACGACCTCGTGAACTAGGATTGCCTTATCGGCACCTGTTCCTTGCGCCTCTGTAGCTTCCGGACGTACTAAATCGTGCGACCCCTCATCCTCCTCGGGATTATCCGAAGGGAAGAATTTCTCTAATAAATATTCCGCCGTGGTTTTAAAACCTTCCGTATATTCGCCATTTGTCTTTCTTATGTTACCCAGCGCGATTTTCTGTTGTTTACCCCTTATTAGGCGGTATGCGGTTCCCCAAGGTCCTTTCTGCGAGTTTCGCGTACAGAATTCTTTGAATTTATTTGTTCGCGTTTCTTCTATTAATATCTTATATTCGCGGTAACTTTGATTGTATTCTATTCTCCGTTGTTCTCTTATTTCTCCCGAGGCGCGTTGTTAGCGGCGTCTTAGGTTACGCGTTTCTGCCCGCTTGGTGGTTAGTTCCCGGGTCCACCAGGGTACGCTCTCTTTAAATGTTTTCTTTCGCGGCATGGAGTACGACGACGCGTCTACCACCGCGTCGTTTAAATTTTCTGCGAGTGTTTCTATTTCGTCTGCCTCTCGGCAGTTAAATAGCATATTTTCGAGCGCAGGGATACTTTCGCCAAATTTTTGTTTAAACAGCTCCCAATTTGCTTTTTTATTACAGAACCGCGGAAATAGAGTTAGCTGCTCGTTTGCGCTTGTTTTGGTCTCAACGTCCCATGTTATTAATTTATGGTCAGAGAGCGTTTCCTCGCCCGACCTCAATTTCCAATCACAAATGATTTCTATCATCTCGTGCGAGGCTGCAGTAATATCAATAAAATTGCTGCCTCTATGCCCCTCAAACGTAGGTGAATCATTAGTGTTTATCACACTAAGATCCCATTCCGTTAAAAGATCAGCAACCTGTGAACCCCTATCGTCTTCTATAGGGCTACCCCATAGTGGCGACTTGGCATTAAAATTTCCCCCGATAATTAGATTTTTATTTCTACCGATTTTACGAAGAATTCCTTCAATTTGATTTATTAAGTCCTCTGTTTGAGGATTTTCCCGCCGGGAGTCGCCGGTGGAAGATACGCGCTAATCACGTAAAATGTATTTAATCCGGTTTTGATTTCAGCCGTCGTTAGAAATTCGTTTGATAAATTATTTAATATAATTCCGGCACACGCCCCATTATTTATTATTATTCCGCTGCGCGGTCGTTCGCTGTTCGCGTTTAAGACGGTAAACCCCCTCCCAAAACCGGTTATTTTATGACTATACTGGTGCGGTTCCTGTATGAGCCCGATGTCGATTTTGTTTTCGTTCATTAATTTAACGAAATTATTTGTGGCCCCTTTGCCCTTGCCTAAATTAATTTGCGCACATTTAATTTTCGAGCTTCTCGGAATATCGTCTAATGGCCTAGGATCCATAGTCGATGTTCCTGGTGATGACTGCCTTCAAACGCTGCACCATCGAGAAGTGATCACGAGCCCAGACCTTACGCCAACCCAGACTGACCGAATCCACCAAGAAACACCTCCTAGCCTCCGGCGACACCTCGAAAACAACGCTGGCCAACGGATCTCTGGGTCCCTTGCCGCCAAACCGAAACTTCTTCTTGACCTCCTCCTCGGACTTAAGCCCCCTGAAGCGGGGGTTCTGAACAATCAACCTCTTCACGAGCTCTTCTTGCTTCATCTCCCTCTCTACCCCAGGGAGCACGATGCGCGTCCTCCTCTTCTCAATGGTCCTCGCGGTCAGACCCTGATAAGCCCCGCCCACCGTCGACTGCAACCGCTTGGCGTCCTCCCGACCAGCGCACTCGACAACAACGCCACCCCTACGCGTCCGTCGTGCTCCGACAACAACAAACCCATCCTTGTCCGGATCAACCTTCTTCTTCAACGTCGCCATGACGTCTTCTTTGACCCCTGGATTGGCGTCAATACGAACCGCGACCGTCGACGCTGCCTTCTTCGCCACTACACCTGCATACGAAGCTACCCCTGGGACTAAACGACCTCTTAATCCCCCCTACCCCACTACGACCTGCTCCGTCCTCGCCGCTGCGACTGCTACCTCCGCCACAGCCTCCTTCACGTCGCCTCGCACCATCTTAAGACCTCTAACCATCCCCAAAAGCTGATTCGCAACATCTCGGAACTCGTCCGCGACGTTGCGAATCACCTTCCTATCGTCCACGGTGATGGTTGCCGAAGTGGCAGGGACCCGCTTGTGTATAAGGCCGTGCGCCTTCCTCGCCCGGAACATCAAGAGTTCCAGTTCGTCTAGATCGCTAGCCGCAACGCTTCCGTTGCTGCTAGTCGACCCGCGATGCTGGCCTGTCGAAGTTGCGGGCGAATCAGGCCCGGCTCCACACACAAGGGGCGCCGGCCCCTCCGACTCCACCAACACGGACCCAGGCTCCCTCTGCGACACGACTACCTCCCCGTCGAGCTGCGACTCCGACTTCTCTTCCCTAACCACGACCTCCTTCTCTCCGACCTTATCGACCGCCCCAGCCTCCGACTGCTCAGCCCTGACTGACTCAGACCTACCACTCCTCTTCTTCTTCGGCAACGGCTCCTCATCTCGATGTACAACCATGCTGAAAAATCTGATAACAAAAACAACAAGGACAAACAAAAACCAGATCAAAATGCCCTGACGACACTTAATAAACTCGAAGCTAAGATGTGCAGCTAAGCGGCAAAACAACAAGTCAGAACAAAAACGCTGCTCTAATAAAAGACCTAGATTTCAAATGACCCTTAAACTTATTTGTTTTTATTTATTTATTCAAATTTTATAAACCGCCAAATGAAATTTCAAATTTATGAGAAATAAAATAAACACTAACGTCAAAATAACAAGGAAGACGAAATAAGATAGCAAGCCCAATAAATATACGCAATTAAAAATCTACTATAACAAAACTGTATTTATTTATTTAAAATTCAAACTAACTAATTACCTCAAAAACAAATTTATAAAATACCGGACTTTAAATTTAGAAATAAACTAATTAAAACAAGCGCTATTGGAATGCGGTACCGGAAGCACTTACCGCTTGTTTACTCGACCTTGAAATGTTACACCACTAATTATACCCAAAGATCGACTTTCAGGAAGCTTAAAGTACACGTATACTTAAAAAATGGTAAATTTATATTCAAATTATTTTAAAATTTACGGTTTTTAGTTATTTGTTTGATTCAAAAGGGGCTAGATTTTGGTTTTTAAATTGTTATTTTATTACACGCACGTTATATAATTTTCCCGAATTGATTTGCTTGTTTTAGGCGGATTTTTAACCCGATTTACTAGATTTCCTAATAAATTTATTAAAAACGCTTTTTTAAATTATTTTGAAATTATTTGGGGTGTTTAGTTATTGGTTTTGATTTATTATCCCGAAATTTGATTTAGTTTATTTTAAAACGCGAATTTTAGTTAAAATTTAAGTTAAAACGCGGTTTATTTAGTATTTAACGGATTAAATTATTATTTTGGTTTTATTTAATGCCCTGTATATTAAAATTAACGGCACACAATAATAAAAAATAAAAAGCAAAGCTTAAACTATAATAAAACAATAATAAATATCAAAAAACTTACTTGTTTACTGCAGAAGCGGGAGCACTGAAAAACACGGCCGCTCGCTTCAAGCGGTAACTAGAAAGTGACAGGCAGTGCGACTTCGAATGTTTTTTCTCACAGTGTGCGGACTTAGTTTACTGCAATGATGTGGAATCTTTACTGAAAGCTTTTTGACATACCCACAATCCTGATGAATGGCGTCTTTTTATAGACTATTTAAAAGGTAGTTTGAAAGCGGTTCTTCTTCATGTTGGGAATAAATACCCGTCAATCCCTTTGGTTCATGCAGCTAACATGAAGAAACATTCATGGCATGTTTGTGGAGATCTTAAAGTTATAGCACTGTAACTTGGTTTACAACTTGGTTTATACAACATTTTGTTACTTTTTGTGCGAGTGAAACAGCAGAGATAGAAAGAATCATTATCTTAAGAAACAGTGACCAAAAAGAGAAACATGACTGTTGGAGAGATAAGAATGTTGTGAGTCCAGCACTAGTAAAACCTGAAAAAGTTTACTTTCCTCGCTACACATTAAGCTAGGTCTTATCAAAAATTTTGTTAAAGCAATGGATCGGGAGGGAAGTGGATTTTAATTCCTAAAAAAGAAGTTCCCCAGTTTAAGTGATGCGAAAATAAAAGAAAGTATATTTGTTGGTCCGGATATAAGAAAACTAATGAATGATATTTGATTCGAAGGCAGTTTGAATGACTGTGAACTTGCTGCTTGGAAATCTTTTAAAAATGTTGTTAATAACTTCCTTGGAAATTACAAGGCAGATAACTACAAAGAACTGGTAACCGAGCTTCTGGAAAACTATAAAACACTTGGCTGTAACATATCATTAAAGATCCACTTCTTAGATTCACATCTGGACTTTTTCCAAACAATCTTGGAGCTATGAGTGACGAACATGGTGAACGCTTTCGTGAGGAAATATTTACGATAGAAACATGTTCCTAAGGAAAGTGGATCCCCAGAATGCTAGCTGACTTTTGCTGGAATTTTAAGACCGATTTACCTGCAGCAGACTACGCCAAAAAATCCAAGCGAAGCAGATTTTAGGAATGTACCAATATTACATGTGTATATAACAAAGGTTTTCTTTAAATTGAAATTACAAAAAAACTATGCCCGATAGTAAACCCCCACTAACATATTTGAAATCAGCGTAAAAAATACCGTAAGTTTCAACTGTTACAGTTCTTGTAACAAACAAAAACTAAAATTTTGTTGTCCAGTGTTATTAATGGGTTCATAAAGACACTACGTGAAAATATAATTAAGAACGTTTACTTACTCAATGTGAGATAAAAGTGAAAGGACAGTGGAGTATCTACTCATGCGTTTTTCGGCCCGGGCCCGGCCCGAATAAAGTAGTCAACGGCCCGGCCCGGATTCAAGCCCGAAATCGGGCCGGGCCTGGGCCGGGCCGGCCCGAAAGCCCGAGTCCATCCCTAATGTATTAGTTCTGTAGCTTTTTAATGTTTCTTTATTTTCTTTCCACATTTATCTTATAGGAACCCACACCTAACCACTTCAGTTATCCAACGCACCCCTTTTACTGCTACGAGGTCCCGGTCTCTTCAGGACAAGCCAAAATTAAAATTGTTTTACCCGTAACAGTAGAAAAAATTATAAGCCGCAACAGCTTTTAAATTAAGAATACAAGAAAATTTACAAGCACGAAATGGTACGTAAAATGCTATGTAACGTAACGTAGAATTTGTACTAAAAAATAAGTTCCACGCTTTATTTTATACCGCATGAGTTGGTCCATTTACGATTTTTATTCTAGGGTTAGTTAAAGTGGAGTTAACTTGTATGACATATTTGTACATATATGAGCGGGTTTCGCGCTTAGTTGCATGTCTCCTGGTTGTTTCTGCAACGAGTTGTCCCATTTTGTCACGTCGCATATCCCCAGAAACGTTAGATCACTAGGAGTGTATTAAATTGGTGCGTGAGTTTGTATTTTTTGTTTTTATTATTCTGCGGGTTTCAAGCGCTCATAAAGTATTTGAAACTCCGTATAAAAGTACTGATGGTAATGAAGAAAATGGCAAGCCACTAGATAAGCAAAATATTGCAAATGTTCAATATAATCAGAATTCGTCTGAAAAAATTAAGTATTTTACCAATACTGTTATTTATTTGGTTTTCCCGAACTTACTGCTGAAATTAATTTTGTTGCTGTCGAAGTTATTATTATGTCAACGAAATACCCAACTGAGTCTAATGATGTAATTTTATTGAACTCTTGCGTTACTTTTTACCCATACCTATTGCAGAAACGCTCTCGGAAAGTATTTCAGCAGTGTCTGAAATTTCACAAATTAACGTAAACAGTGTTCTTGTTAGTATAGTGCCGGATAGTAGCTCCGAATCGGAAACGGAAGCGTTAATTAAAAGAAGAAAACATTGTATAGGTAAAACCAACCCAATAAAAAGTGAAGTAAATAAAAAATAAAATGTGAAAAAAATTAGTGTACAATGGCAAAAAGAAAATTGAAGAAAAATAGAAATCATTCAAAAAGGTAAAACTCCATTGCATGCGAAAAGTGAATAGTGTGATAAAATGCTTTCTAATCACGGAAAGCAACTGAAAAAAAAATTTTAAATAAATTTTGGGCTAAGACATAGCAAGAACAGTAGTATAAATAGATGGATTGGTAAAACTTATATCTATACCCCGAAAAAGCGATAGAAAAGTTCCCAAAGTGTCCAAGCGATCTAACACTCTTGTATACCACCTGAAAAATGTTGAGGAACTGATAAAAGTTTGTAAAACCTTATTTCTTATGTTACCTGTAAGACTAGCAGGCCAATAAGAAAAGAATGAAATCAGTAACGGGGACATCAAGGTAAGTGAGAGAAAAAGAAAGAAAACGAATGCTGCGCTAAACACAGTCGGAGATAGGGAGGGGTCTAAAGAACGAAACAACAGTACACAAAATCAATTCGCCGTTTCTTCAAACATTTGTACTTGAAAGAATAATTAAGCACAAAAGACATGTAAAATACAACTCTAATAAATAACCTCTAAGAATTTAGATATCAAATATTAAATTGCTGGTATAAGGACAAACATCGATATCCTCTACTCCTCACGTACTAACATTAAATATTAATTATATCTAGTAACAATCAAATTGAAAAGTGTTTTGTAAATAAAAAAAACTAAGCCATTACACACCCCTTAAATATGGCCGCATAATTTAAGATAATAAAACTAAGTGGCATTTAACCACTGTAATTAATAATAATCTGTATTGGTACAGCAAACAACTAAGTAATCATATTTACACAGTGTCATAAACATACATGTACTAAATACTTACTTACCTACTATATTGATGCAGACCAAATTCATTCCATATAAAAGCTACTGAAACATAAAGTACACCAAAAAATATCATACCATAATATTTCTTCACGCAGGTTGTGGAGGATATGGACAACTGCAATGGACACCCATCTCATCATAACTTGATTTGCATACAAAAAGACACTGCATCTGATTTTTTCAATGCTACACCCGAAAGTTCTGTATTGGTTAGTAAGCGAGTTTTATACCTAAAAATTTTTCATTTTTCCGAACTTTTGTTGTTCCGAGCAATTCGCAATTTCGTTTTTTAAAAAATTAAAGAATTGATCATTACGCTTTCTCCTGCTATAATTTTTCTGGTTTTTTACGAAAACCACGAGGGCTCTAATAATAATTTTTGTCGCACTAAAGAGCACTAACAATGCATCACCTACAGGCAGTTTCGTTTTTAAAAACCAAAAATCAACCGTTGATTTGGGGCACCCAACAGTTTTTTGACAACCATGACAGCTCTAACGTGAACCTTGTAGCACTATAGAGCACTATCAATCAACATCTTTATTTGTTAATTTCCCTACTGGGGTGGGGGAGGGGTCTTTACGGGCCTTAAGAAATTAGGATTTATAAATGTCATGTAATTTAATATGGGTAATAGCAAAATTTGGAATAATAATAGGATTATTAATAGATTAAATTTAATATATTTGTAGGATTTCTTTTAGCAATGCTTGGCCAGAATTGAGGTTAAGAAATTTAGTTTTTTTTTTCTAAGGAAAGCATATTTATATTTATATTAAAATTATTTAATGTTAATAGAGTTTAAGTTTTGGTTGAATTTTATTCGAGTTTATTCAAAAGTAGGTAAACAGACACATTTGTAAAGGATGTCCAGCTACCCCAGCGATGGAATAGTATTTGGGAGGAATTTTATTTTTCAATTTTATTAATTTGACCAAAAAATTATATAAGTGTTTTAATGTATTTTAGAGAACGATAACAAATAATGTAATAGAATTTAGGAAACCGAAGCAAAGGAGACAGACCTATGCGAAATAACCGGTTTCCGTATAGGAATAATAGTAAAGAGATTGTTGTGACAGACGGTTTGGCATCCCTTAATAATGACAAAGCCGTTTAGGGCAAGTGATAATGTAATGTAGTTTTTTTTTGTATTTCAACCATTTTATTTATTATTTTTATTTCTTTCTTATTTTTATTTCGAATTTTTTTATTTCCTTTATAATTTTTCCATAGAAACCCACTTGTGTACTACTATAGTTAGTCGACACACCCTTATATTGTTGCGGAGTCCCCGCCTATTCAGGGATAGTCAAAATTTATTAAGGTAACGCTGATTTACGCGTCTCAAAATGCAAAATTGCAGTAACTTTGAAATCTTAAACAATTTGATGATAATTATAAATATTTACGGTTCCAGGTTGGGACCGTGTCATTTTATAAACTAAGGTCGACGTTTCGCCCACTTTTGTAAAAGGCTTCATCAGGAAAGAAAAGAAAACAAGTAATAAATTAAAAATAATTATAAAGCTAAGAATTATAATATTAAGTAGACAAGTAGACCAACCTCCGATAGTAACACAAAAACCTGTACGGGGAGGATATTGTAAACAAAACAAAAACTTTCAGTAACCTTAGACACTCATTTGCAAAATTACTTTGTACACTCACCTTTTTATTACGGTGTCGTGATTCTGATGTAGTTTCAAATTTCTCTAAGATAAAATATCACATTAAAACATATTCCAGCCGAAAAATTCTTCACAGAGCAGAACTCTCACTTCTTCGCGAACGAATTTCCAACACTCGAAAAGAAATAGACAATATTTCTAAACACCTCCTACAGCTCCATCTAACATTACCCGCCACGCTAAGCTACAATGACGGGACACTGTTTGACCGACTTTCATACTTGCAAGACCAAAAAACCACCAAACTTCCCTCAAAAATACACTTACGCAAATCCTTGCAACTTTCCAATAACCTTTCACACGCTAAAAAAAGATCTTACCCGAAAACTCTGTCTTCAAACACCGTCGTACACCGATTAGAATGCTGTCCGAAAACGAACTACATATTCTTTCCAAAAGACTGAACTTCTCAATTGCACCCAGAAAAATTCCCGCAGAGGAAATCATCTGCTCTGTAGAATTAGCGATCCGATCTCTACCCCAAGACGATGCCAACCTAATTCGCCTTGAAACAACTAAATGTCTCCGACATGCCAAAACTCCCAACAAAAATGTAACAAAGCAAGAAATGACGGCCTTAAAACCCCTACGAACGAGCAAGCAAATTGCTATACGTCCTGCAGACAAAGGTAATGCGACTGTAATTCTAAACCGTACAGAATACAAAGAAAGGGTTTACCAATTATTACAAGACGGTTCCTACACTCCTATAACCAAAGACCCCACTTCAAAGCTTGAACGGGAAGTTTCAGCACCTATCAAATCCTCTAATACTCCAAAAACTATTTAAAAACGCTTAATAGCTCGCGAATCTAAACCACCTCGCTTGTACGCCTTTCTAAAGTGTATAAACCTGATGTCCTTCTCCGTCCGATTGTGTGCACTATTGACTCGCCAACCTACCATCTGGCAAAATACCTAGCAAATTTTTTAAAACCGTATTCCGGTAACAGCCCTACTAATGTTTTAAACTCCACCCATTTCATAGAACTAATTGCAAATATTGAACTAGGCCCTAATGATATACCAGTCAGTTTTGACGTAACATCCCTATTCACAAACGTACCTGTGATAGACAACGTCTCCATTATTAAACAACTACTACTCATGAAAACGAATTTGAGTACCTGGTCACGCTCATTGAAAAATGCTTAACTTCTACCTATTTTGTCTTCGACGGACAATTTTACTAACAAACTTCTGGCACACCAATGAGCTCACCTCTATGCCCTATTGTGGTCAATATATTCATGGAGTCTTTAGAATCCATGGTTCTAGAATTCACAGACCTTAAACCAAAAACTTGGCTCCGTTATGTAGATGACACTTTTGTAATCTGGCCCCATGGACACCAAACGCTCAATAATTTTCTAGATCACATAAACAAACAACATAAAGATATTAAGTTCACTATAGAAATTGAAAAAACGGAACTCTGCCATTCCTTGAAGTTCTGGTGGAGCACCAACCCAACGGACGACTAGGTAATTCCGTATATCGAAAATCCACACACACACACACACACACACACAGACAGACAGATACCTACATGCGTCGTCACATCATCATCCGTCACAAAAATAATCGGTAATCAACTCTCTAGTCCACCGTGCAATTAAGATTTCACAACCAAAACATTCATCTAATGAACTGATCTATTTGAAAACTAGTTTTATAAAAAACGGCTATCGCAATTCAAATATCGGCAGAGAAATAAACCGGCATCTGCATCCAACACGAACCCCCAAACCACGCAGTAATCTCGACACACGATCTTTAGTAATCCTTTCATATATACACAGGGTAACAGACCGAATTGGCAAAATTCTAAGTAAACACAGCATCAAAATACTATATTAGCCCACTAATAAAATTTCACAAATATTACCAACCCCAAAAGATTCCGAAAACAGTCTTAAAGCCCCAGGCGTATATAGTATACCTTGCAGCTGCGGTTTAGTATACATAAGAGAAACACTACGGTCAGTACAGACTAGACTAAACGAGCATAAGCGATGCTTAAGAACAAGTCGGTACAATCGCTCAGCGGTGGCCGAACAGCAACATGAAACAGGCCATACCATTAACTTTGACAAGACGAAACTAATTGCCAGAATTCCATTTTTCTACAATAGAAAAATCAGAGAATCTGTAGAAATCACTAAAAATTCTAATAATCTAAACAAAGACGCTGGGAACTACCTTTACCCCATTTGGAAAACAAGCCTATGTTCACAATAGCGGAACGGTGACGTTCACTGATGTGCTACGAAACTTCTCTCTATTCATGATCATCAAGTTCTCGCATTATATAAAGTACCACTTTCCTACTTTCGCCAGTTACTTTGCCACAAGACACCTTTTGCCTTAAATGGGTTAGTGAGTCTGCTATTTCAAAAGTAACTTTACATACTCTTTACACTTTAACTAGTCTACTTAATATTATCATTCTTATCTCTATTATTATTTTTAATTTGTTATTTGTTTTCGTCGATCTTAGTTTATAAAATGATACGGTCCTAACCTGGAACCATAAATATTTATAAGGACTCCGACCGTGAAAGCCTTTGACAATATTACAATTTGATGATAATATATATATAGTTATTCTGATAGGAAATGGTTCACCCAATCACATCCCGTAAATTTTATCCATGGATTTTGAAATACCCTGTATAGTGAATCTAGATTCTCTAGTCCTATTCGCTAGATAAGAAATATAGTCGGTCCATCTATTCCCATGTGTGGTTATCGGTGAAATATTTCATTGTTCTCTCACCTCTACAGTAATATCCATTTGCTAACTGTAAATTTCCGTTGTTTACTCATCACTTAGGTATACTGGAGTATTGATTTCTCAGAACAAAGCACACCGCAAAAGAATGCCTGTTCCTCCTATTACGTTGCGGAATATTCTTACCTAACTATACTATTGCAATTCAACTAAACCCGAGTGTAATATAGTATTTAAAATGAATATGTAAATTTAACGCTCCTAGAAATTAACCTGAAAATAAATTTTTCATTTAATATTTTTGTATAACAATAGACATGTATTTGCTCTATCACGGGAAAATCATCTTTTCTTTTTATTTTGATAGTGGAACAAACTAACAACTAGTCTTTGTCATGTGAGCGCGAAAAATATTTAGTTATACAACTACAGAGATAACAGTGTAAAGTGGCAGAAGGTTTAAAATATTCCTGTATCCTCTTAGTTGTATGTTCCACATGCACACGATGGAAAACAGTAAGCTTGGAGGACGCCGCGCCGCCTTTCCAAAACTCAAGCTTGAAACGTGAAAAGCAACACGTGAAATTAAAATGCAGTAGTTTCCGACCGACTACGACTTTTACCGACCTTTTGTTTTATTGAAGAACGTCGATGATGACGTTCAGTAGTGAGACGGCGTTACGCGGAGATTCGAAATAATTCTTTCTGCATATCACGTGGAGTCTGTTGATAAATTTAACGGTAAGTTGAGTTCTTTGTTTACCATATTCATTTTATGACCTTTTGAATTTACAAGCCCTGAAATATTCTCGGACAAAAATAGGTGGTAAAAATATAATATTATATGAGCGAATGAAAAATGCACGTTTGCACATTAGAATAAATAAAAAATGTACATTTTTGCGATTAGAATGGATATGTCTAACATCTCATTTTAAAAGGATCATACTTTTCACGATCTATATTGTATTTGCTACATACCTGTTATTCTATTAGGATTAAATTGTCAGGAGAAAGAAAACACCGCAATCAAATTTATCTAAACACTGCTCTATTCCATATTATTACATTTTGTGTATATAAACAAAAGCTAGTCTTCCTTTACCATTTATAAAGGGTTTGCTATAAACAGATTATCCTCAATAGAACAGACTAAACTACTAAAATACATGGAAACCCTTTAAAAACAAGCTGCTCACTATAGAATTTTGATGAAGCTTACAGAATACTATAAATGTAAAACTCCCAAAGGATATTCTGCTAACCACCCAACTGATCCGAAACTTACGGCAGTATAATCAAGTACTACCAATACCAGGCATTTTGAGTGCGAATTTTCTAATTCAAGCTAGATGCATCCAATACACAAACATACTTTTACTTGCGCTCTAGCTAATAACAATTAAACGAATGCCTTTTAAAAGGAAACAAAAGTGCCGTGTCGTTGCTTAGCTGTCGTCGGCAAATTGATGGTCTTATCACAGTAAATAAAAGCTGTCGCTCATTGTGGCTTTGTCTAATTAATTACCCTCGCTTTATACTTTTGTCAGGATAAATTTAAAATATTTTCTTTTTTTTATCGCTAAATAAAAGATATTGTCTGTATCATAACGGCATTAGCACAATGTTCTCTGCCTTCTGGCAGGTTAGAAAATTTTTACCATGTCTTGAAATTAAACAGCGTCAGTGGAACAAAAAGTTCCAGATACTGTTGCCGGTAGACGACTGAGGGAATAAGTGATAATGAACTAGCTCTAAACTTCACTTCAGTGTTTGAGCGAAGAGAAGGGGGTCAGGGGCAAGGGAATTATTAAACGAATATGTATAAAAAGTTGAGCGCCACTGTACCTAAATATATTAATATGATTAGCTAGCCTAGGGTCAGGTACCGTAATGACAATCAATAATTAGGAACATGAGGGTTATACCTGAAAGAAATACATTTTAATGAAGTGCAAAAACGAAATTGCAACTTGCGTCAAAAATTCAAAATAAAACAAACAGTATAAGATACTGAACCCGAAAAAAGGTACTAAATCCTTGTTATATACAACGTAATGGTTTACTCAAATAATTATATACCACTCCATATAATATATGACAACTTCTACATAAATTGGTATCACTTTTAAAAATTTCTGACCCCACTTATGTTTAATTTTAATTACATAACTTATAGTTTGCAAATAAAAATTTCAAAGCCAGTACATGCATTTAATTGTAAATCAAATATTCAATAAAAAAATTAGATATTAAAGTGGTAATTTAAATAATTGACTATATTTTAGAACTTAAGGGGTTAAAATTAAATATCTTATCAAACAACTTTTTTATGTTTGTACAAAACTTTTTATAATAGCGTTAGTTAGATTTTGTGCTTCTTGGCGCGTTTTTTTAAAAAGGCTTCTTCCAAAAACTCTTCTAACAAATTTATTTGAAACAGAAATTATAATGGAAATTAACAAATGGTTGCGTTATATTCATTAATGCTTTCAACAATCAAAATTACTTTTCACTAATTAATTAATTAAACTAACTTGAGTAACTTGAACAACCAACAATGTTAAAGTTGTGATGCTCGAGACTGACTGGTCATCTTTGGGCTCCTGAGGGTATTTATGCTGTCCCTGCCCCTCACATTGCTTGTGGGAACTGCAGAGCTCATGTCTGCTATTTTCTTTATTCATTTGTACAATACAAAGTAACAATCTTAATTCTAATAATAGTTTCCTACAGTCTGTTGTGACCCGCACCTGCAGTGTCAAGTTACCTCTGGAATACAATGTATTCACATCCGTTCTCATGTCTGGTTTATGAACTTTCATTAACCTTTTGTAATATGTCCTTCAATTATACATTTTGCATTTAACTTAAGTTTTAATGATTCTATTTAATTATACATATATATTGATTTGGCGCATATGTAACTTCTCCCGATGTAGATGAAAATTAAGGGTTTTACTTAATTTTGAAAACTTATTGTTCCTAAGGGATCTTTTGTGATTTCTTTATTTATCTTTGTTTCCTTGTTTCTATATCTAAGATACATTTTGTACAATAAATACATAGTTAATAAAATTATTACAATGATCAATAAAATTGTCCAAACACTGATATTATTGTAGTGTAGTTTTAGCACATTCATTTCGTTTAAATGTTTTTTATCACTGTCCTTTAACTTTACGGCTTGGTTGAGGTCGTCTAGGTCTAGATGTTCTAGTTGCTTTGGTTTTTGCTGATTTCGTCGTCTTCGGGTTGTGTAATTTGGGTAGGTTTGCGAATTTCTTTGTTATTGCCGGGTTTTGGTATACTCGAATAATTTTGCTCTTTAATTTTAAATAGCAATCTTCTTTTACTGTGATTACCTTGCTTCCAATTAAAGCTAGAATGTTTTCGACTTGGTTGCAATGGGCGGTTGCTATTACTTCTTGTGGAAATACAGCCATTCATTTGTTGTCAGTGAGTTTTTGAATTTTCATGTTTAATATTTGTACTAGTTTTGATTCGCAATTCTCGTAGTGAATAGAGAATCTTAATAGTTGTACTTTACAGGGGCTATCCGTTTGAATAGCTGTCGTCGTTAATGATTGACATAAATATTGGCTGGGTGCCACATCTTTGTTTTTTTTTATTCGTGAAGCCATACCTAAGTTCATTTAGGGAAAGGAACTTGGTTTTAGGAAACTTGATACTAGCTAGCAACTTTTATGGGGATTTCTATTAAAAACGTAATTACATGATTCTTTACATAATCTTTTACTATGGCTATTTTTTTAAATAAAAGTATGTTGGTTTCTGTTACTTCAAAGGGTAGTTAGTTATGAGTGATCTAATTCTTAATAATTCATTTAATAAATTAATTGGTTCTATTATACTAGCATGTAATGTGTTTAATTTAGCAAATGTTACAGCGTTGTCTAACGTGGCTAAAATTTGTTGAATTATGGTAATGGTTGATAGCATTTGATTGAATATCGTGTTGAATCTTATTAAGTCTCGCATTTCTAACATTGTGGTTTGTATGTTACTTTTAAGGGTTAGTATTCTGTTAGTTATACCGTCTTGGTTTTTTACTAATTTACTTAATGCATCATTGAATTTTATTATGGTTGACTGGGTTAAGGATATTTGATTTCTAACAATAGTCTTTATGTCATTTTGGTTTTCAATTAGTTGTTGTATTGTGTTGTCATATCGTTCAGCATCTTGGTTGTCTAGATTACCTGTGACCGCTTTCATAATATTACCTAGTCCGTCAATAAATCCTCTTTTCTGTTTTGTGATTTGGTCTGTTGGTATTAATCGAGTGAACTTGTCGTTTGTGTTCTTTAAGATGTTCTCCATTATGTTTTTGTAATTAAGCATTTCTATCACGTATTCTTTTCCGAATTTGGCTATGTCCATTGATTGTTTCAGTCTGTAGTAATTATCTCTAATTATATAAAATTCTTGTTTTAATTCTGTTAAATCCAATTTCTGTGCGAATGTCCAGGAATCTATTGTATTTTGCATACTTCCAAATTTTACTGGTAGTATATCGGGGTTGTTTTTAATGTCTTCCACTATTATGTCACTGTCGTCCGTTCTATTTGGGCAGAGGTTGACGGCAAGGGTGATGGCTGTCCATCTGAAATTACAGGGTGTCTTAGATTCTTTAACTGAATGTATTTTACAATTTTTCCGTTATCTACTACGGCTACATTTTTATCTGAGACCTTTTTGATTTTAAATGGACCTAAATTTCTGGGGGCCGTTTTATGTCTCTTACCTTTGAAATTTTTCTCATACACGGTTTGTATGACTGAAAATTTATTTATATTAGTGGTTTCGTTGCGGGTTTTTGTAATACGTTTTTTATCGTTATCTAATTTATTTTTTACAGTATCATAAGTTATTTTTAATTTTTCTTTGTGATCTTTTGCATACTGTTGGTATACTTCTTTGTTATAGTG
This sequence comes from Platerodrilus igneus, assembly GCA_036346225.1. Taxonomy (NCBI): domain Eukaryota; kingdom Metazoa; phylum Arthropoda; class Insecta; order Coleoptera; family Lycidae; genus Platerodrilus; species Platerodrilus igneus. Next base: position 1,297,451 of record JARFIW010000845.1, on the reverse strand, counting down.
TATATCGTAAGGGTTGCGGGAATCTGAATATCCTAGTGTTAATTCGAGGGGTGTAAATTTAGTTGATGAGTGGATTGTGTGGTTGTAGGCAATTAATGCGTATGACATTAAATTAGTGATGTGCTCTTTCTTATAGGTTAGTCTTAATAGTCTAATTTGTTCTAATAAGGTTAAGTGTAATCTTTCAATTAATTCATTTGATTTTCGGTTATAAAATTATTTTTATTTTGTGAAGTTCGAGGGTATTTTGTATTGTTTCATTTCTGAATTCGCTTCGATTGTCTAAAGTTATTGATTCGGGTGTGCCATAAAATGTAAAGTATTGTAGGAATCCTTGAGTTACATCGATACTATTTTTTGAAATAATGGGTATCGCTTGGCCTACTTTCGTGAATGCGTCTACGATTGTCAAAAAGTTTTGCGCTTCTACTACTAAGGTATCTGAATAACGTTTTTGAAAAGGTTTATCGGGCGTTTTAGTTAACATTAAGGGTATTTTTGGGGGTGACTTGTCGTATTTCGCTTTGTCGCATAATTCGATTGTTAATTCTTTCATGTCTTCAAAATAATATCTTCTAATGAGTTGTTTTAATGTTTCGTTGATTCCCCGATTGTTGGTTTTTCCTTCGTGTTGATTTCGAATTACGTCATTTATTTCGACAGGGTCATCTAAAGTTATTAATTTCCGTGTACATCTGACAATTTCAGGACTTAAGTTATTAAATAATTTAACGTGTAATTCTGAAAATATCTTGTATAAATATTCGGTGTTGAAATAAAAGTAAAAACGTTTTTTTCTGGGGTATATTCTATTAAAATTTCTATTATCTGCTCTTTGTTGTCATCTTTCGTTATTTGAATTTGGTATATTTTTCTATTATCTGTTTTTGTATATTTTACTGGATTGGGGTTGGTTAGTACTTTGGTAACTATGAATTGATTTGGTTTTGTGCCTATCGCTTCATTTAAAATTTTAATTGCGGTTTTTGGTTCTTCGTTTTGTGTTGAGTGTAGGATCACTATTTTTTCTGGGTCTTCTTTTATCTCTGTTTCTTCTACATTGCCCATAACTGACTCTGTCTCTATTGCGTTGATTTGTATTCTGCTTAGTGCGTCTGCATTGTTGTTGTAAATTCTCTCTTTGTATAAATTTCAGTCATTCTTTTAGTCTAATCCTAGATGTTTGTAATTTTGTATTCGGTTCTTTGAGTTTGCACAACCATACTAATGGTCTATGGTCGGTATATATATTTTCATAAATATATGGCCTAAAATATTTTGTTACCTAAATAATTGCTAATATATTCTTTCTCAATTGTGTTTTATTTTTGTTCTTTTGCTTTTAGTGTCCGTGATGCGTAGCTGATTGGTTTATCGTTACCTACTTTTCCTTGGCTCAATACTGCGCCTAAAGCTGCGTATGCGTCTGTTGTGAATATAAATAGTTTTGAAAAATCTGGATATTCTAATACGATTCGTAAGGATGCATTTAATTTTCTCTACTGATTTAATAAATTCTGGGGTATGTTCAATCTTATTACTTTTCTTTAAGCAATTCGTTAATGGTTTGGCTATTTGAGCGTAACCTTTGAGGAATTTTTCGGTAATAACCACAGAGTTCTAAAAATCCTTTAATTTTGTTATTAGTTTTGGGTAAGGGATAACTTAATACTGCGTTCGTTTTGTCTGGGTTTGGCATAACTCCTTGTGGTGTTATTATGTGTCCTAATAATGCTATTACTTTTTGTAGAATTTCACTTTTATCTAATTGAACTTTAAAATTAGCTTTTTGTGATCATTCAAAAACTTCTCGTAATCTTTCGATGTGTTCAGTCACTGATGCTGAGTATACGATAATGTTGTCTAAGTATACAAGACATTTTTCATTGTGTATCCCTCTTAAAATGTTGTCAATTACTCTTTCAAAATTAGCGGGTGCGTTCTTTACTCCAAACGGCATGCGTTTGTATTCATCATGTCATCTAGGTGTACTAAAAGTTGTTTTGGTTGTGTCCTTCTCGTCCATCTCTACTTGAGGCGAGGTCTAATGTCGAAAAATATTGACACTTTCCTAATTTGTCCAAGTAATATTGGGTAGCGGGTGTTTATCGTCTACAGTTTTCTAATTTAGTTTTCTGTAATCGATAACCATTCTATATTTGCGTTTACCTGAAGCATCTAACTTCTTTGGTACTATTAATACGGAGTTGGTGAAAACTAAAGGTATTCATTCACAATGGAATATATCTCGGTATTCGAAGCATAAGTCTTTAATTGCTCTCTTCTCTTCGTTATTAATATCTTCATTAAAACGAATGTTAATTAAATTTTTTTTAACATTCTATCGTATCTTGTAGGGTTGGAATCGCTTTCATATTCCCCGTCGATTTTGATCTCGCAGAAATTTACTTCTTCTACGTCTATTGGATTTATCAATAATATATCTATGGTGTAATCGTTTGAGTTTAAAATTGTTGTGTTGGCGTAACTGTCTTTTATTTGTAGGATCGCAGTAGGTGTATCTATTCCTTGTTGAAATGTCGTGTGATTTATGATGCCTATGTCGTTTTTTGAGTTTACCAAAACTTTTATTTGTTTTCCTGTCCTGGGTTCGATTGTGTATTTTTGATCGGTTTGAATATTACTGTTTTGGAATTTAATGTGAATTTGTCCGTGTTTCGATCTCAGTAATCGGTTTTTTATATTAATGTTCGCTCCTAATTTTCTTAGAAGACACAGCCTATTAATCCGTCGTATTAGCTGTCCAGGTAATGCATTGATGTATGTGTCTAAAGCCATTTTGTCGTACATTTTCGTCTTTAATAAACGTGTATTTTGGTCGGGTTCTTCGATTTTCAGTTTGGTTAAGATTAAGCTCCTCACTTCTTGGCATCTCATACCAAATTGGTAGAGTGACTGATTGGGTTCCATCCGGAGGTTTATGCTCTTCCGGTTAATTTGCTGAGAATTAGGCGTAGAAGTATGACGTTACGGTCAATGTCGCCTTCTTTGTAAAAGGATTTTAAAAATGATACCTAATGATACCTAATATTGCTTGGTTTCGGTCGTATACCGGGATGGAGTATATGCTTTAAAAGTACTTTTGACTTCTCTTCAGCCTACACGGGAAATTTAATCACATAATTAATAAGAAGTTTGTCTTTTAATGGCAAATAAGTACGCTTGTATTATAATTAATTTGCTTTTGAAATATTTCTTAGTACAGATGATGTATTTTTCTTTACTAATCAGGAAAGTTTTGGAATTTAGACTCCAAATGCGTTCTTTATGCTTTGTAAACGCAATAAATTGTTATTGTATTTTTACGCTAAATAAAGCGAATATTTTATGCACGGAAAGTATTTTTATAATAAATTAATGTATGGTTTTATATCTTAAAGATTGAACCTCGTTTTTACTAATTATAGAATAATTTTACTTTCTCAAGAGTAATTATTTATGTATTAGGCTGAAAGATTGGGCTTGTTTATAGTTTGCAAATGCAATAAGATTTATATTCTTAACAATTGTAAAAAAAAGATGCGTTCTACCACATATTCTACACACAGAAAATTTATTTAGTATTTTACCCATGTTGAGTTTGGCATGATCGAATTTGCCCGCGAATGCCCCTCGGTAAGACTTCGTCGTATGGTCGCGTATAATTAAAGTACCAAAATCAGAAATAAAAAGTAACGTGAAAGTGAGGTTGAACAACCTGTATTTCCTGAACCATGGAAAAAGCGAGACTTTATTCCTGTCCGAGACGATTAGCCAATTAATTTCAAAAAGAAACAGTCTAGTGGACTTAGGGCGAGATTTAATTTCTCCATCTTTCGAATGATTAGTTAGTTGAACGCGATGGTTGTTTACATGTATAAAGTATTTAAATTACTAACGAGTAAGCAAAGGTTTCAATTTAAGTTACTTTCGATTTACAGTCTGGTTTTATGTTTGCCGGTGTAAGATAAATTTATGGATCAATAATTATTTTCGTCATAATTCAAGTGAAGTAAACAAGAGGAACGTCACAGCTATTGGAACCGACAGATGTGTAAAGTAAACAACGCCTGGATGGAAATGTTTATTGTAGCAGCATTCCTGCTTTAAATGAGAGTGTGTTCGTAGAGAGGTAAAATGGAGGTCCCGTGTGTGAGTGTTGTCACGCACGTTAAAGATCCATACCTTGCTTGAAACAGCAAGGGTTCGGCAAAATTCAAAATTTTTCAGGTAAAAAATACTCGCTTTCTGGCCAATGTAGTACCATCGGGTGGAGCATTGGAAAATCACATGTAAGGTGAGTTCGTAGAATTGTAACTTGTAAAAGTTCTAGTTTATATTGTTTGGTTAACGGAATTGCTTATGATGTATATCAAAATACCATAATTCATTTTGTTTACCACTTGGGTGATAACTAGGTTAAATTTGATGTTTCTATCCATATTTAAGAAATTCTTGTTGTTGGTTCAATAATTTCTGTTTCCTGTAAAGAACGCATTTGGTAAACACTTATGGATCTAAATTTTTAAAGTTTAAAGATCAAATTATATTCTCTATTAGTTTCAAAACAAGTTCTTGTATTAAAAATACATTACATGATGTTGCTTACAACATTGATAAAAGTTTTGTGACACTATTGTAGCGGGCTACTACTACCGCGTTTCACTAATTTAAAACAAGTAATAACAAATGTCTTTATTACACACTGTTCACAAGTCTAATTAACAGTATATGCCTTATTTATAGACGTTTTCAGTCCAATTAACAATAAAGCACTATCACACTAATGAATTTTCAAGCACTAATAACTTCTTAAACTAAATTCTTAACCATAGGTGTAAAAACAACACTAAACACTACTATTTATTTATTACATTTTTGTCTATTTATGTATTCTAAAAGCTGCATGTACATTAGACACGTGCACTTAACATTTATGTCTATTCTTGGACCAAACAACTATTTAACTATACACGATATAATTTATGTTCGACATTCTAATATAGACTAACTCTGTAGTTCCTCATCAGTCTTATTTATACCCTGAATTAAAAAGGATGATTCATCCTCCAGTAATTGCTAGAAGATTCTCGGTCCATGGAGAATATACAGTGCTTACGGCGCTTGTCTGTTGACGGGTTGCCTAATAGTAGCTTGCAACACTATTAAAGTGAAAACATATTATATTTAGTTAAGATAATTTTTGCACTGCTCTAAAAATTAACATGGTGATCTGACAAAATTTAATGCTTATACTAAATTAAACTGAATTGTAAGCATAGTGTAGATCTACAAAATGTGGTTTGTCTTCTTTGAGGTTATTTTGTTTCTAATGAAGATTTAGTGAACTGGCGTTGTGCTTGAATAGTAATAAATTATTAAATGAATTAAAAATAAAGTACAACTTTATAGACATTGAATTATAATGTTAGTTAAATTAAGGAAGGGTTACTTATGTTTTGACCTTAGCACTTCGATATTTTTTGTAGTTAATTATTTTGGTACCAGAAATAGAGAATTTTTATTTTAGCTTGTCTATTTGATTTAGAGTGACTCAAGTAACTTATGTTTCCTTTTGGAAGTGATAAAGTAAAGAATCCAACTTAAGAATTATTAAAAAGGTTATTTATGTTGGTCACAGTCAGGACTCGATCCTCTGTGATGAACTTATATATTTATGCTAAGGCACAGGGAGTGTCTTCCATTTATCTAGTGTTATTTTGTGAATTTATATTTACAGGTGCAGTAATATAAGGCTGTTTCAGCGAGAGGTTCCATTTATTCAAAGTAAGTATGGTAAGTTAACTTCGTATATTGATATCCCGTTGGCATTGTTTTGTTTTGGGGGTTCGGCGTCTTCCCTTAGGATATTATCCGATGCTCATTTTTAAGGTAGATGCATTGGCGCTTTCTCTATTTTTGTTTTTCGACCCACGACTCTCAAGCTTTCGCGGAGTTTAATCACACGACTGGCCGTCTGTATCTGGAAGATTTTCTATTATCTAGAACCTTTTGTCACATTTCTTTATCCTGGGTTGATTTATTTCCACAGGAAATCATCAATAAAAATAAAGGTTAATTTTATTTAACCATGTTTATTTATTTCTTTTCCTTTGAGCGAATTTTGTTATTTCGTCACTAATACATTGGTGTTTTCCTAATAATTGTTCAGCCTTTCGTTGAACTTTGTTAATTTATTCGAGCAAGTGGAGATCTTTTTTGGGATGCCTAGCTAAGGTTAATCATTTTTCCATTACAATATATTCGGATATTTATATTTGGATAATATATGTTGTCATGTTTTTCTTCCTTTACTTCAAAAAATATGTAAAGATAGTGAAACTATCCCAAAAAAAGGTACGAAGAACCGCAGCAAGTACTACGATGCTCCACAGAACAAATGAGATGAAAGTTTTCCGTCTAAGTCCTTTTTGGTGTCCTTGGTATAATTTTGATCTCTAACTTCAACGGTTTTTTTAAAAGAGACACGAGGGGGGAACAGGACGATGTTATGACGTATAATTCTTGGATGCCATTACACCTTTAAATACTAGTTATAATGCAAGGAAAACCTGACAGGAAGTGAAGGAACCTTGTAACAATTTTATTTTAGCAGCAAAGGAACATACTCATTAAACGTACCATGAATATTGAAATACCTTTATTAACTAATATAAAGATTCAAGTAACAATCAAATTTTTATAGTATTGCTATATCTAGGATTAGTAGTCTATTTGTTTCGGAGTTCGGTGCAAATCCACAAGCCACTAGCGCGCGCGTGAGAGGTTCGAGAACCACACTTATGATCCTCCCACCTTGCAGGAGCGCGGCGAGCGCACTCGTCGATAGTTTAGGGCAGCGTGAAGATGCATTCGAAGAGAATGACGAGTGACCTCCGGGTCGCTTTGATTTGGTGAAGCACTTCCTGAGTAACGGTTAGTACTTAATCCATATATTGCATATTCGTTATCATATTAGCTAATTTAAAATTTATTTAGCGCAAGCAACCATACATTAGAAAAAGCCACCATATGTTAGAAAAAGCAACCATACGTTAGAAAAGCAACAATACGTCAGAAATTGCAACGATAAATTAGAAAACCGCACGACCACTTTGAAATAAAATTAGACAACGGAGGAGTACGCTGTGAATAAAAGATGCCGTGAACCAATGTAAGAAATCCGCTTCGCTCTTGCATCTGTAATAAAGCATGGAAAACAAACATATTTAACAGCAGGCCCGCTCTGCGAAGTTGTTTCCATTGCAACCAAGGACGACAGCCGGTATTTGGGTTCGTAATAGAATTAAGAATTTCCTCAGTACTTCCTTCTGAAAGTACATTATTTCGTTTTGTTTGTTAGATGTACAAAATTGTTATTCAGTTTACCTGTAATTAAGCTGGTTTTCCCCAGTATCAAAATTTGATTTCACTTAGTTTTGTAAAGATGTGACTACATATGGCTGCAACGTAAATTAACAGCTGCTATTACGTCACCTGTTTATTTGAACAATGCCGTCAACAATTGCATAATGGCTAACAGATGTTTAACATTACAGTACTGCCACTTTTGATAAAATTAAAGAATATCTTGGTGATTCTATTAACTTCAAACTAATTTTAATTTTGTTAAATTAATGAGAAAATTTCATATATTCATTTGTAAGTGACCTACACAGATCTGGTTGGGTTATAAAGAAACTTAATATTGTTAGTTACACTGAAGTGTTATATATTTGAGTAAGGATCAGTTGTTAAACCTTACAACAATTTTGCAAGAATATCACATATTTATTTTATTTAATTATCATGAAATTTTATTTACTGAAACAAAGAAAATTCTTTCTAGTAAATTAATTATCTACATTTAAAGTTTTTATTCTGATCTGGTTTGATCAGACCTGGTAAACAAAACACAGAAAGAGTTAAATTTTATGATTCCATTATGTAAGAAATATTCTCTATGCATTTTAGATATACTTGAGGGACGCAAATAGTGTTCCCATTTTTTTTAGGTAACCTAACTATATTCTTTCTTACAGGAGCAGTGTCTTATTCTGTTAAGACAAGTTTGTATGTTAGCGAAGGCGATCTTTTTTTCTTTGGGTCTCCAAGTCCGCCCTTAGAAATTTGCTATGCCATTAATATAAATCAATCTGGACTTGGTGGCGCCTGTTTGTTTTAGTTTGAGTGTGACCCCCCACAGATTTCGACTTACCCCCCCATTGCTCATAGCTCTACCCAAGGAATAGACCCCTAGTTACGTCGGAAGATTTCGTTTTGCAGACACCTAACTTGAAGTATGGTGTTAATAAAGTAGTGTTTTAGTAGGCCTTTGAACAATACGTCTCACTGGCGCCGGCAACGTTTGGGGCGTCGAAATTTGTTTGTTCAACGCTAGGGGCGTCGAAATTTGTTTATTCAACGAGTGATTCGTCGAAATTCGTTCGTTCATAATTTAATTTAGCTCGAAATTTGTTTGTTCATAATTTGATTTACCTCGAAATTTGTTTGTTCAAAAATAATTTTACTTTGAAATAGTCTGTTCAAAATTTATTTTTGCTTCGAAATTTGTTTATTCAAAAATTTAATTTGCTTTAAAATTTGTTAGCTTAAAATTTATTTTGCTCTGAAGTCCATTTGTCCAAAAATTATTTTGCTCCAAAATTTGTTTGCTTTTGATAAAGGATTGGTCATAGCATTAATCCCAATACAGTCAATTAATTAATCTGGCCAAATTTACTTTTGATTTTAATTTTTTTGACCCCTTAAATTTTTTTGATATTGTTTTGGCAAAAATTATTTTACCAAAAACATTTTTTTTTGATTTTTACCTTTAGCAGTACGAATTTGTTTTGATCATTTTTTGTAAGGTTCAGATCATTTAGATCTTTCAGTTTGATTCCATTAGGCTTTTGTAATCATGTCGGATATTCCGAATTGTTTGTCTGCTTAAAGAAGAACGGGAGTAGTGAGTGAGAAACCAGTTTTGAGGAAAATTTTAGGAAGACTGTCAGCTAAAGAAGCTGATAAGCCTGTTGTTTGATTTGTTTGAGTCAATAAAGAACATCTTTGTCGAAATTTGATGATAAGGCTAGAGATTCTATTTTGAAGGTACATTGGAGTGAGCTGTCGTTGTGTCGTTTGAGAATTGCTCTTTGTGCATAAGCACGTTTTTGATTTTGTTAGCAGATTTTGTTTAGATCGGCATTGCAACGCAATTTAGTCTAGGCGGAACTTGTCGTCGTGGTTGGTCGCTCAGCAGTATGTCAGTCCAGACGAGACTCAGGAAGAGTTGGTCGCTCGGCTTTACATAAGTCTAGACGAGACTCGAGGTGAGTTAGGCGCTCTAGAATTTTTGCATCTTTTTTGATTTGATGTAAATTTTGGTATTGTTAGTCTAGGTGAGACTCGTAGAGGGTTTGTCACTCTAGCATATTTAGGCGTTGTGAAGCATTGTAGTTGTTTCGACAGTTCAATTGGTAGTAGGGTGTGAGTGTACCTGAACACTGATTTTTTTTGTTAGCTATTGTCATGATTAGTTTTTTTATTGATGATTCATAAGCAGGTGGATGGCTTTTAGTTGTTGGTGATTGGTTTTCGAAATATTCGATTTTGCAACCTTTGCGAAGTGCCACGGCACATTTGATTGAGAAGTTTTTGGAGGAAAAAGTATTTCTTGTCTACGGAGTACCACAGTTTGTCATTTGTGATAATGGTCCACAATTAATTGGACGTATTTTTAAAGCTTTGTGTGCAAGGTACGAAATTCAAAAGATTTGGTATAATGCTGTTTATGCTCCTCAATGCAATTTTGTGGAAAGAATCAATAAGACAGTTGGTACAGCAATCCGTTCATACGTAGAAGAACATGATACGTGGGATATGGAGATATCAAAGATCCAATACGCAATCAACTCAGCAAAACATGAGTCCACCAACTATTCGCCAAATTTTTAGTTTTTGGTCGTCAGGTACCTTTAAGTGGAAAAGCTTATAATGATAATTTTATACCGGGTGAAGATGTTGATGTTGTCTCCAGTAGTAGACCTTCTTATGTTTTGGATCGTCAACCTTTGTTTGATATTTTGGAAATGTCCGTGAAAATTTGCATGTAGCTTACCAACGTTCAAGTAAACGCTACAATCTTAGGAGAAGAGACATTTCATTCCGAGTCGGAGAAAGTGTTTGGAGAGCTAATAAGGTCCTCTCGAGTGCAGTGATAAATTTTCCGCTAAGTTAGCCCCTAAGTTCGTTATGAGTAAAGTTCGGAAAAACATTCCAATTTAGTATATGAGTTAGAGAACGAAGATGGAACAAAAGCAGGGAAATGGCACGTAAAGGACTTGAAACCAGTTGATGCATCATATCCAAATGAAAGTGATGATCCTGACGATTAATTCAGATCCGATCATCTTGTTGATATTAAGTAATGACGTAGTGGTTCGTTTTGTTTTGTTCTGATTTAGTGTCGGTCCACTAATATTGAGTGTTTTGTTTGAGAAGTGAAGTAAGTGGTTTGAGATTTTGTAAGTTTTGTAGGTTTGAGGTGTGCCTTAGTGTGCACGCTGGACATTTTGCTCGCGCGTTGCTCAGAGATGTGTTTAGAAGATGTCTTTAATAGATATCTTTACAATGTAGAAGTAGGTGGGCTATTTGATTGTTGGTCCTGATTTCTACATATCCAGGTAGAGAGAATATTATATTATTCTTTCCCTTGTTCCTTTTGACCATTAGAAGTTCTTTGATTTGATAAGGTCAAAGTTGGTTTGGTGAGTCTCACCGTTTGGTCCATCACTAATGAGATCAGTTGTTTGTTAGAAATTAGTGATAGGATATTCAGTAGGGTGTAGGATAGTACAGCCCTGACTGGCCCAGTTTTGTACTTGCATTTGATAAGTAACCTCATGGTTAGGTTACCTTTGTTTTGATCATCCCTTTGCGATGAAGTGATGATATTTTGTATTTGAGATTTGTAAGTAACCTTTTGGTTAGGTTACCTTTGTTTTGATCATCCCTTTGCAATGAAGTGATGATATTTTATATTTGAGATTTGTAAGTAACCTTTTGGTTAGGTTACCTTTGTTTTGATTATCACTTTGTGATGATAATATTTTTGAATTTGAATTTTGTGAGTAACCTTATGGCTGGGTTACCTTTGTTTTGATTATCACTTTGTGATGATGGTGTTTAAATATAGACCTATTAGTAGGGTCTTACTTTTGATTATTACCGTGTAGTGATGATGTTTTGAATAGTTATGCTGTCTTGATGAGGAAGCATTCCTTTTTTTTGTAGATAGAGCTAAATGAGCTCCTGGAAGTGAAGTTTTTTTTGAAATTAGAAATAAGTTGTAAGTGTTTGGTTATAGGTAAGAAATATTAGCCTTGTTAGAAGTAAGAATCTCAAGTCAGGAAATATTGTAAATTTGAATTTTTTTTGTCCCGTGGAGTGTTTGACTTTCTAATTTGACCCCCTCCCAATTTTGATTATTACCGATTGTGACTCCCCGATTTTGTCTCCCGATGGACGTCAGGTACGCGTAGTTACCAACACACTCATTTGTAAATATTTGTCCCCCTATTTGAATAAATTTATAAAATTGCATAGTTGGTTAGGAAGGTAGGAAAGGCTAGTATTGTTATAAAAATTTTTTGTATTTGTTATATTTAGAGTTTTTCTTAAAAAAATTTTTTCTTTTAGGAAAGGGTAGTGTAACAATTTTATTTTAGCAGCAAAGGAACATACTCATTAAACGTACCATGAATATTGAAATACCTTTATTAACTAATATAAAGATTCAAGTAACAATCAAATTTTTATAGTATTGCTATATCTAGGATTAGTAGTCTATTTGTTTCGGAGTTCGGTGCAAATCCACAAGCCACTAGCGCGCGCGTGAGAGGTTCGAGAACCACACTTATGATCCTCCCACCTTGCAGGAGCGCGGCGAGCGCACTCGTCGATAGTTTAGGCAGCGTGAAGATGCATTCGAAGAGAATGACGAGTGACCTCCGGGTCGCTTTGATTTGGTGAAGCACTTCCTGAGTAACGGTTAGTACTTAATCCATATATTGCATATTCGTTATCATATTAGCTAATTTAAAATTTATTTAGCGCAAGCAACCATACATTAGAAAAACCACCATATGTTAGAAAAGCAACCATACGTTAGAAAAGCAACAATACGTCAGAAATTGCAACGATAAATTAGAAAACCGCACGACCACTTTGAAATAAAATTAGACAACGGAGGAGTACGCTGTGAATAAAAGATGCCGTGAACCAATGTAAGAAATCCGCTTCGCTCTTGCATCTGTAATAAAGCATGGAAAACAAACATATTTAACAGCAGGCCCGCTCTGCGAAGTTGTTTCCATTGCAACCAAGGACGACAGCCGGTATTTGGGTTCGTAATAGAATTAAGAATTTCCTCAGTACTTCCTTCTGAAAGTACATTATTTCGTTTTGTTTGTTAGATGTACAAAATTGTTATTCAGTTTACCTGTAATTAAGCTGGTTTTCCCAGTATCAAAATTTGATTTCACTTAGTTTTGTAAAGATGTGACTACATATGGCTGCAACGTAAATTAACAGCTGCTATTACGTCACCTGTTTATTTGAACAATGCCGTCAACAATTGCATAATGGCTAACAGATGTTTAACATTACAGTACTGCCACTTTTGATAAAATTAAAGAATATCTTGGTGATTCTATTAACTTCAAACTAATTTTAATTTTGTTAAATTAATGAGAAAATTTCATATATTCATTTGTAAGTGACCTACACAGATCTGGTTGGGTTATAAAGAAACTTAATATTGTTAGTTACACTGAAGTGTTATATATTTGAGTAAGGATCAGTTGTTAAACCTTACAACAATTTTGCAAGAATATCACATATTTATTTTATTTAATTATCATGAAATTTTATTTACTGAAACAAAGAAAATTCTTTCTAGTAAATTAATTATCTACATTTAAAGTTTTTATTCTGATCTGGTTTGATCAGACCTGGTAAACAAAACACAGAAAGAGTTAAATTTTATGATTCCATTATGTAAGAAATATTCTCTATGCATTTTAGATATACTTGAGGGACGCAAATAGTGTTCCCATTTTTTAGGTAACCTAACTATATTCTTTCTTACAGGAGCAGTGTCTTATTCTGTTAAGACAAGTTTGTATGTTAGCGAAGGCGATCTTTTTTTCTTTGGGTCTCCAAGTCCGCCCTTAGAAATTTGCTATGCCATTAATATAAATCAATCTGGACTTGGTGGCGCCTGTTTGTTTTAGTTTGAGTGTGACCCCCACAGATTTCGACTTACCCCCATTTCTCATAGCTCTACCCAAGGAATAGACCCCTAGTTACGTCGGAAGATTTCGTTTTGCAGACACCTAACTTGAAGTATGGTGTTAATAAAGTAGTGTTTTAGTAGGCCTTTGAATAAAACGTTTCAACCTATACATAAATTACGCAATCATGGTCTGAAGATTAACCGTAAAAAGTACAAATTCGATATCTGAAATAAATATATGTTATTAGTAAACAAACAGTAGAAACCGACCACTATACCCGTCTCCTTATAGAAGAACAAACAGAGCTGTTACTACATACCAAACAACTAAAAATCACGCATACATTTTAATTTTCAATTTCACTGGAAAATGTACCACAAATATAACTGTATATTAAAATTTCAAAACCATTGGGGCCATTATGTATCATGTATATTCGTAATACTAAATTCAAATAAGTCATGCCATACCAGTGTCCAATCATACTAAATAAAAGCTAACAATTTGGATGGCTTTTATATAGTTGACAAAATTAATAAACTTTCAATAAGTCACAAAAGATAATTACCAAGTTTTAGTATTCAACAATTGAAGCAGGTTGGTTCTAAGCTAGGTATGTGCCATATTTGTCATTTTTCAGTTAAATATGCCAAAGTAATCTATGTTCCATCGCCAATATGCACCGTAAGCAGCTATGTGCCAAACCATCTGAAAATAGTACAGTTTGTTACTCAAAGATAGCGTTTCATGTATCTCCTTCCTTCTTAGATGTTCTAAATCAGCTATTTGCTTTATACACAATAACATTAATATGACCCATGCGTAGTACTGAGTTGATAACTGTCGTGTGTTGAGTGTTTTGTTTTTATAAGGAAAATTTAAACAACACTGCTTTTATAAAGGGAAATAAATTACATTGACTTTACTACACTTTTAAGGTAATTAAAAAATGCAAATAAATGCTTAATTAAAGTGACAAGTTAAAATGACATCATCTTTCATCAAAGGCCGCCACCACATAAGAAAAAAACTAAAGGTAACTAGATTTGGTATTGCCAAATTGCACTTTTTTTTTCAAAAGCCTAATTTGAATAAGTTAAATTTCTACGATTACAATTCAGTTACATAATATGTAATCTCAATGTTACCCGTCTGTGGTATAGACTGTATGTTTAATGTTATGTAATGATAAAATATTGATGCCTGCATAATTAAATACTGGAACACCGAATTTTATATTTCCTTGCCATTCTCATGCGTACCTTACTACGTACAACTATTTAATTTACACCTAATATGCATAAATCTTCTGTATTTAAGTAGGTAAGTACCTAGTAGTTTTTCAATTGCAATCAAGTATTGTACAAAACTGTTATCTATTTTACTGCCGAAGAAATTTTACAAAATATTTTCAGGAATACTTAAGCAAATCCTGTAATATAATTTAATCTTCATTTGACTTGACTACACAAATTCGATGCACCGCGCTCTATGGGTATGCAACCAACAATATGCTTTGGCACTTGACACCCTACTTGAGAGAATATAAACTAACTGCAAAAAATGTAAAGCACAAATGAGAGTAACCATTTTCCTTGAGCGAACATGTAAAATCTGGGAATAAATTTAAAAGCAAGAGCGAGACTTACTGAATGTAGTGTGTATTGCAGTGTACCAATTTTAAATTTTATCACTTATAGCACAAACGGTACATCATAGTCAAAGATTGATATCGCGCGTCGTATTCAGCTTCACAAATGAAAAAAGATATTGTTATTTTACATTATGCGTATTTTGTTATCTGATCTAAAATGCACGAACAAAGAATATGCATAATATAAGCTAAAAATGTACGTAAGTACATATTTAATGTGGCAACTGACAATAAGGGCAACAAACTTTAATGAATCAGACCATTTGTTATTGTTTTGAGCGCAAGTTCTGCAAGAAATTATAATTTATTGTTGCTTTTCTAAAGAAATATTGCACCCGCTGAAGGTTTTATAACTTGATAGGTAGACATCGTTTCGTAACACATTGCGGAAAAATATTAATTAGCCCAACTTATCATATGGCATTGAAAATTTTTTCAACTAACCAAAACCGGATATTTATAAATTTGCATTTTTCTACTCGATCATTATACTATCTCTACTCCCATTACTGCCTTAATAAAAATAAGAAGGGTTACTTCCTCGTTCAAAGGAAGGTAATCAATATTTGTTTAGGTGAGTTTTCTAAATTCGTTCTTGCTCAACCTATAGCTAAAGCAACAACTGCTGCTATCGTAAAGTGTTTCCTATCTTTCGTACTCCTCAAATTATTCTTTGTAACAATGCTCCACAAGTTATCCCTAAAGACTTCAAAATTTCGTAACTAATTGCAAGGCGCATAAGATTTGGTTTAATGTTAAACATCACCCCCAAGTAAATCTTACCGAAAGAGTTAATCGTGTCATCGCTATCGCTATCTCATATTATACGATTCTGATCACACCAAGTTAAATGAAAATATCTTTAAAATTGTACGAGCACTATATACTTCCTAGCATGAACCTACTCAATTTTCATCTTCATGTTTAATTTTTGGAAGGTATGCCCCAATAGATGGTAGTTATTATGGTTCTGTTACTAATAATACTGATGTAATTGAATTTGATGAAAGAGTACGATAATAGAAAAAATTTATTTAAAACTTATGAAAAAGTAAAAGTCGTTACATCTTCGTAAGAAAGACATTTTCTTTGCTTTGGGTGAACAGGTCTAGAAGAAAAATCATGTTCTATCTGATGCAACAAAAAAGTTTTCTGCTAAACTAACTTCCAAATTTATCTTATATAAAAAATTTCTGGTTTAAATTCTTCATTAATTTATGAACTACAAGGATCTAATGGTAAACCTCAAGGACACCGGCACATTAAGGATTTAAAACTATTTTCGCCTGTTTCTAATGAGCAATACTTACTCACACCTATATTTGTACCTTTATGTAACTATGCCATGTCTTTTTTACTTTTATTTGATTCAAAGTTTTACCTTTTGGAGTTACCCTTTCAGTACAAATATATCTTACCCTTGAGCTTTCATTTTGTTAACTTTTACTTAAATCCAATTTATACCTTCTATACTTACTCTACCGTATACTTAAATGTACGTTAGTTGTGGCACATTAAGGATTTAAAACCATTTTTGTTTGTTCCTAACGAGTAATACTTACTCATACCCATATTTGTACCTTTATGTAACTATGCCATGCTTTCTCTATTTTTATTTGATTCAAAGTTTTACCTTTTGGAGTTACTTTGTCAGTACAAATCTTACCCTTGAGCTTCCATTTCGTTAACTTTTATCTAAATCCAATTTATACCCTCCAGATTTATCCTACTGTATACTTAAATATATGTCACCTTTGAACCTCAAATCATTTCGTTTGAACAGCCCAGCGAATCTTTAGGACTTGTACTAGGCGATGTCGTGTATGCTTTATTTTTTAGCTACATATAGGATCGCGGCATAAACCTCTGTAGTAAAAAGTCGATTTCCACAGTTACAACTACAAAGAATTTCTATTCTATGTTTTCTTTCGCAAATATGTTGTGCATTTTTTACAAATTCCGCTATCGATCATTATTATATTATAGGGACGTAATACATTTTTCTGTTTTTGTTGAACGTGTTAGTAAGGGACCGTCGTCTTTTACGTTTCAACACTATTCCTTATTTATTTTTGGTGTATTGGAAAAAAATTTCTACCTCTCTCTTCGATTAATTGTCTATCGTACAATTATTTCCGCGTCTTTTGTAGCTACTTCTCTTTGAAAGTACTGTGTGGGGATATTTAAATTGGTCGTGTTACATATATCTGATTTTCTTATCGCAGTGGATGCGCTCGATAGGGACATGATCTGTCTAGGCCTCATTTAGAACCTGGTTATTTTTAATTATCAACGTGTTGGAATACAGTTTGGTGGTAGTGTAGACCGACCTGTTTTAAAAGCGGTATTCTCTACTCGCTGTCTTTTCCCGGGATGTGTATCCTAAAACTCTACTTCTATCTCCGTTTCATCCTTATTTTTGCCTTCGCTGGAACTGTCTTAGTCCGAGACGACCGTCCGTCACATATGAGTGGTTCTCTTCCACTCCGGGCTGCTGACTACATTTTGGCCGGTCGAGTGGTGCTTGGCTATTTACTCATTTTTCTATCGCTTTTGCTCAATGCAAGCCCTTCTTCTTTCTTGTACCTGGTTATTACAAAGCTTTAAACATCCCATCTCTATCTTTTATCTTTTCTATATCTTCGATTTTTTTCTTTTACTTTCTAAGTCGCTGCATAGTTAGAAGATTGGTACCACACGGCATTGGGTCGTAGATGTGGGGACCTCCGCCTAACTGTGTATCGCCACTGGATCTACGTTAAAGCCGTGGACAGTGCAATTTGTTACTGTTTTAGTTTGCGGACCGATTCTCTGTTAATCGACACAGAGGTGCAGGGTCTGCATCCTCATTTCTACCTGCTTCCTTATTCCGTATGTATAAACGAGTACCTTTCGCGAAAGTTCTCTTTTCGAAGAGCATGAGAAAACCCTCTTTGCAGGAAGCTACGGGATGACTCTGATCATTTGGAAGTCCCTTTCTGTTATCTATATTTATAGAAAGTGCGGTGTGCTTAGACAAGTGTAGCGACTCCGTACCAAAAATAATTGTTACGTTATATCTTTCTTTAAAACTCCTTCTTAAGATCTTATCTTATTATTAGGTTAAAGCATTAATGTTAAGTGTTTATATTTTCTTTGAAATTATTTTCGAGATCTTACTTTATGTATTTACTATATGGAACGACTAATGGTTAGTTAGATATTTCTTTCTTTGAAAATATTTTGAAGATTTTACCTTTGTCTAATGAATACCTTAAACCAAACAAGATTTGATATCTTCCCTACTCTTTGGAATTCCTCGAGATATTTCCTTATCTTACCGTTGCTGCAAAGCAAACACATTACCTATATATTTTTCTCTTTGAAAATTTATCGTATCCATTGTTCCGAACCATTGATGTTTATGAACAAATGTGGAATTTATTGTAAAAAGAAAAATCTAGCCTGCTTTAGTTTTATATTTGGTAGGATGGAATTAAGAGAATTATGTATGGTTAATGCAGTAGTACTGGCTAATTTGTTAACTTAGTGTTTTTACTGTTGCAGTGTATTGTCTTTATTTTGCTAAAAGTCAGTGTGTAATTTGTTTATTTTAAGAGGCTACCTTGAAGGTGATAATGAAAATTTTTATGTATGAATATGCAGTGATAAAAATGAAATTTGTATTTAGTTTTACAGTGAATTAAGTGTTAGTTTTAAATATCTGAGCCTCATACTTCCCGACTAATTTTGTGCGGTCGGTGGACGACAAACAAGACCTTTGTGCGTTCAGATGATACACCTTGAAGATCGGTGGCTACTTATTTCCGTTTCCTGGTATTGCAAGAATTGCTGCGGTTTAAAAACAAGATGGTGCTTAGAGACATAGAATATAAGTTTTCCCTGCATGTGAGCTTTCGTACAAAAAGACCTTTTTCTTTTTGAAGCTTTGACGTGATTGTTACGCTTCATTGGCTCTACAAGTTGTACTTTAATATTGGGCATAGAGGATTGTTTTAATCCGAAACTGGAAACATTATTTTCAATCATTAATTCAAGTAGGTTATTACACATGAGATTGCGTTTGTTAAGTTCTCATGCACTATAGGTGAAGAACCTATAGATTATTGTATATAATCCGACTAATAATCTTTTTCACATGCCTTGAAAGATGTGCTGTCATTGCTCCACTAATAATAGCGTTTGACGGTTGGTAAGATTGTGACGAGTTCCGTATGAAACTGCGGTTTTGAGGAAGTTTAATTTGAATTACCTTACCGAGTCGACATTTAACAATTAGTGCGTGAAATATGCAGTGAACTACCAATATTTCAAAATATGGATTACAATCCAGGACAACTACCTTTGAAGTTAGGAACTGCACAAAATGCAATACACGCGTTGAAGTACATTTGTATATATGACATTACACTGTTACATACTAAATTCCTCAAATGGTAAATAGTATGTTTATTCTACCTTATAGGCGGCAGAGCCTCGATAGATTACGAGGGGTTCCTGTTTGACGTTTAAGCCCAGGGTAAAAAGGATGTTAAATGGCTTTGAGAGAAAAAGGTCCCTCTAAAGAGATCTTCCAGCCAGCTAAGCTTCTTCAACTTAGGGCAGAGCTATGAGCTAGGGTCGTAGGATGGTATACGATAAAAAAGAAATTTTATTGGACGCCACCGTATCTTTATGAATGTTATAATAAAAATCTATCCGAAGATCAAATACGGAAATCTTCGAAGACAAAAAAAACTTAAGACGAGCAACATATAAAAAAAATACTTACTTTTGTCTCTGCAATCTGGAATGTGTTACGTGTAGCTTTCCAGTTTTGAAGTTATTCTGTGTTTTCTATAAAATCTTATCCGGTTCTCGAGGTTAATTTTCAACTCGTTTTAATTCTTGGTCTATTTCTATTTCTGAATGGGTCGATTATCTTATCTAGCAGGTGTAGTGTGCATGCAGTCGATATTCATTGTTTGTTTGAAGCTTGTAAAAGAGTAAAGTGAACGCTCTTGGTTTTGTTGTGTAATTTTATTAGTGCGTATTGAGCATTTGTTTTAGCATCTCCTTGGGGAGGATCTGTAATTATACAACAGAAGTTAGTGGCGTTTGTCCACTTCCGTTTGTGGAATTTATTTGCGTCTCCGACTCTTCGCTTTTGCGATAAGGCCGACCAACGTACGTAATTATTTAGGTACAGTATTGGTATTCTAATTATTTTTCTCTTATTTTAGTGGCCTTCCTTCTTCTTTGTTATACCATCTGTTAGTACTACCTGCTTTAGACTGCCGTCGGTACTACTTTTAGTAGTATCTTTTGTTTTTGCGTTCGATTACCGTTCCTGCTTGTTCCTTGCGTTTGTTTACAAATTTAAATTGGCTGTTCTGGAAGGAAGCAATAGTTGCCCCGCCGATTATCGAGCCCAGAGCTGTGTTGCTACTACCAACAGTACTCAGGACACCTGGATCTCAAAGGTCGTATACCTATTTACTTTAATACCTGTTTTTTTTGGTATCGCCTCAACAACCAATTTAAACTACGCTATCAGCTAAATTTATTTACGCTTTAATTATTACAAAATCCAGTTTTATCACAACGAAAGTTATATTTTTACATTTTTGGAAATTAGAAGTAACGTTTGATAAATTCTTTTGCTTTCCCCTCTGTGTTTACATGTTTAATCACTATTCAGGCGAACTATTGTGTGTACTTTTTCTTTAGATACCGAAGTTTTGTAGTAACAATTGTGACCTACAGTGTGTTTATACTTTTTTTGTGATCTGCTTTATTATTAATTTCACCAGATTTATATGCTATGTATTTTGCCTTATTTTTCAGGTTTATTTTTATGCTACGATATTTTGTTTTGTAAAAGATCCACCAACGAACGCGATATATTTATAAATTTTAGAGATTATTTATCTCCGCGCTTTTATATAACGGATGAGCGGCATGCCTTTCGTCGCGTTTTAACTTGCGTTAGTTACAACTTATTCATTCGCCTATTTTGCAGTACCTCGTGTATGTACTGAACCGTTCGTGGGTCTTCACGCACCACTTTATTTTCTCTTGTTTTTCTGTTAGTACTGCACCACCTTAGGTACATTATTTACACAATATTCTTATTTTAAGATAAGCATCATTTTCACCAGTTTTGATCAATATTCACCCCCCCCTTTTGTATACCGTACTTTATATATATATTTTTTTTGTGCATTGTGTCACCTGTATTTGTGCCAAGTAAATATTATACGTGTTCCTTGATTATTATTTTTATTATTGTTTTGAGTTAGCGCGTGACGATTGTGCCGCTTTGTGCTGCTTGGATATGGTATTTGGAAACTTGTGTATGAGTTGGAACCTTTGAGTCACGGTTCTATATTTTCTTTGTGGCAAGACTCTGGCGCCCTTACTCTTCGAGCTTCGCCATTCTGGTCCTTAGTCGAAGCCGTCAGCCCACGACCTCCTGGCTGAGCAAGCCACCCTTCCCTTCTGCCATCGTTACAACAGGGACCAATTACCTATCGTCTATTTCTGGTTTACCATCAGCGGTGACAAATGGGAACGACGATCTCGTACTATCTGAAAATTTAACCACATCTAGACATTTTTAAACTAGGGCTACATTAGAGCCTAGTCACTTTATCACCAAAAATAGATTATAAATAGATCCACTAGTCAAAATTATACTTAAAAAAAAAACTTTTAAATTCAACACCAATAATATCTTTCTTCAATACGAAAATTTCATAAGTGTGATTGTTTGCTTCTATAGAACAATTACTGCTGACTTCAATGAAAAAAAGCTTTACGACAACTTATCATTCTTTCTATTAATTTAAAAAAAATATATACATTGTTTGTACAAAATTATCTGTACGGAGACTTTCAAAACAATTTCTTTATTACGATTTAACATTGATCTCTGAGTATTCATAGGACAGTTTTAGTTGCATAAGTTACATTAATTCTCTATAAGAAATATATGATTTTCATTTTTATGTTGCAGTTTAATCATGATACTTGAATAGGATCCTGTTCAGTTTACAAGAATTAATTTAAAAGCTCAAAACATTTTTTTTTATAGATTATAGAACTATATTTTTAACAGATATATTTGATGGAATCAAAGGTCAAAAAACACGTATTGCCGGTATTAAGCTGTACTTCAGGTGTACTGTCAAAATATATGATATTCTATAATTTGGCAAACAATTCTTATCGTATCACATGTTTAGTTATGCAAACATTTTAATGTTTGTAACTTCAAAATTATCTTATAGAAATGCCTTGAAAATAATAAAGACATTTATGCATTATTCAAATATTAAATTTTGAACTAAATTTTAAGTGTATCACTTTAAATGATCATAAAACTTTCACAAAAATTTCGAGTATCAACTTTAAGTAAACATATATAGAATTTTCTACCATAATTTGTACATCGTAAATGATTGTTCCTTGAAATGAATATAGGTATAAAATTGAGGATGACTCACCGCTGAATATCTGCTTGGCGGCCAAATTCTTTAAACATCTACGTACTTACAATGGTGGATGCGCGCAGCTGATACAGGTGTCCGAGTTTGACCTCTATACTAACCAAACATATGTGGAAATTTTCACCCTCTTGCCTAGCAACAACTAAAATTGCATCTACAGCACAACCAATATCCAAAAGGGCTGATTACGTGTCTTTACTTTACTTCAGTCTCGTACTTGTCATATAATTAACAATTAAAAGGGCTTCTGCGTTCCATAATAGTTATATATACGAAAGTTCCATCGTTCCACAATTCGATAAATTACATGTTAATGCTTTAATCTTCAATTATTACTTCAATACTTGAATTAATACTTTAAAACTTAATACGTTAATTAATACTTGAAACTTGCGCGTAGAAATGTATTTATCTTGATTATATCTAGGTTGATGCTACAACTAAAGATAAAGCTATCGTATCCGCTGACACCACTTTACTTCTCTCGGGGACGGCATGTTTTATTCAAAAAACTTGCACCACGCTAACACTTGTTATATTGATTACATCCGGATCGAATATGGTGGAGCTTGTCCACGAGGCAATTTTAATTATCCAAGCATGCGCCGGGAAAGTGAATATTGTATCAAGATACATACAAATAGCAGAGTTCTTAAAGTTTACTTTGACTATTCAAATGTAGATGGGGCTCTATGTATGAGTTTGTAATATATTGTTTCTATTAAAATTGAATATTTATTGAATAGGTATGTGGAACAAAAGCGTATATTTAAGAAGCGGAAAATCGTATTCGTTACAACACCTTTAATTGACGAATTCAAAATCCTTGCAAATGCATACATATATCAAAATTCAGGACTTTTTAATAATATAACGTATAACCAGACAAACTTCAAGAAAGAATTTCAAAATTCACAGTCTTATAGAAGTACTAGAATAGAAACTTAAGTCACAAATCATTCAATTATACCCTCTTTTAATAAAGGGACCAAAACGTGAACTTGTTAATATAACAGAATTGCTCATTAAAGTAATTACAGGTTACCGTGAACAACAAAGCACCGAAAAGTATGAAAAGAACCAAAGTCAAGACCATTCTTAAAAACTAATTTATCTTATTTCAGAAGTCATTACAAGAATTTAAGGGCAATATTGAAGCTCTCTTGCACAGTCAATTAATGCTTTCAGCATGGCTCACTCACCGTGGACAAATTGTTCAATTAGTAATAACATATAATATAGAATCTTTTCAATTTTTTATTATACGAATCTCATTCACTCAATTCTACGAAACCTTTCAAATTATATTTGACATTCTAGAAAGGATCGAAGTAGCAATTACCTTTTCAAAACTGAGCATCCTCTATAACTCAATCATACCCCCAGGACTTGCTTGAAGAGATTTCATTAGTTGAGTCAGCAGGAAAAGCTAAATTTCTATTCAAAATCGACCATAAAAATATTTTACTTATAGAAAGGACAATTGAAGTCAAAAGTTAGAGCAATGATAACCAAATCCTATCCATTTTAGAAATTTCAGTAGTAGAAATCGATAACTTTAATTACTGTCATTCTTATTCCTTTCCAACCCCAAATAATTATACGTTCCAAATCATTATTTCTTATTTCAAATATCTTCTATATAACGAAAACAAGTATGACTTGTCTAATACAAAATTTAGAGAAATTTCTGCGGCTGAATATGTATACGAAAGGAAACATTCAATAGAATTTAATGCCAATGCACCCTATGAAATTCAGTTATTAGAACATGGTGTAAATCACACCACATGTGAACAAATACCTGTCAGCATTTCAAATGTGATAATCCGGAAGTTATAAAAGAATCAATGGATTGTAATTAACGCCAAGAATTTGGTAGCTATGATATGCTTAAAAAACTTAAGATAAATTCTCAATAAAAGGGACATACATACATACTAAATCTCCCGAATGATTGCACGCTCAAATAAACGTACGCATCCATCAACACACGCATGCACGTACGCACGCACGTACCCACCCACGCACGCACGCACGCACTAACACGCTCCCGCCCGCAAGGACGCACGAACGCACGCACGCCCGCACACACACAAACATTAGTATTATTTATATATTTTTTCTATGGACTTTATTTTCACTGGAAGTTTGTAATTAGTGTTTGTCCCTGTTTATTTCCAAATAAATAAATTTCAAATTAGATCCCATCAATATGTATGAAACAACGACAATTTACAATTCCCTTGGACGAACAACACAAGAAATTAGAAAATATTGATGACCTGTAAATACAACTTTATGATATTAATTTATATACCATGTGTTACATTCCCAAATTGGCATTGTACATTTTTAAATACGTGACTAAATTCCCGCCATTATTTTTAAAATAGACTTGTGCATTTCTGTCATTTCGGACAGTTGCATTTGCGCAAAAGAATGCGCAGACGCGTAGGAATGGCGCAAGTGCGCGGTGTGTGACACAACATTATTAGCCAACGAGACGTCGAACGCTGACGTTTACCTGTGTCGTTCTTTTGTCTTTTCTCTTTTAGAATGTAGGTTTTTCCTTATCTTGCCTTATCATTGCCTTCACCTTTATTCTTTCACCCTGCCTACGAACGAAAAAGAGGGAAGACGTTAAATCTGGTTTCAACGATGGCATAACGCAACCCACAACCCAAACGAGATACCCGGAAATTAGCATGGCTCCTGCGCAAGGATGACCCGCAAAATCGTAAAGAGTTCCACATTTTTAAGTGAGTATTTTTTATTTTTTTAAAGTGCAACTTGTATCATTGTAAACGTATTTGGCGTGTGATACAATTTGATACGTAATTATGTCGTAATATCTTTGTTGTGCAACAATCTGAACGTGGATAGTACCAGTGTTGCCAACTATAGTAGTGGCTCTGAACGCGCGACGCGGGGTTGTAACACATGTTACGCACTAAATTGACGTTACTCAGCTGAATTAATTTTACTGTACAAAAGAGACGTAACAGTAAGGAGAAGGTTCTATAAAAATAAATGCAAAACTTTTTAGGGGTTTACAAAATGTAACACAATCTCTAAATACTCTTTCACTTCTTGGAAAAGTCTTTGAACTTTCTGTCTAATAAAAATCGTTGAATGCCAATTCACTTAGTATTAGTCTCCCTAGGAGACGATTTTAATGATTTCTTATGAAATATTGGTTGATGTAGCCTTGTGTACACTTTATTCTCATCTTCTACTAATTTAAAAGAAACACACATAATGAGAAAACTTCAAGTCGTTCACCTAACCTTGTAACATATTTTTGTGTCAAGAAAAATTTTAAGCCTGATTTAGTACTTCAAATATTAATTATAATATCTGTTATGCATTTTATAGCATTTTTGATGACATACAATCACTTCATATTATTTTGGTTTGATATTTACATTATCAAAGTTCCTTCCCTTGTATCCTATCCTATAACAAATATATACAACCTTGGATATTGAAAAGTGTGCGCGCAAGTGCCTTTTTGTGTTCGTGGACAGTCGAAGTCGAGCATCGAACAGTGCATTATTAACTTGGCAACGGGAGTGACCGTAACAATCAGTTCGGTGTGCTTGACCATGGCACTTTCAATGGTGAAAACGCAACAAGAATAGTGAACTTTGTTTATGCAGTTTACGGCGATCGTGCAAGACGCAGATTACAGTCCACTACGATTTTCATACCAGCGCAACTGGCGACCATTACAGGTTAGTGTATTTTTATCGATTAATTGTTTTTAAAAATGCCGTTGGTCGATAAAAACACATACAATATCCCTCATTATTTCTAATTGTCATTTGAACTTTCATTATGCATCTATAAATCTGTATACGGCAGTAAAATATTTATTTGCATTTTAAGCTTTTGATATTAGCGTAATTGTTATCCGCAAACGTATTTCAGAAAGCACCCGCTAACATCAAGTATTCTTTGGTTAGCGACCTTGTAGTTGTAACTGTGGAAATTGACTTTTTACTACAGAGGTTTATGCCGCGATCCTATATGTAGCTAAAAAATAAAGCATACACGACATCGCCTAACACAATTCCTAAAGATTCGCTGGGCTGTTCAAACGAAATGATTTGAGGTTCAAAGGTGACATATATTTAAGTATACGGTAGGATAAATCTGGAAGGTATAAATTGGATTTAGATAAAAGTTAACGAAATGGAAGCTCAAGGGTAAGATTTGTACTGACAAGGTAACTCCAAAAGGTAAAACTTTGAATCAAATAAAAATAGAGAAAGCATGGCATAGTTACATAAAGGTACAAATATGGGTATGAGTAAGTATTACTCGTTAGGAACAAACAAAAATGGTTTTAAATCCTTAATGTGCCACAACTAACGTATATTTAAGTATACGGTAGGGTAAGTATAGAAGGTATAAATTGGATTTAAGTAAAAGTTAACAAAATGAAAGCTCAAGGGTAGGATATATTTGCACTGAAAGGGTAACTCCAAAAGGTAAAACTTTGAATCAAATAAAAGTAAAAAAGACATGGCATAGTTACATAAAGGTACAAATATAAGTGTGAGTAAGTATTACTCATTAGAAACAGGCGAAAATAGTTTTAAATCCTTAATGTGCCGGTGGCCTTGAGGTTTACCATTAGATCCTTGTAGTTCATAAATTAATGAAGAAATTAAACAAGAAATTTTTTATATAAGATAAATTTGGAAGTTAGTTTAGCAGAAAACTTTTTTGTTGCATCAGATAGAACATGATTTTTCTTCTAGACCTGTTCATCCAAAGCAAAGAAAATGTCTTTCTTACGAAGATGTAACGACTTTTACTTTTTCATAAGTTTTAAATAAATTTTTTCTATTATCGTACTCTTTCATCAAATTCAATTACATCAGTATTATTAGTAACAGAACCATAATAACTACCATCTATTGGGGCATACCTTCCAAAAATTAAAAATGAAGGTGAAAATTGAGTAGGTTCATGCTAGGAAGTATATAGTGCTCGTACAATTTTAAAGATATTTTAATTTAACTTGGTGTGATCAGAATCGTATAATATGAGATACCGATAGCGATGACACGATTAACTCTTTCGGTAAGATTTACTTGGGGGTGATGTTTAGCATTAAACCAAATCTTATGCGCCTTGTAATTAGTTACGAAATTTTGAAGTCTTTAGGGATAACTTGTGGAGCATTGTTACAAAGAATAATTTGAGGAGTACGAAAGATAGGAAACACTTTACGATAGCAGCAGTTGTTGCTTTAGCTAAAGGTTGAGCAAGAACGAATTTAGAAAACTCACCTAAACAAATATTGATTACCTTCTTTTGAACGAGGAAGTAACCCTTCTTATTTTTATTAAGGCAGTAATGGGAGTTGAGATAGTATAATGATCGAGTAGAAAAATGCAAATTTATAAATATCCGGTTTTGGTTAGTTGAAAAAATTTTCAATGCCATATGATAAGTTGGTCTAATTAATATTTTTTCGCAATGTGTTACAAAACGATGTCTACCTATCAAGTTATAAAACCTTCAGCGGGTGCAATATTTCTTTAGAAAAGCAACAATAAATTATAGTTTCTTGCAGAACTTGCGCTCAAAATAATAACAAATGGTCTGATTCATTAAAATTTGTTGCCCTTATTGCCAGTTGCCACATTAAATATGTACTTACGTACATTTTTAGCTTATATTATGCATATTCCTTGTTCGTGCATTTTAGATCAGATAACAAAATACGCATAATGTAAAATAACAATATCTTTTTTCATTTGTGAAGCTGAATACGACGCGCGATATCAATCTTTGACTATAAGTACCGTTTGTGCTATAAGTGATAAAATTTAAAATTGGTACACTGCAATACACACTACATTCAGTAAGTCTCGCTCTTGCGTTCGAATTTATTCCCAGATTTTACATGTTCACTCAAGGAAAGTGGTTACTCTCATTTGTGCTTTACATTTTTTTCAGGTAAAATTTATATTCTCTCAAGTAGGGTGTCAAGTGCCAAAGCATATTGTTGGTTGCATACCCATAGAGCGCGGTGCATCGAATAGTGTAGTCAAGTCAAATGAAGATTAAATTATATTACAGGATTTGCTTAAGTATTCCTGAACATATTTTGTAAAATTTCTTCGGCAGTAAAATAGATAACAGTTTTGTACAATACTTGATTGCAATTGAAAAACTACTAGGTACTTACCTACTTAAATACAGAAGATTTATGCATATTAGGTGTAAATTAAATAGTTGTACGTAGTAAGGTACGCATGAGAATGGCAAGGAAATATAAAATTCGGTGTTCTAGTATTTAATTATGCAGGCATCAATATTTTATCATTACATAACATTAAACATACAGTCTATACCACAGACGGGTAACATTGAGATTACATATTATGTAACTGAATTGTAATCGTAGAAATTTAACTTATTCAAATTAGGCTTTTGAAAAAATAAGTGCAATTTGGCAATACCAAATCTAGTTACCTTTAGTTTTTTTCTTATGTGGTGGCGGCCTTTGATGAAAGATGATGTCATTTTAACTTGTCACTTTAATTAAGCATTTATTTGCATTTTTTAATTACCTTAAAAGTGTAGTTAAGTTAGTGTAATTTATTTCCCTTTATAAAAATAGTGTTGTTTAAATTTTCCTTATAAAGAAGTGTTATTTAAAAATTTCCCCTTACAAAAAATTGTGTTGTGTACCTTTGAAATGTGTTGCATATTGCCTCTCTAACCTGACTTAATTAGTGGGTGAACTGAAATGTGCTTTTTTTGGATTTAAATAATTCCTCCTGTAAGTATTGTTAGTCATAGATAAATTATCACTATAAAAGCTTTATTTACCATTCATTATACTAAAAATATTCCTTAAAATCACATTAAATCTGGTTAAATAATTATTTTGAATTTGAAATTCCTCTAGATTATTAAAAGATTGTTTTTAGTTCTAAACTTTAGATAACTACCATATTATCTTTGGTTGCCACGATTTAAACCTTTTTCTTATAATCTATATAATTAACTATAGTTTACGGATTCTTTCTTAGAGAAAATTTTGTTCTTTAAACACAACTATCGTAAATTCCCTGTAAACTTATCTTAGCATACCTACTTTCTAAAACATAGTAGTACAATGAATCCAGTATACCTCAAATCTTTTGAAACGATCTTCGAGCTGGAATCGCGTAATATCCAACCGGCAGCGAATCAAAATGGCAGGCGATTGCAGTTAAAAGTCATATTGGCGCAAGAAACCAATGGACAATTACTTTCTCGTACATTAACGTCCGATTTATCACAAAATACGTTTAAGATTGAACAATCCCTAGACGACATTAATAATATAGTCCAGAAAACAAATCCAGAAGTTTCAAATTTAGAATTAAAGCGGGTTGGATTTCGTAAAATGCATTTAAAACAACGTATAGATCTATTATCGTTACTTAAAGATGAACAAGCTAATGAAATTATGCAAATTTTCTTATCTGACGTTCTCTTACTTGAAGGAATTGTCCTCGAAAAACTTAACTTAGATCCGAAAAATCTTTTTGCTATGGCTGTGGTCGAAACAACAATTACAAATCTAGATGTACAAATTGCGACCCTAACTTATCGAAAAACTTCCGCAGAGATATTCCTACTCGGGACGCGAATATCTCAAGGAATCAAAATCGTCCTCAACACCAACTATTGAACGCACCCAGACGTCAATAGATTTAAAGCATAAAATTACTTCCAATATTAAACCTTTATCTAATGTATCTAATAATAATAATACCGCTACCTTAAACTCACAGAAGATTAACTCCCTTATCTGAAGTATGTCGTTCTATCCCGGCCGAATGGTCAAATTGGCTGAAAACAGTTAATTCCTCTTATCATAAAAATTCTGCTGCCTTACAACTTCCGGGGGAAGTTTTGTCGCGCGAGGTGGAATGGGGATGCCCGCAGGGGCCATGCTCTGGTCCCACATTTTGGAAGTTGTTGTATGAGAGCATCTTTAGGGTCAAGTTGCCCACAGGATGCTCAATTGTTGGGTTTGCGGATGATACGCTTTTAATTGTCAGATCGCGATTGTTAATGGAAATGCGCGCAAAACCGAACGAGGCGCTCAATAAACTACACGAATGGTCGCAGGCGGTAAAATTAAAATTTAACACCGCAAAGTCAGAGGCGATTTATTTCGGAAAGAAACCGGGACGTCGACCCTCTAGGCTAGAGCTGGGAGGGGAGAAAATACCGTTTAAGGAAGCAATTACATATCTCGGGGTAAAGATCGACAATAAGTTAAATTGGAAAGCTCACGTGCAGTACGTTAAAAGCAAAGGCAGCGAAATATCAAACAAAATGATGGCCGCGGCGAAAATCAACTGGGGTTTCAGGGGCGAATCGCTGAGGGTGATTTATGCCGGAGCAATTGAGCCGGCAATGCTGTACGCAGCTTCAGTATGGGCGGAAGGTTGTAAAGTCCGGGAGATGCGTCAATTGATGAGCGTACAACGCATAACCGTGGTGAAAGCGGCGAGGGCATACAGAACCACCTCCACGGAGGCGGTCCTGGTGATCAGTAGGACTGTCCCTATCGAATATGTCGTTAGGGAGATTAGAGATAGGAGATTGATAAATATAGGGCAAGGGCGTGAAATTATCGAAGATATTCATCTTGGTAATAGGGAGGTATAGAGAAAGATCGTTGTATCGGAGTTGGGGCACCCGGCCGATATTAGAGGAATCGAGTTTATCGAAGGCGATGGGGACGCGACGAGTATCAGAATTTATACAGACGGTTCACGCATAAATGACGGGCAAGCAGGCGCGGCGTTTGTTGTGTTTAAGCAGGAAAGGGAGGTGTTTCGGTATCAAACCAAACTCGCAAACTGAAGCACTATCTTCCAGTGCAAATTGGTAGCCATACGAGAGGCAATCGATTACGTCATAAACCACACGGGCAGAGATGAATATTATATAATCAGCGACAGCAAATCATCGCTGACAGCTTTGACAAACATGAACACCTTAACAAACCTCCAGGCGGAAGTCTGGAGGATAGCGCATACGGCGCTCGAGTTTCGACGTTTAAAGTTCTGTTTGGCTAGGTCGCACGATGGTAACGTAGGGAACGATAGGGCTGATGAATTAGCTAAAGAGGCCGCGACGGGCGACTTTCGGATATCACATTCGTCGATACCGCGGTCTCTAATTAAAAGAAAGCTGCGCAAAAAGTCAATCCGACAATGGGAAGAGAGGTGGAACAACGCTGCCATAGGCAGGTTGACCCACAAATTCATACCGAGCTTAGAAGATAGAGGTAATATCGAGGTAAAACTCGATCATAAAATGGTGCAACTGATAACAGGACACGGCGACTAAAAGCGTATTTACAAAGATTCGGTTTAACCGACAACGACCGCTGCGAATGCGGCGAGGGCGCTGAAAGCGCAGAGCACGTGCTCTTCGACTGCCCGCTTGAAGCGGCAAATCGAGGGTTAGCTGATAACAAATTAGCTATCCTAGGTCTAGCATGGCCAAAGAGGCTAGAGGAAGTTGGGGAAGTGGCTAACCAGAAGGCGTTCTGGACAGCCTTTAAAGAGTTCGCGGGAAGGGTCGCGAGATTAGACGGCGATAACCGCGCGTAAAACGGAAGTGGGGTGGAGGGAGGATTGGAAATTTTAGATTTTGACCTGGCGTTAAATGATATGAGTTTGGTAACCAAAACCTGTATTTAAATAATTAAAAATAAAAAGTAAAAAAATATATATATAATACAAAAACAAAAAAAAAAATTTATCATAATATTTATAAAAGTCCATATGCACGACAACCTCCGCACCACTAATACAATCACTATAACCACTATATAACCTTATACGCGCGGAAATCGGGAATAAATAAAAAATTTAAAACTTAATCCGGGCAAATAAATAAATAAGAACATATAAATCAAAAACCTCCTTAAATTAAATCAGTGAAATAAAGAAAGAAATAAAATAATAAATAAAATAGAGTGAAACCGCGCATCCCTCCAGGACTTAAAAGTGAAGTGATAGTGATTGTGACCCCCCGGACGATTAGTGCTACCTACCAGAACTTTAGAAGTGCATCCATCTCCCCCTAGCAGTAAGTTTAAAGGTATGCAGACGACCAGATCTTCGGATGCTGGAGAAATATGTTAACGAGGTAAGAACAAAATTGTGGCGGTTGTGCTCGCATAAGCACTGATTGATGATAATTATTAGATTTGAAATAATTTAACGAGCACATTTTGTGCGTAATGGCGCTAGCCGGTATAATGCTTATGCGAGTTCACCTGATAATTTGGGTTATGCTTTTTGCAATTTTATGCACTGCTCAACGCTTAATGCTTATAGATGTTTATTTATATATTTACATAAATATTTATATTTATTTTTATATTTATATTTTTGCCTGTTTTTATTGTTTGTGGCTTGATATTATTTGTTTGACGTTCTGCCGTCATTTTTGGTGGTAGCTTATATATAGGAAGGAAGATTGTTTGAGAAGATTGTAATTACTATATAAATAAGTTAGGGAATGATAGGGAAAGCTAGGGACGGACTTAGGCTAACAAATTACTTATACCAGGGAAGACAAATTTGTAAATTTATAGAGCAGGTATAGCTGGATTCATGATTAATATATTTGGCGTATTCTTAGAAAGTTATAATCCATTTTAAATTAGCTAGCTAGATTTGGATAGTTTTAAGTCGACCCTTCAGGTCGCACCGGTAAGCAGAGCTGGCAGCTGCTCTCCGGCATTACGGATCCCTCCTCATTCATTTTGTTTGTATCTTGTTGATCGTGCACACTCCAAATCAACACTAGGGATACCATCAATGAAACCTTATTTTTAGTTTCTGTTTCAGTTGTTAGATTTTTATTTAGGATGTGTTAATTTTGAAGTTAGAATAATTAGGAGCACGTTCATATTTTCGCGTTTAAACCCAATGTAGTACCTTCGGGTGGAGCATTGGGGACGTGGCCGCAAGCACAGCGGCCGTTAATTAAATTATAACGCCTTACAACTTGTTAAAAAACCTGTCGACATCCGCCCTCATTTCTCTATCTTTATTGGTTCCCTAAATGTAATCGCTTTATTGGACACGGGTTCATCATGTTCTCTTATAAATAACAAAGGCCTTCAGCAATTATCTGAACAAAATATTAAATTTCAGGTTATTCCGGAAAAAACCTCTATAAATCTAGCTGACGATCATAAGATATATGTAACTGGTTCCCTTAAATTAAAAATTCGAGTAGAGTCACTTGAACGTGATGTTCCATTTTTGATTGTACCTACACTAGCTTACCCATTTCTACTTGGCGTGGATTTTTGCAAACTTTTTAATTTATCTCTATATTTTCAAGACCTTTCTTGGCAAGCTTCTCTCAAAACAAATTCTTGTGCGTCGGCTGGTATATCTAATAAAATTTTTTACCGATTTCCAAAATGCAATTCTTAACTCTACAATTGACAAATTTCGTAAATTAAATACCTCCGAACTTGGTTGCGTTACTACCGCAATACATATTATCTCTACGGGTGATGCTGTTCCTTTTAGGCAACGTCAATATCCTTTATCGCCCGCATTACAAAAACATTTACATTCCGAAATAAATAAAATGCTTGAATCCGGTGTTATCTCACCATCAAATTTGCCATGGATGTCTCCCGTGTTATTGGTTCGCAAAAAATGATGAATGGCGTGTTTGCTTTGACGGTAGAACGCTCAACTCTGTAACTGTGGCCGATGTCTATCCCTTACCTCGTAATGATTCTATCTTAAGTCGGCTTCGAAGTGTTAAATTTATCTCATCTATCGATCTTAGACAAGCTTTTTATCAGATTCCTTTGATTTATCCTCACGTCCAAAGACTGCTTTTTGTGTTCCAGGTCGGGGTTTGTTTGAATATAATTTCTTGCCGTTTGGTCTCTGCAACGCACCACAAACTTTACAACGTACTATGGATCAAACGTTAGGTCCTATCTTACACCAAGGACGTGCCTTTGTATTTTTAGATGATATATTAGTTATCTGAAGTTTTTTTTAAGAACATATCAGTACACTTAATGTAGTTGCTGAATGCTTAAATGCAGCAGGTTTTAAAATATATTGGAAAAATTGTCAATTTTGCTGTTCTTCTCTTACATTTCTTGGTTGTATTATCGATGGAACTGGTCTTCGGGCAGATCCTGCTAAAGTCAACGCTATTACTAAATTTAAAACACCCAAGACTGTTACCAAAATGAAACGTTTAATAGGAATGATTAGCTACTATCGCATTTTTCTACCTAATCTCTAAACTATATCTACACCCATTACCGCCTTAATTAAAAATAAAAAGAAAAGTCAATCTGTTGAATGGAATTCAGAAGCTCAGCAGGCTCTTGAACAAATTAAAACATTAATAACTTCCGCACCTATCTTACTCTCGCCCAATTTTGACGAAAGATTCTATATTCAAACCGATGCCTCACTTACTGGTCTAGGCGCAATGTTGTTTCAAGTAAATAATGAACTAGAACACCCTATTGCTGATGCTAGTCGTGCTTTAACTTCTGCTGAACAAAAATATTCAGCTACCGAACGTGAATTATTAGGGGTTATCATTGGCATTGAAAAATTTAGAGGATATGTTGAAGGTATACATTTTACAGTAATTATTGATTGTGCAGCCCTCACATGGTCGAATAACTTAAAACAACCCGCAGGTGTGGTTGGCAAGATGGAACTTGCGTATTTCTCAATTTACCTTTGACGTTCAGCATAGACCTGGTAAATTAAATATCGTACCTGATGCCTTATCTCGTGATGTCGCTTCTCTTAACCTCCTAGATCTAATTCCCGATGCCTGGTATCTCGACACGCTAAAGAAAGTTTCTGAATATCCCGATAAATTTTCCAGCTTTCGTGTAACGAATAATAGATTATATAAATTTGTATCTTCCTTATCTCGCAAAATCTCTAATATCCCTGAATGGAAACTTGTTGTTCCTACCGCTAACCGCAGTGAAGTTCTTAAATTGTGCCACGACGACCCTATAGCTACTCACCTTGTTGTTACGAAAACCTTAGCGAAAATATCTGAATTATATTACTGGCCTAATTTAAAACAATCTGTCTGCCGCTATATTAGAAACTCAGAAGAGTTCTCAAGAAGCTCGTTCCGGATTAATGGGTAACTTCAAACGTGTATCTTATCCCTTTCAGTTAATATGACTCGACTTATTAGGACCTCTCCCTCGATCAAAAAAGGTAACCAATATCTTTTAGTCGTCACCGACTGGTTTTCTAAATTCGTTATGGTACAACCTTTAACTAAAGCCACATCTGCAGCTATAATTAAATTTCTAGAACAGAATGTATTTCTTATCGTTGGTGTCCCACAAATTATTCTTTGTGATAATGGGGCGCAATTTATCTCAAAAGATTTTTAAAATTTCGTTAAAAGTTATAAAGTACAAAAAATATGGTTCAACGCAAAATACCATCTACTGGTAAACCTTACCGAAAGAGTAAATCGAGTTTTAATCACTGCTATCTCCACATATATCGATTCAGACCATACTAAGTGGGATGAAAATATCTTTAAAATCGCTCAAGTTTTGCGTACCTCTAAACATGAAGCAACTCAATTCACTCCCTCATTTCTTGTTTTTGGAAGATACACGCCAATTGATGGTAGTTATTACGGTTCAGTTCTGACGATACTAACGTAATTGAATTTGACGAAAGGGTACGCTGGGACGAAGACCAACAATCATTACCTTCTATCTTTAACGACGTTAGAAAAAATTTGTTAAAAGCTTACGAAAAGAGTAAAGATTACTACAATCTGCGAAAACGAGATATTTCTTTTGCTTTAGGTGAACACGTCTGGAAAAGGAATTATGTCTTATCTGATGCTACGAAAAAATTCTCTTTGAAATTAGCTCCAAAATTCACTTTGCAAGGTCACTTGTGTTATTAGTCCACTTATCTATGAACTCCAAGACACCGAAGGAAAACGTCAAGGAAGGTGGCATATCAAAGACCTTAAACCATTCTCTGCTGACCCGAATGCTAATTAATTTTTTACGTTTCATTTCTTTAACGTCCTACCTAATGTTTGTTTGCCTCTGCTATGAATTTGTTAACTTTATATATCCATTTCTTTTCTCATACAACATTCAGCTTCTACACTTTTGGCTTATTTACCTCAATTTAGTTATCTTTTTGCTGGTCGTTAATTTTCCCTTGAATTTATTGTTAGCCACATATATGTTTATTATCTAGGTTCCCCAGTATAACTATGTTGCTTCATTTAATTAATCTTGGCACCTTTTCTCCATCATATTAATTTTTTTTTAGCATTTATCTTACGTTGTTTAATTTCGTGGTGATTGTCGTAACTTTGGTTGCAATAACTCATTCAATTTTTATGATTGGTTTTGTTGATGTTGAGTAGATGCTTTTTTCTTTGGGAGACGCGGCCTATGCCTTTGTAAGAAATAGTCCATATTCGCAGTTGCAAAGAACTAGGAGTTTCTGTTCCATGCGTTTTTCTTCTGAATTATTACAGTCGCTCACATTATTCTTTATCATTACTTGTTTTTTTCTTCTGTTAAATCATCAGCACATATAAACATTTTTTTTTGTTTTTATATAACTTCGTGGTGAGGTGCTATCGCTTTTTATTGATACATTATCGAATTCTTGGTTGTTTTTAGTATAATGGGACAGTATGGTTGTATTTAACTACTTATAGTTAGGCATTCTTGTGTGTTTATGGCGTTACCGTTTCTAAAAATTACCTTGAAACAGTTGTTTTTTTTTGTGTGAAGGTATCTGCAGTAATACTTTTAAGTTGTTGTTTCAACTTTTTGTCTGATCTTCTTATTGTAGTGGATGCACTCGTTAGGAAGATGATTGTACTAGTTCTCATCAGGAGTCTAGTAATTTTTTAAATTTATTATGTGTCTAAATTTACCTTTATAACGGCTTCAAGGAGCCACTCTCACTTGTATCTTTGTGATTGATGACAAAATGGCTTGGTGAGCTGGGGAATTCTACGCTATATTTTAAAGTATATAGTTGTAGCATGCCTTAGCGTGCTGGGACGTTTTGGATCCACCTACCGTTATCTAGTTTTATCTTAATATCTCTATCTTACCTATTATCTTTGATAATAACTTGAGACTTTGCCTTACTTTTTGTTTTCGTAACGTTTGGTATTTATGATCAGACGTAGGAATTTTTTTGAGTATTGAGTGAAGAAGCTAACCTGATGGCAGCAATGTAATTTGTTAGGTTAATAATGTAAGAAATTAGTAAGATGGTACTGTTGGTAAATTTGTTAATTCACAACCATGTCATTAAAATGTCTTGATGTGTATTGTTTATTAAGCCAGAGTACCAACATATAAAAATTTGTTAAAATATATAGTAACTTGCTCTCTTGGGCATTTTAAAATTTGGGCTTTTTTTTGCCAAAGTAGAAACATTATAAATGCAATGCTTATGTGCGTGTGCACTCAAAAACTGTAAAGTTAGCTTTTAGGTTATTGTATATATGTTAAGCGACTTGTCGCACTTGTTTTAGTTGTAAGTTAGTGTTTTGTGCTCTCCGACAAATTTGTGTTGTCGATTATAACTGCGCCGCAGCTAAGATCCGTGTGTGCATCTATAGATGTAGTTAGAAAAACAATGGGGCTACAGATTCCGTTTCCTGGTTACTCGCAAGACGCGTTACCGGTTGAAAAAACCAGGTGGCGCATAAAACAAACATTTAGTAAATATAAGTTAGTTTTTATGTAAATAGGGCTCTAGACTTTAAGTTCCTACCGTGCTAAAAGTCTTTTTCTTTTTTTAATTTTTTTTATGGCTTTGTTGCGATTGTTTCATGCCAAAGATTGGCTATGTATCACATTTTGATTAAGTATAAATTATAAGGTAGTTCCCGCGTATCTTTTTAAATTAAAAACGTCGATTTCTGCCCACCCGGTCATTCGCGTCGGCGCAGAGTAATACGTAGTGCGCGGAGTGTGTAAAAGACGCCATAAAGCCACGAGTCCTGAAACATCAAACATCTATCTGTGTGGTGTGCCTTTTCTTTTCA
Organism: Platerodrilus igneus; assembly: GCA_036346225.1. Lineage (NCBI taxonomy): Eukaryota > Metazoa > Arthropoda > Insecta > Coleoptera > Lycidae > Platerodrilus > Platerodrilus igneus. The sequence goes on along the minus strand of JARFIW010000845.1, from coordinate 1,258,878 downwards.
GGTGTGTAGGTTCCTTTCTACCTTGCCTTAATTGTTCCTCATACCTGGTCATTCCTTAATTTTCACCTACGAATGAATAGAGTTTGGACGGATGAAATTTGGAGTCAACATGGCGTGATGTGACCCACAAAACGTGATGGACCCTGGGATTTGGCTGCAAGGTGCGATTTAAGTGAGTAAATTGTTTTTATTTACATTGTGCATGAAAATTTGACCATTGCATCACCTTTAAACGTGTTCAGTATTTGATACAAAATGGCGCGTAATTTGCCGCGTAATTATACGTTATATTATAACAATTGCGCAATAGTATAGCAACGCGTGAAGCACAACAAATTTTAGACAACGTGTCGTATTATTATACTTGTTAAATAAAACACCTAACAGTTTCTAGAAAAAAGTAACATTGTAGAATGACTTACTAAATAAGCAATTTCTTATGAAACTAATGCTTTTAAACAAAACTTGTTCAACTTGTCACGATGTAAGTCAAAATAATAGGCATTGTAACATATCAGTAATTTTAAAATTGAAGGTATAAACCGTCAAAGCTTTTTAAAGTGGAATTGCTGGTTGAAAAGTACAGACATGTGGTCTCCGTATCATTGCATATCCAATGCAGTTGAAATGTATGGGGGTCTAAGAACTACTACTATCAACATATCGGAAGGACATTACGTGGAACATCTTCAAAAATTATCAAGGACTGGTGGGAAAATGAAATCAAATGCGATCCAGGGTACATTGCACCTCTAATTACTAACATTGGCAATAGCGATAACTAATACAGATTTTCAATCCAATTAAAGAAACTTTTTACATGATTGATGTATCTTTAATTTTATGTATAATAAATAAGTAACATATTTTTTAATGCTAAATTACAAGCTTTTAATCCCTTCTGTGACTTTTTGTAGAAAATTGTATATGTGAAATCATAATTATATACATCCAAGTTTAATAAGTAGTGCAATTTATAATTCAATAGCATAACCTCTCGAATGCCTGTGGCTATTGTCCCATGTCTGGTAAAATATGCATGTGGCTATAAAATTAAGATCCATGGAATTTAGCATTCATAGTTAATTTAAAAACTTTAAATTGCAATATTGTTAATAGAAAATCGCTCTAAAAATACATTTTAAAAAGTCTTAAATTACATTTCTCACCTCCTATTTAATATATTTTCAACGGCCGTATGCTACCGATAGCGTTATTATATTCACGTGGTAACAGTTTTTGGTAGTGACAACGGGGCGAGTAGGTGACGTCACAAACATCGATGACGGAAAAAATTTTTTGTTATCCATCCTCTCGAGTCTTTACGCTTAAACGAGTCCCGAGATAGGCTTTTTGAGGTTAGGTTACTGATAGAGATAGATATTATTATTAAAAAACACAAATCTCTTAACACGCATATCAGAACAGTCTTGTTTTTTTTGTTGCTAAAACTATTGCAGACTGTTCTGATATGCGTGTTAAGTGATTTGTGTTTTGTGTTTTTTAATAATAATATCTATTTCTAACAGTAATCTACATAAAGACTCGTTCGAGCGTAAAGACTCGGGAGGATGGTTAAGAAAAAGATGACGCAGTCTATTTAGAGATTGCAAAGACTATAGTAACAATTCCTCCACAAGATCAAAGAACTGTTACTGTTTATTGATATACAATCATTTTTTGCCGCAAGTCATCGCGAAGCTTAGAAAACCAAACCCAAACGACAAATCATCCTCCACTATTACAATGCAAGTTTACTCACAAGAATTGTTAGACCATCCTATGTATAGTCCCGACATAAGTCCCAAAGATTGATATACCTTTCCGAAAATAAAAGACAAACTGTGTGTTTAAAGGTTACAGTAGTCAGAAGAAGCGGTTGATGTCCTCAAAAATACAACTTTGACTGTACCAATCGACGAATGGAATAACTGCTTCTAGAGGTGGCTCGAGCGCATACATTTATCTTCGTGGGGAATATTTCGAAAAACAATAAAGTAAGATATCTACTGTTTTATTTCAGCTATATATGCAAAATTTAAAAGACAACCATCGTATGTTGGTTAAGTGTTTTTGTAAATTTAACATTTGTTCTTCACCTAGTTGTAGAGGAAAAAAGCTGCCGTTGCTGGATAAAATATTGTCTCTCGGCAGGTTGTTAAATGACTCGAAGCTTTAATTATTGCTTTTACATGGGAAATTTTTAAGTTGCATAATGTCGATTCGTTTCTCATAGCGCTTGTTACAAATTTTGTATTTCTGAAAAGTAAATTATCACAAGCAGACTGTCATTTTTGATTAACAACACAGTTCGTTATCTCCCGGGATATGGTGGAATTTCATTAATTCGTTAAACTGTTGGATGTTTAACTAATTCAAACCATCAATTTATGTCATCATCAGCCACAACCCTTTGAATAGTTTGGGACAAAATTTCCTTAATTACTTACTAATTGCGCTTGATTTACTGCCTCTATTATCGTATTTCGAAAATCTTTTACCCACTATTACAAAGGAAACCATTTTAGCGTCAATCTTAAATACACGTATACCTTGTAACCACTTTTACATCATTTCCGGATTTGTATAGTGAGTGACAGTTTCCATTACGTCTATTTGGTTTCTTAGAACCCCCAATGTGGTTTTGCCTTTCTGTGAAACTGATTATAAACTTTCTGAAATTTTTATTTGAATTCTAGTTGCAATTAATATTTAAAACGGTAGTTTCTAAATTATTTAAATATTTGTTGTCACTAAATTTTTATAAAGCATGCTTGTGTCTTTTCTATCTGCAATATTTATTTATAGGTGTAGATTAACAGTTTAGTAGGTTAATTAAACACCACCTTTTATAAATATACGACGTATATTTTTAAAATTAAACCCAAAAGGCATGAAAAATATAGCCCTAATAAATAACTTCTATGAATTTATATAGCAAATAATGTTAAATGCTGGTTTAAAGACGAACACCTGAATTCAACACTATACAATACGACGACGAATTCCGAGTGCGTCTATTAAACTCAATGATACATGAAAAACAGGAGGACAAGTGTAGAACAATCAACCAATCAACGCCAATAATTAGTCACTAACGCAACTGATGGATAGTTAAAAAGGCTATCTAGAATTGTGAAACCAATTAACAGAGTTAGTCATAAATATAAAAAAATTATCATACCAAACTACACTAACTCCGTAAGCTAATAATGACAGTATTAAGTAAGACAACAATTTGTTGCTTTGTTACGTTCTAATTTTGCTTTTAAAATTTCCATGGTTAATTCAATACCCGTTCGAATAAATTCCGTTGCTACTGTTAAATTCTTTAACATAATTAATCATAAATACGCTCTCAAATAATTCCTCAACTTAAATGTAGTTGCTTTGAAACGGCAAGTTTATGCTACAATTAAATAGTTTATATCCTGTTTTAGGTATCCGTTAGATGTTAAACCTTCCGATAACGTATAATGGCTTTCTTATGTGTTTTCCACCTAAACCTTTGTCCCAATAGTTTTGTAACAGTTTTATTTGAAAATTTTGTTTGATGATTGAAACATGTGGTCAAGGTTTTTTGTAGTGGTTTTGTGGTGTGCATTGGTGTGCATGCTGGTTGAATTCGTCGCGCGTTATTAGAAGATATGATGAGAAGATGTCTTTAGAAGATATCATTAGAAGATATCATTAGAAAGTAGAAATAAGTTGACTATTTAAGTTGCTAGTCCTGATTTCTACATATTTAGGTAGAGAGAATATTGGCTTATTCTTTCCCTTATTTCGGACCTTGCAGAAATTTTTGTTTGATAAGGTCAGAGGTTTGCACGGTGAACCTCACCATTTGATCCATCACTAATAAGAGGTGATGTTTGAAAATTAGTGATAGGATAATCAGTAGGGTGTAAGAGATTTCAGCCCTAACTGGTTTGATTTTGAATTCGATATTTGTAAGTGACCTGTTAGTTAGGTTACCTTAGTTTTGATTATCACTTTTTGATGATATTTTGTATTCGATTTTTGTAAGTGACCTGTTAGTTAGGTTACCTTAGTTTTGATTATCACTTTTTGATGATAATATTTTGAATTCGATTTTTGTAAGTAACCTTTTGGTTGTGTTGCTTTGGTTTTGATTATCACCTTGCAATGATAATGTTATGAATTGTGATGCTATTTTGATGTTGTAGCGTTCCCTTTTTTTTGGTTGATAGAGTTGCTTGAGCTCCAGGAAGTGGAGTTGTTATTTTTGGAAATTAATATAACTTGTATTGTGTTTAGATATAGTTAGTAGATACTAGTCTTGGTTGGAGTAAGAAAGCTCTAGTTAAAGGGTTACTTTAAATTTAGACTTAGATTAATTTTTTTTGTCCCGTGGAGTGTTTGACTTTTTAATTTGACCTCTCTCAATTTTGACTTACACCGATTGTGACTCCCCGATTTTGTCTCCCTATGGACGCTTGGTACACGTAGTTACCGACACACTCAAATTTGTAGATATTTGTCCCTCTCGTTTTCATAGGTTCGTAAATATTTGTAATGTTAGTTAGGAATGTAGAAAAGGCTAGTATAAATAAAAAAAAAATCTTTTGTATTTGTTTCACTTAAATTTTTCTTTGTTAAAAAAGATTTTTTTTCTTTTAGGAAAGGGGTAGTGTAACAGTTTTATTTTCGATAATAAATCCTTCCATATAATTTTAAGAATAGTGTAACAATTTTATTTTCGATAATAAATCCTTCCATATAATTTCAAGAATAATGTAACAATTTTATTAATAACAATAATAATTTGCATTCAACTTCAAAAGTAATACGTTAAGCCTGCATCGTCCTTTGATAATCTACTTATATTCAGATATCTGTGTCGTATACAGCTATTTACAAGCACATCTCTGTTTGATTGTTCCCCTCCTGAAGGCGCGACCGCCCGAGCTGGTTAGAAGATAGTCGGCCACAAGTGATAGAAATATCAACATGTACCCTAGACTGCAGGCCGGCAATCTGCGAATCCATTTCAATTAGTGAGGATACCTTCGAATAACGCGCGACAAATAGGATGCAACTTTTAAGACACACAAGGACACAGTAAAGTATACACATGTAAGATGCTACCTTTGAAATGCGGCGTAATTCATCTTCGAGATTACAACTGCTGCAGAATGTATTGCAACAGGATTTGATTTGACACGTGGAACGAAGTCATTATAGAAGTTGGTTTGGATGAATTTGTTTCAAATTACAAACGCTGTTATCGTTGCTTGAAATAACGGGATCCCGTCTTTCTTTGTTACAATGCGACAAATGCAGTTTTGGTTCGTAGATAGCTATAAGTTCTTTTTATGTGTTTCAAAACTAGGAACACGTTAACTTGCTTTGATGCGTAATACAAGTACGTTATAAAAGTTTCAACTAATTGCTGAGCTGGATTTACCAGTAGTAAAACTAAAGTTCACTGATTTAATGTTTTAAAACAACACGCTTTGCTCAATATGAATCGTCGGTAACGTCAACAGGTGTTACTGACGTCATATATTTTCTGCTTTGTACTGCTGACAGATGTTATTTTAAAAGCAAATGCTTTGAACAGCTTTAGTACAATTTATGTAAACATGTCTATTTTGTGATCAGCTTTATCTACATTAAAATTTGTATATGTAATTTAGAAAACTCAAATGCTAACATTGTTAGAAGCTATTAATTTGTTATCTGCCTGAACAGATCTGCACAGGTTAGAACCCTATTTGTACAACAAGTTCATGTCTTAAAGTAAAGTATTTGATTGAAAATAATTAAGACAAACATGAAAGTTGAAAGTTTTAGATTGATACAGTTAATGATTAAATTTTTTGTTACAAGTCACGTTATTTTAAAAGAGATTTTTTTAGTAAACAATTGGTTCAAGATTAAAGATTTTTTATTTTGATCAAGTATGATCAAATCTAATAACATAAAGCTAAAACCCTTATGAGTAAGAAATTGATGCCAATTTTATATTGGAAATACCTTTTTACTACTTCTTTATGTATTTTTGCTGGACACAAATGGTGTTCCACTTTTTTATTTATTTAACTATTACAATTTCTTACAGGAGCTGCGTCTTATTTTATTAAGACAGGTTTTTGTCAGCGAAGGCGATCCTTTTTCTTTGGGTCTCCACGTCCGCCCTTAGAAATATGCTATGCAATTATCATAATTACATCAGGACTTGGTGGCGCCTATTTGGTTTAGATTAAGTTTGATCTGCAAACAGATTTCGACTTACCCCCCCACTTCTCATAGCTCTACCCAAGGAATAGACCCCTAGTTGTGTCGGAAGATTTTTAGAACAATAAGTATCACTGATGCCACGCTTGTAAGATACTTAAAATAAATATATATAAAAAATTATTTGTTTCACCAGAAAAAATTCGTTTCACTGGCGCCGGCAACGTGTAGGGCCTCGAAATTTGTTTGCTCAAAATTTATTTTGCATTAAGATTTGTCTGTTTAAATTTGCTATTAGTTTCAAAATTTGTTTGTTTAAATTTGCTTTTGCTCTTGACATAAGTTTGGTTGAGACGTTAACCCCCATTCAGTCAATTAATTACCTTAGTCAAATTTATTTTTAACTTTCATTCTGTTTTGACCCAATAAAGTTTTTTTTGATATTGTTTTGGCAAAATTTATTTTTACCAAATACACTTTTTGATTTTTACCTTTAGTTGCCCGAATTTGTTTTGACAATTTTCGTAAGGCTCAAATCATTTAGATTTATCAGTTTGATTTCATTAAAATATTAGGCTATTGCAATCATGTCGGAAAAATTCCAAATTGTTTGTCTACTTAAAGAGGAGCTGGAGTATGAACTGAAAATCAGAGGAGTAGTGAGTGAGAGACCAGTGTTGGAGAAAAGGAAAATTTTAGGAAGATTGTTAGCTAAAGAAGTAAATAAGCCTGGTTGTCTGATTGACCTTTCGTGTTATGAAGTAGATTTTGCAACGGAAAGTAAAGAGATTTCTGTTTCAGTCGAGTCAGTTCGAAATGTTTTGTCCGAATTTGAAGGTGATTCATCAGATTCAATTTTTAGGAGAGCTTGTTCAAGGTTGATCCACCTTTCTGGTCAAGTTAAGCGTATGAAAATTCCTTCAATAGATTCCGAGGAAGCAATTAAGTTCAGAAATGAGACCGTAGCAACCATACTAACCCTAGAAGCTGAGTTATATGATAAAATCAATAAGAGTACAGAGTCTACCTATTTTGATCGGTCTGTTGTAGTATCTCCTTCAGTTGCTAGTGCGCCTACCCATTCTATTTCGTATATAACACCTTCTTTACCTATAGGTTCATGGCCCGTAAAATTCTCAGGAGACCCTAAACAACTATATTCATTTTTAGATAGACTTAGTGATTTAGCACAATCTCGTAAGGTACCCGAAGCTGATTTATTTGGATCAGCATGTGAACTTTTTGTGGGAGATGCTTTGATTTGGTTTAGAACAGTAAAAAATTCATTGAGAGATTGGAATTCTTTATTAGAACGCTTAAAGGAAGATTTTCTACCCGGTTTTTCAGATGATGATATTTGGGAAAAAATCAGACATCGTCGTCAAGGTAAAGATGAAAGGATTATTTTATTTGTTGCGCATATGCAAACTTTATTTAGTAGACTTACTAACGAGCCAGCAGAAGTCACTAAAGTTAAGATGATAAAAAAAAATTTGATTCCTGATTTCATTTCAGCACTTGCGTTGTCGGACATTCAAGATGTATCTACCTTAGTAAGTTTGTGCAAAAAGTTAGAAGAAGCCTCTTTGATGAAACTAAACTCGGTTTCTGCATCTTCTAGTAAGCTCAACAAGACTTGTAGTCCTTCTAAGCATCCATTCGAGATTAAACATCCCGTGATGAATGAAAAAATTTAGGCAGTTAAGAGTAGGGTTTATCAAAATAAATTAGTTAATCCTCAAACACCAGTAGCGGATAAGAGTACTTCGGAGTCTTCAGTTTTCGATTCTTTTAGTCCTGATAAGAGAAATAATTTTGCTTGTTGGAATTGCTCCCGTAATGGACATTGGTTTAAAGATTGTAGAGCAACCAAAAAGATTTTTTGTTTTGGATGTGGTCGAAAAGGTGTTAAAGCAACGTCGTGTCCACAATGTTCAAAAAACTAGTAAGGCGGCAGGTGCATAGTGGTCGGCATTCTGTTCCGCGTCATAAGGCTACAGTTATGATATGTAAACAAGAAAAGTATTTTTGTAAATATGATTGGTCGAGATGGCTTACAGTTGTAAAAAATTTTTGTCAGAACTCTACGGAGCCTAAGAATAATTCCTTGTTCATTGAAAAGCAGTGTGATAATCGACCTTACATTTTGGTGAAGTTACTTGATAGAGATATTACCGGTCTTCTAGATTCAGGATGCACTACCTCAGTGGTTGGATCCTTAGCTCTTTCGATAATTAGAAAATTAGACATAAAAATTTTTAGTTCAGCAAAAACAGGTATTACTACAGCTGATGGTTCAGTAAAGTCTGTTGTAGGTTCTGTTGATTTACCAATTTGTGTGGGTAATGATTGTCGTATTCTTAATGCGTTAGTGGTCCCGTCCCTACCTCATGCCTTTATATTCGGTAGTGACTTTGCAAAATTATTTGGTATAGTTGCCGATTTTAGGAACAATAATTGGTTTATTCAGAGTAACATTGAGAACAGTATTGTGTATTTAGGTTCATCTTCTATCCCTTTGAACACTAATGATTACTTATTTGATTTGCATGACCTTTCGGATGCTCAGTGTGTGCAAGCACAAGAGATTATAGATTCATTCAATGAAATTAGCAGTGATGATAGGTTGGGACGTACTAACCTAATCGAAATGGATATAGATACAGATAATGCCAAGCCCTTCCATAAAAAACCATATGTGATGTCACCATATATGAGCAAGATATTGAATGATGAGTTGGACGACATGCTTAGACTTAAAGTTATAGAACCGTGTACTAGTCCGTGGTCATCTCCAGTTTTGTTGGTTAAAAAAGCAGATGGAGAATATCGTTTCTGTTTTTATGGTAGAGCCTTGAACGACTTAACTGTTCACGATTCGTACCCCCTTGCGAATGTAGATAGAATTCTCAATATGTTGAGAGGTGCGAACTATATTTCGTCACTTGATTTGAGAAAATCGTTTTGGCAAGTCCCTCTTAGTGAGTCATCTAAAGATAAGACTGCTTTTAGTATTATTTCGCGAGGACAATATAGATTTACATGCATGCCATTTGGGTTGAAGAATGCTGCGCAGACTCAACAGCGATTAGTAGATGCGATTTTTGGTCCACGTTTTGAACCTCATGTATTCTGTTATTTGGACGACATAATACTATGTTCGTCGTCGTTTGAAGAACATCTGAAATTATTGTCGGAGGTTAAGCAACGTTTAAAAGAAGCTAACCTTACTATAAATATAGGAAAATGTGAATTTTTCAAAAAAACACTTAAATTTTTGGGTTATATAGTAGGTTCAAATTCACTTCGTACAGACCCCGATAAAGTATCGGCTATGGTTAACTTTCCTCGACCGAAAACCACGACAGAAGTTAAGAGGTTCATAGGAATGTGCAGTTGGTATCGTCGCTTTATAAAGAATTTTTCGTCATTAGTTTCGTCTATTAATGATCTCGTTAAGAAAAAGAAAAAAGCTCAAACTGTAAATTGGAGCGCGGAAGCAGAAAATTCGTTTGTGTTAATTAAACAAGCATTAGTTTCAGCACCTCTTCTTTCACAGCCAGATTATTCGGCACCTTTTATTGTTGAATGTGACGCCAGTAACACTGGGTTAGGTGCTGTTCTGATACAAAATATAAAAGGAGAAAAACGTGTAATTTCGTACGCAAGTAAAACCCTAAGCCGTACAGAGCGCAATTATTCCACCACAGAAAAAGAGTGTTTAGCAGTCATTTTTGCAATTGAAAAATTTCGTCCGTGGGTGGAAGGTGTTCGATTTACAGTTGTCACTGATCATTTTTCGTTACTTTGGTTGAGTAATCTTCAGAATCCTACTGGAAAACTTGCCAGATGGTCTGTTCGATTAAGACAACCTTCATTTGATTTGGTACATAGGAAAGGAAAATTTAATATAGTTCCAGATTGTCTTAGTCGTGGCGTTTCTATAGAAAATCCAGAAATTAATTTAGTAGAGATCAAACTTGACAATGTAGACTTGTGGTATGAATCTTTAAGAAAGAAAATTTTGTCGTCACCCAAAAGCTACCCACAATGGAAAGTGGATGATGGGTTCATTTTTAAGTTTATTCCTTCCAAATTACCGCATTCGGCGAATATTGTAGAGTGGAAGCACTTAGTACCGAAATCTCAGCGTAAAGATGTCATTAAATCATGTCATGACCCCCCTACAGCAGGACATTTTGGTTCTTTGAAAACTTTGTCTCGTGTCCAAGATTTGTATTATTGGCCAAAGATGATTTTTGATGTACGTAAATTTTGTCGGAAATGTTTGATTTGTGGTGCTCAAAAACCACCAAATAAAGCTCCCCTTGGCATAATGGGAAAGGAAAAGGAGGTAGGACTTCCATTCCAAACCATTGCTTTAGATTTGATGGGTCCGTTCCCTCGTTCCAAACGCGGACATAAGTGGCTTTTAGTTGTTGCTGACTGGTTCTCGAAGTATTCGATTTTACAACCTTTGCGCAGTGCCAAGGCACATTTGATTGAAAAATTTTTGGAAGAAAAAGTGTTTCTTGTCTACGGCGTACCACAATTTGTTATTTGTGATAATGGTCCACAATTGATTGGACGTGTTTTTAAAGCTTTGTGTGCAAGGTACGAAATTCAAAAGATTTGGTACAATGCTGTTTATGCTCCTCAATGCAATTTTGTGGAAAGAATTAATAAGACAGTTGGTACTGCAATCCGTTCTTACGTAGAAGAACATGATACATGGGATAATGAGATATCAAAAATTCAGTACGCAGTTAATTTAGCAAAACACGAATTCTCCAAATTTTTAGTCTTTGGTCGTCAGGTACCCTTAAGTGGAAAAGCTTATAGTAACAATTTTGAACCCGGTAAAGATGTAGATGTTGTTTCTAGTAGTAGACCTTGCTATGTTTTGGATCGTCAACCTTTGTTCGATATTTTTGGGAATGTCCGTGAAAATTTACATGTAGCTTATCAACGTTCGAGTAAACGCTACAATCTTAGAAGAAGAGACATTTCATTCCAAGTCGGAGAAAGCGTTTGGGGGACTAATAAGGTACTTTCGAGTGCTAGTGATAAAATCTCCGCTAAGTTAGCTCCAAAGTTCATTTTGTGCAAAGTTCGTAAAAAACATTCCAATTTAGTGTATGAATTAGAGAATGAGGATGGAACAAAAGCCGGAAAATGGTATGTTAAGGACTTGAAACCCGTTGAAGCATCATATCCAGATGAGAATGATGATCCTGACGATTAGTTCCAGTCTAATCATTTCTTTGATTGTAAGTAAAACAATCGTTGTTTGCTTCGTTTTGTTCGGATTTTTGATTTAGTATAATTTAACTAATACTAAATGGAGACTGCCCTTTTGTAACTTATATTGTTTGAAAATTTTGTTTGATGATTGAAACATGTGGTCAAGGTTTTTTGTAGTGGTTTTGTGGTGTGCATTGGTGTGCATGCTGGTTGAATTCGTCGCGCGTTATTAGAAGATATGATGAGAAGATGTCTTTAGAAGATATCATTAGAAGATATCATTAGAAAGTAGAAATAAGTTGACTATTTAAGTTGCTAGTCCTGATTTCTACATATTTAGGTAGAGAGAATATTGGCTTATTCTTTCCCTTATTTCGGACCTTGCAGAAATTTTTGTTTGATAAGGTCAGAGGTTTGCACGGTGAACCTCACCATTTGACCCATCACTAATAAGAGGTGATGTTTGAAAATTAGTGATAGGATAATCAGTAGGGTGTAAGAGATTTCAGCCCTAACTGGTTTGATTTTGAATTCGATTTTTGTAAGTGACCTGTTAGTTAGGTTACCTTAGTTTTGATTATCACTTTTTGATGATATTTTGTATTCGATTTTTGTAAGTGACCTGTTAGTTAGGTTACCTTAGTTTTGATTATCACTTTTTGATGATAATATTTTGAATTCGATTTTTGTAAGTAACCTTTTGGTTGTGTTGCTTTGGTTTTGATTATCACCTTGCAATGATAATGTTTTGAATTGTGATGCTATTTTGATGTTGTAGCGTTCCCTTTTTTTTGGTTGATAGAGTTGCTTGAGCTCCAGGAAGTGGAGTTGTTATTTTTGGAAATTAATATAACTTGTATTGTGTTTAGATATAGTTAGTAGATACTAGTCTTGGTTGGAGTAAGAAAGCTCTAGTTAAAGGGTTACTTTAAATTTAGACTTAGATTAATTTTTTTTGTCCCGTGGAGTGTTTGACTTTTTAATTTGACCTCTCTCAATTTTGACTTACACCGATTGTGACTCCCCGATTTTGTCTCCCTATGGACGCTTGGTACACGTAGTTACCGACACACTCAAATTTGTAGATATTTGTTCCCCTCGTTTTCAAAGGTTCGTAAATATTTGTAATGTTAGTTAGGAATGTAGAAAAGGCTAGTATAAATAAAAAAAAAATCTTTTGTATTTGTTTCACTTAAATTTTTCTTTGTTAAAAAAGATTTTTTTTCTTTTAGGAAAGGTGTAGTGTAACAGTTTTATTTTCGATAATAAATCCTTCCATATAATTTTAAGAATAGTGTAACAATTTTATTTTCGATAATAAATCCTTCCATATAATTTCAAGAATAATGTAACAATTTTATTAATAACAATAATAATTTGCATTCAACTTCAAAAGTAATACGTTAAGCCTGCATCGTCCTTTGATAATCTACTTATATTCAGATATCTGTGTCGTATACAGCTATTTACAAGCACATCTCTGTTTGATTGTTCCCCTCCTGAAGGCGCGACCGCCCGAGCTGGTTAGAAGATAGTCGGCCACAAATGATAGAAATATCAACATGTACCCTAGACTGCAGGCCGGCAATCTGCGAATCCATTTCAATTAGTGAGGATACCTTCGAATAACGCGCGACAAATAGGATGCAACTTTTAAGACACACAAGGACACAGTAAAGTATACACATGTAAGATGCTACCTTTGAAATGCGGCGTAATTCATCTTCGAGATTACAACTGCTGCAGAATGTATTGCAACAGGATTTGATTTGACACGTGGAACGAAGTCATTATAGAAGTTGGTTTGGATGAATTTGTTTCAAATTACAAACGCTGTTATCGTTGCTTGAAATAACGGGATCCCGTCTTTCTTTGTTACAATGCGACAAATGCAGTTTTGGTTCGTAGATAGCTATAAGTTCTTTTTATGTGTTTCAAAACTAGGAACACGTTAACTTGCTTTGATGCGTAATACAAGTACGTTATAAAAGTTTCAACTAATTGCTGAGCTGGATTTACCAGTAGTAAAACTAAAGTTCACTGATTTAATGTTTTAAAAAACAACACGCTTTGCTCAATATGAATCGTCGGTAACGTCAACAGGTGTTACTGACGTCATATATTTTTCTGCTTTGTACTGCTGACAGATGTTATTTTAAAAGCAAATGCTTTGAACAGCTTTAGTACAATTTATGTAAACATGTCTATTTTTGTGATCAGCTTTATCTACATTAAAATTTGTATATGTAATTTAGAAAACTCAAATGCTAACATTGTTAGAAGCTATTAATTTGTTATCTGCCTGAACAGATCTGCACAGGTTAGAACCCTATTTGTACAACAAGTTCATGTCTTAAAGTAAAGTATTTGATTGAAAATAATTAAGACAAACATGAAAGTTGAAAGTTTTAGATTGATACAGTTAATGATTAAATTTTTTGTTACAAGTCACGTTATTTTAAAAGAGATTTTTTTAGTAAACAATTGGTTCAAGATTAAAGATTTTTTATTTTGATCAAGTATGATCAAATCTAATAACATAAAGCTAAAACCCTTATGAGTAAGAAATTGATGCCAATTTTATATTGGAAATACCTTTTACTACTTCTTTATGTATTTTGCTGGACACAAATGGTGTTCCACTTTTTATTTATTTAACTATTACAATTTCTTACAGGAGCTGCGTCTTATTTTATTAAGACAGGTTTTTGTCAGCGAAGGCGATCCTTTTTCTTTGGGTCTCCACGTACGCCCTTAGAAATATGCTATGCAATTATCATAATTACATCAGGACTTGGTTGCGCCTATTTGGTTTAGATTAAGTTTGATCTGCAAACAGATTTCGACTTACCCCCCCACTTCTCATAGCTCTACCCAAGGAATAGACCCCCTAGTTGTGTCGGAAGATTTTTAGAACAATAAGTATCACTGATGCCACGCTTGTATGATACTTAAAATAAATATATATAAAAAATTATTTGTTTCACCAGAAAAAATTCGTTTCAGTGTATTGAACTATCCGATAAAACCATGCTTTCCAGTTTTAATCGCACTTCGATAAGCGAGGATTTGCAGTTCGAATTCGTGTCATTTGAACAAATGTTGACTTTGATTCTGCAGTTTGTCCGTCGAAATATTTTTTACATTATTCGTCACCGTATTTCAAAAGCAATGCACGTTTGTTTTTTTTTTGTTCGACAACTAGGAGGTGTCTTGCGTTTGTTTTGCTTTGGTTTTCTAAAGTTTCTCTGTCAAAACAAAATACTCCTTCCAGGTATGACTGGAACTGAATATCATTCACAAGTCCTAAATAATTAAAATAAAATTACCCTAAACTAAACCTCTATTTAATACAAAAACAATTTCATCCGTTACTCATGCATATATAAATACTTTTCTAAAAATAAATTCTTATTTGCAATGTGACCAGGTGCTGTTGAACTAAATTCTAAAAAAAAACTTAAAGAAAAACAAACTTAAACCACCAAGAAAACTATTTAAAGCTTCACATTCTCCTGCTTTTCTTATTTAATTATTACATTATTGAATCTCAAATTATTGGTAACGTCTTTCATGAAAACAAGTAAACAGTTCAACTTTGCATTATGACTAAATACTCAACACCTACATATTTCTTAATATTTCATTACTAATAACCTTATACTTCGATTAATGTCCTATGTCAAAAAAATGTCAAAGCATATTTACGTCCACGTTCACATATAAATTATACTAAATCATAAACAAGCCTATACTATTACTTGCAGTTTTATGAATTTAATTTAGGTAATATTCAGACCACACCAGCTTGCCATTTTCCAAAACAAAAGCTACAACAGAACCTTAAAGCACCAAATTAATGGCGGATGAACAAATTTGGTTTCACTACCTACAAACAGTTATAACGAGGCTAATTCCGTCCGCAGGTGTTTCAAAATTTACCCTGCAGAACCACAAGCGTAAAATCAAACAATTTCTCGTATGCCGCGTATTTCTCCTATATAGCTGTACCTCGCTCAACTTTCTAAAATGCTCAAACCTCATTACATTTTCCAAATTCCACACTAACATCCCTTACTTGTCCAGGACCTCACACCGAACAGCCCCTCTCCCCGTCCGCGATTTTACCTTCTCGTACCCCTACATCATTGATGGGTTTTTAGGTCAACGAGTCGATCTATTCAAATAAATAGCGAAGCGAATGCCCAAAATTGATCTCCTGTTATCTTCTGGTTAGACCCTTAACTTGTTATTTTCTTGGGTATTAGGATACTTGCGTACAACTGGAGCACAAAAACTGCATAAAATGAGCTCCGTTTCGATACAAATAAATAACAAAACATAATATTTACGAAATTTTATTTCTATATAGTTGGAACCAAACAAACTTGCGTGTAATTCATCGCAATACATAGAAAAAAACAAAACTATAATATAATATATATTAGAGCTTCTACAATATCTCATGGCTGGGTTGTTACACAGAACACAAAATTAAGTTATTTAGGTTAAAGTTTATCCTAAAAACATCGTCAATTCAATTGTCAATTCGAATGTTGTCTGTCATTTAGTTGGGTATTTGAGATTAGTTTATTAGTGTTTGTTGTCGATTTTAGCAGTGTTTTTCCAAGCATTTTTATTATAATTTATGACATATCTGATTTTATACAACTTCAATAAGTATTTTTAAATATTACTACTACCAAGGGTTATATTTAATGTAAGTAAATAGCAGTGTATATTTCAATTAGAGAATTAATGATGTTTGTTTATCTTCCAGATTATTTTTTATTTTCGAAATTTCATTTTTAAAATAAGTAATTGCAAAGAAATAGTCCACAGTCAAGGCAAGGAAATTATTTATAGTATGTGTAAGTTCTGTAACACTTGGGAAGGAAAAGTTAATCTTAAACGGACAATTCATGTTGGAGGACCCTGTATAATTTTAATTTCTTGTATAATAGTATTCAAAAACAAAACATTGCAGGAAAACCGGTATTTTTATTCAAATCATATACTTAAAACCACAAATACAGCCGTTTTATCTTTGTTAAATACAAATTAGAAGGAATCGTAGGATGGTAAATTATTTTAAATGGTCAAAAATTTATACAAAACATTTTTAACTGGCAACTTTCATAGTGGAAACATCATTTTTTAAAGAAAGCTTTAAAATAAAAAAATAGTAAATATATAAGGTTATCATAAAGTAAGGGATATATTTTAAATTATGATAACTTTTTAACAAATTAAGTTAATAACAAGAAATAAATGAAATCTAATTGCTTATGAAATGGGATTTAGTATGCCCAAAACAGGTTACGGCAATTGCTCAATATGACCTCCATTTTGTTGTTGTAAAATCACCATCCTTACCTCCAAATTGTCACAGCATTTTGTAACATTTCTGGTTGAATTGTACCAATTTG
Organism: Platerodrilus igneus; assembly: GCA_036346225.1. Classification (NCBI taxonomy): domain Eukaryota; kingdom Metazoa; phylum Arthropoda; class Insecta; order Coleoptera; family Lycidae; genus Platerodrilus; species Platerodrilus igneus. The sequence goes on along the minus strand of JARFIW010000845.1, from coordinate 1,242,004 downwards.
CTCCGTAATACTGTCTTTTAATTCTTGTAGCGTAGTTGGTCGTTTTCTAAACACTAAACTTTTTAAATAACCCCACAGCCAGTAATCCGCTGGGTTTAGATCAGGTGATCTTGGTGGCCATGAATTTACGAAATGTCTGCTTAACACGCGATCTTGAAAAACGTTGGTTAACAATTCTTTGACTGGTCGAAAAATGTGCGGGGGTGCTCCATCCTGCATAAAAATGATGTTTTCAATTCCGTAGTGCTCGTTTTGCAGCTGTGGAATAACATAATTTTGTAACATTTGCAAGTATCGTTCACCATTTTCAGTTACAGATACGGCTTGTCCATTCTGCATTTCCTCGTAGAAATACGGACCAATAATAAAATCAGCTGTAAAACCGCACCAAACGGTGACTTTCTTGTCATGAAGACCTTTTGAACGATTTGTTGCGGATTTTCTGCAGACCAGATTCTACAGTTTTGAGTATTGACTCCACCATTCAGAGTAAAATGTGCCTCATCTATCCATAAAATACGGGATAACCATTCGGGTTCAATTTCCATCTGAGCCATTACTCGCAAAGAAAAATCGTACCTAGTAGCCAAATCTGCGTCCTTTAATTCAAACAGCATTTTCAGTTTATATGGATACATGTTTAGAATTTTGCGTAAAATTTTCCAAACCGTGGTATACGGCATTTGCAATCGCTTGGATATCGCATTTGCACTGCTGATTGCGAGTGAATTGCTTCTGGCTATGTCTTGATTTTCATGAAGAACCTCTGCAACTTGGACATCACTAATTATTGGTCTTCCTGATCTTGGTAAGTCAGTTACAGACCCTGTTCTTTCAAATTTTTGTATCAAATTACGGTACGCTTTCATTTGACAGGGTCCCGCTCTCAAACCCATTCTCGTGCGAAATCTTCGTAATCCAGCGGTGTAATTTCTGCCGGATTCATAATAGCACTAAACTAAACCAATTCGTGTTTGTAAATCCATGTTATTACAGTTGAGTCGTTTGAACTCAACGTTTACTTGAGTTTTAATTTCAAAATAAAACTTCAAATTGAATAATTTCGTTTTGACACTAGTGTCAACAATTGTTATGACAACGCTTTTGTTTCTCATAGATACGGTAAAATCCCATTCATTAAGCAACTAGATTTCGTTTATTTTATGTTACTAACTTAATTTATTAAAAAGTTGTAATGATTTAAAATATATCCCTTACTTTATGATAACCTGGTATATACGCATTCCAAATATAAGCTTTTAGAAATTTTAGTTAAATAAATTAAATTTCATATTACATAGTTGCGAATACGAAACCACAGATACTATAATCATGTTTTATAATTCAATCTATGCAAGACGAGTTTTTACAATGTGCTTAAATACAAAGAAAAAACCGATGGGATAATGAAACCCACAGTGATTAAATTGGCAACCAGATATCATTATACACTACATTGTATTCATGTTGTTAACAAAAAGAAACCACGACAGCTGTACATCTTTTACGTGTTTGTTATATTAATGGCATGCCCCTCTGAAACGAAAAAGTGGCAATAATGACATCGCTAGAGAGCCACTAGATCTAAATAATCCGATTACTTACAAGTCATCAGCACAAACAGATGTGGAGTTAAACATTAAAAAAATAGGTTTGGTTTGTCGTAAACACCCCATTGCTTATGGAATAATAAATGAAGATCCATGTGGTTAACTACGGATTTTCAGCGTAACTTACAAACACTGAATTACTTTGGGACGGCTTCCTTACCAGTAAATCACTGAATAAAAAATTGATGTACTTCAAGCTGTGGTAACAAAAAATTGTATCAAATCGACATCGAAAGAAAGAATCGTTAAATAGACCGAAGAGTCGACTAAGTCATAGTTTTCGAAGAAAAAAAGAAAGGTCCAGAAAGCACATGCCACAGGAAGATGATCGAACATTAAACAAAGTCAGCGCGAGGACTGAAGGTAAGAAAAACTAGCTAAAGGAAAGGGAAAGTAATGTGAAGCAAAAGAAACGAAGAAGGAAACTAACATGCAAAAACATTAAAGAAACAACACAAGATCCGAAGGAAGAAGGCATAACATAGTTGAGCATGCGTGTCTGCATGTTTGAGACTACGCGCGCGCACGGTATGTGTACGTGCATGTGTGCGTGCGTGCATGCGTGCGTGTGTGTTGAGCGTGTTGAGAGTGTGTTGGACCGCTGTAGTTACCTCTTACGACGGGCACGCCGTACCGTAAGATTCTAATCCGGACCCACTGGTGAGTACGAGTAGCGAAACAAACAACCAAAACCAGAAAATTATTTAGTAACGAGCACAAATTCTGAGAATCGACTATTAAAGTAATGCAGAGTCAGCATTTAAATTTGGGACGCGAGAACTAAGGGTGGGTTTACGACGTCTGCGTCGTTAGAAAGAAAATGAAGCGAGATCAGGGATATCATGATTTTGGGATGAGCAGGTTTGAGGTCTTTGACGTGGCAGATGCTCTTGGCATTGGAAGAATCGGTAAGTTCATAGTTCCAAGGAGAAAGAACTTTAGTCATGAGGAAAGGACCAAGGAATTTACGGGTAAGTTTAGCATTAAAGTGACGCGAAGCGTCAGAGCGGGCAATATTACGGCGCCAAACCGGATCTCCTACTTGAAAGGAAACAGGACGACATCGGAGGTTCTAATGGTTATGTGGGTTACGGTTGGCAGCGGAAAGCTTCTTGAGGGCATGTTAGCCGATATTTTTGAAATGTTCTGGATCAGTGAAGGATGTTCACGATCGGGAATGTACATGTCGTTTATTTTGGGACACTTGTCTAAATTAATTGCCTTAGGGGAGATGTTCTCGACCAAACAAGTCGATGAAAGGAGAACGGGCAGTGATTTCGTATTTGGACGTTCGGATGGCGTAGGAAATTTTAGAAAGGTTTACAAAGGTTTCGATGCACCATCGTTCTGTTAACTTAAGAGAGGTTTGCATCAAGTTGCACACTGCACTTGCTCGAATTTGCCGATTGTCACTTTGGTTATGTCGTGCGCATATCCTATCGTTTAAAAGCCAGCCTCGTTAAAACGTCGGAGAAGGCCGTCGACTAACAAATTCCATTGTAGTGGTGTCAAGACCCCGCCCTGGGAACGGCCTTTCCCCACCGTCTTAATGATTTTAATGTCGCCTACACTAACATGTACCCTACGGCATCGCAGAATCTGTAGGATTAGTTGTTAAAGAGTGTTCTCAGCCCCGTGTTCCCGTTGGGCTTTGTCGATGCTTGCGAAGGTGGTTTCACTGAACACACCTACGATATCAACAAAAACACATAAAACTGAGATCTTTTTGCTGAGGGATTTCTCAATCCGACCTACAACTGCGTGAATGGCAGATTCCGTGGATCTTCCTGGTAGATAAGCTTGCTGATTTGGATGGAGTACAAAACACTGTATTATCCCCTCTCGCATATAATTGTCGCACAATATTTCCAGTGTCTTTAACGGAAAAGACGTTAGACTGATTGGACGATACGATTTCGCTTGGGAATAGCCATTCCGGCCAGGCTTGCGGATAAAGCTCATCCTAATATTTAGCCGTTGGGGATGTATTTAAAGGCAATAGTGCCCCTGTATAGTACCACCAGGAATAGAACCAGCTCCTCCAGGCCCCACTGTAGTATGGTAGGAAAGATGCCGTGTAGACCTGAGGACTTGAACGGTTGAAGGGTTGAAATAGCCCATTTTACTTTCTCTTTGACCACCACCAGTCTGCCTCATATGGGGCAGGCGAAGGTATGTCTGCCGTGAGGAAGTGACGAGAGCTACACTCCCAAGGAAGTGTGTTTCTGCAAGTAGTTCCGCAGTTTCCTTCTCGCTATCCGTATACCTGGCATCTGGGCGTTTCAGACAGCATAGTAGGTGACGAAGATCTTTATAAAGAATTCTATTGATTCGGGAAGTTTTCTTAACAGACTCTACTGAATTACAGAAGGTCTTTTAGGAGTCTCTCTGTCGTTTCCTGATTTCCGTTTTGTATTGTTTTAAGGGGCTTTTGTAAGCCTCCCAGTCAACTATATTCTTAGTGTTTTTTGCCTTATTGAACAATCTGTCAGCAGTTTTCCTCAACCTCTGGAGCTCATCGCACCACCATGAAGTGGGGGATCGAGTAGAGGCTGTCCTTACCGGGCATACTTGGTTAAACGATTTTATAATAAAGGTCAGTAGAAAGTCATATTTTTTTGCAACTCTTCTATAGTCGTAGGTTTAGTAACGCCTTGCTGTGTCAAAAGCCGATCTGGCGGTCGGTCTACAAACACCGACTTGTTGGTGGCTTTTGGATTCCTGTATTCTTTGTAGACAATTTTTACTGCCTTTATTTTGAAGTTCAATCATCTATGATCGAACAGGGTCGCATTCAGCGACACCTACCAGTTCGCAATATGTTTAGATATGCCTGCCGAAGCAAACATGATGGCGATTATTGTGGAGTGCTGTTTACAGGAAGGGCGAACAGATGGTCGTCCAGCGCCTTCTCAATTGCTGATTGCAGGACCACAGTTTGAGTCTTGGTGATTTTGCCCCAAGGGATGTTACTGTCGAACACCACCACGTGCCTTGCGGCTGCCTCCCATAGCCTCCACTAACAGCCAGAGCCACAGTAGAGCTACTCGTACACTCCCTTTTCCGTGGTCTTGTCAGCGGAGGGGTATCATCAGATCCTCTTGTTGCTTACGACCTTTTTGGCTTCAGCAGGCCTAGGGGTGAAAGTGGATGGTGTGGAAGTGGTTAGTGTGGAGGTGGAAGTTGTGCGACCAGCGTTATCCCTGGCATTATAATTTGAATAAGGGCCGCTATGCCTACGGCCACTTCCTTAATTCTCTACCCGAAGGTACTACATTGGGTTTAAACGCGAAAATATAAACGTGCTTCAAATGTAATTTAGCTTCAAAATTAATCAATCCTAAATAAAAATCTAACAAACTAAAACAAAAACTAGAAATAGGGTTTGAGTAATGGTATCCTTAGCGTTGATTTTGAAGTGTGCCCGATCAACAAGACACAAGCAAAGGTAAAATGGGAGGGTTCCGTAATACCGGATAGTAGTCGCCAGCTCTGCTTACCGGTGCTACCTGAAGGGTCGTCTTAAAACTATCCAAATCTAGCTAGCTAATTTTAAAAATGCATTCAAATTTTTTAAGCATTTGCCAAATATTTTAATAGTCAATCGAGTTATTTTGCTTACTCTATATATTTACAAATTCGTGCTCCCTGGTCTAAGTATTTAATTCTAAGTAAAGAAGAATGTAATTATAATGTGTCAAGTTAGGGAACGTTAGGGACGAATACGTCCCTAACGTTCGCTAACTTGACACATTATAATTACATTCTTCTTTCCTATAAATACTGCGCCCAAAAAATAAGCGGCAGAACGTCAAACAAATTACATCAAGCTACAAAACAATACAATGCGGCCAAAAATATAAATATTAAAATAAATATAAATATATAAATAAACAAAATAAATACATAAATAAATAAATAAATATCTAAATAAGCAAAAGCATGTAATAGTGCATAAATTAGCAAAAGCATCACCCAAATTATCAATTGCACTCGCATAAGCATTACACTCAAAAAACGCGCTCATTAAATTATTTCAAAATCTCCTTATTAATACAAATCAATGCTTATGCGAGTACAGCCACCACAATTTTATTCCTACCTCGTATATAAATTTCTCCAGCGTTATTATTAATGGCATCAGACTGCGCTGTCAAACGAGCCTTCCTTCTGTGTTATGCACCAATGATCCGTTTCTTCTGTGGGCGCTGTTGTTGCCTCTCTTCTGGGTGATCTACTACCACGGATTGGGGCGGTTTCTGGTCATGTGGCACTTCCGGAGGGAACTGCAACATATCTCCAGGTGTCCGAAAACGCGCCCTCTGGATTAACTACACTTGTTAAATCTATGCTAAAAAAGTTTGATCTTCCTAGCTCCCCACCCACCACGCAGCCATAATGGGATGCCAGAACCGACACCAGGGCTACCAGGAAGATATAGCTCCCTTAGCTTGGGATACATACGAGCCCGCATACCACTTTGTGACGACACACAGTAACGGCTGTCCGCCCTCTGACTACAAGAACTTACACAGTCGGCAGTCTAACCCAACGACACAGCCGATTGATCGATATGGGTTAGTGTCGATCTACCTCCTAAGTGAAACTCGTACCAAAGTGGTGTGTTGCCAGACTCAAGGAACTAATTCCGCCTCAGGTGTGGCTCAACCACCAGGATCCCATCAGCCAACCGAGGTCACCTCGTACGACACAAATACGAGGTGGCGTTACCCTGTACAGACCCTACATGTGATTTTTCAATGCTCGCTCCCGAAGGTACTACATTGGCCAGAAAGCGAGTTTTTTTTTACCTAGAAATTTTGAATTTTGCCGAGCCCTTGCTGTTCAAAGCAAGGTAGGGATCTTTAATGTGCGTGACAACACTCACACACGGGACCTCTATTTTACCTCTATTTCAAACGAGGGCGTATTTTTGTGAAAAATGCTCACCCAACATTTTTCAAGCGGACCGTGTCAAGACTCGAACCCGAGATCTAGGGCGTAGTAGTCAGACGCATACCAACTACGCCTACCCTGTACAGACCGCTACCCGCTCAAGCAACAGTAGGGTTTTTTGGTGGTTTGGTCCGTGATATGGGATTAGCCTAACTATCATCATGCAGGGTTTAGTACACACTGGCTTACACTCATTGCTCCGTATGTTGTGGTTTTTAGGTCACTCGACGCTCTGGATCCACACGAGTGCAAGGTTTATTCTGCCACAAAGTCCGATGGCAGCGTCGATTGTTCGATCGGTGCCCCCACCCCACCCAACCTCGCCACCTGGGAACACGCCCGATGGGTAAACTACAGCCACACGAGCTACAGAAGAAATATTTTAGATATTAATTTTGTTTAATTGAAATTGATGGACCTGTTCCTGTTGAAGTTTAGTCATTGTCGTACGAATTAGACCAGTGACAAGATTTAAGTTTGTTTATTCTGGTGTGTATTGATCATCTTCTTTCTACCACAACCGCAAGGTACGCTATATACATTTGGTGTCTTAAGGTTATTTTAAAGTTTTTAGGAAATTATGAAATTTGTAATTTTCTAGAGGCGGATTTCGAAGCCGCTGAGATTGTATGTTCTTACATTGCAGTTTAGCCTATCGTATTTTCGAATTATTTTCATATCCAAATCTTTGTTATTTTATGTTAGTTAAATTAGCAATCTTAATTTGGGTGTGATTGAATGTGATTTTGATTATGGATTCTTCTTTTAACGATCACCGCTTAGAAAGAGGTTCCGATGCATTCATGTTTATTATACCGTTTAACGGTTTTTGATGTTTGATATTATAATTATCGAGATGAATTGGTATTCCGTTATAATTATACGTTTACTTTCTACTCACAAATCCGCCTCGTGCACATGTTATCTTTCACGTTAGTATTAGAATCAAAGTTGCTTTCTAGAACTTATTAATTCATAATATCCTAGGTCATGTGGGTCCTTACGTAGTACTTTCAGGTGATCTGGTTATGATGTTCTGATTCTCTAGCGTCACTTTCCTATTGCTTCGTAGTAATAGAGATTACTTTTATTTATACGTTAAAATACTGGTATGAGCTTTTTATACATAAACACTAAAAGCATGCCACGCATAGGAAATATGTGCACAAGTTTCTGTATGCGTAATTAAGTTGCAAATGTCTTTAACATTAGAACTGAAAGCACTGTAATTTGTTAAGCTGCGGAACGCTTTTCTATATTGAAGCTTCACAATGTAGATTTGGGTCTAGTGTCGTGTAATTGAAGATGTCCATGGTTGTAAGTAACCTTGACCGGGGTTACGCTGAATGCAATACGGCACTTCGCGGAAGTGGTTGCAGTCGAATTTCAATGGCTTCAGTACATAGCGGCTGGCGGGCTGACGCTGGCGGAAGGTTGCTTGCTTGATCGGTAGAAATTGGAGCGCATTGATGGCAAAATACTCCCAAATCTGGCGTGCTTGTTGACTTCACGTACTCTAGGAGGTGGTGATCATGGCCGTGGATTTGGAAGTGGAGCGAGTCCAAGCGAGCTATGGCAGTAGCCTGTTCGTAGTGTTGTGAGAGTTCAATTCATTTTATCTCATTATATTTGGTGGTCACACTCTTAGTGCACTAGGACTTTAGTGACTTCCGTCTTGCATTATCCTTAAGTTTTCTTCAAAAAGTTTAGTGGCATTCTTAAAGAAAGAACAAAAGAAATGATTTGTTCTAGCGGTTAGAGCTCCTTTTATACCGAGGTTTGTTTGTATTGTACGTTCGGGCGGTTCTATTTGTATTTCGAGGGGTGTTGGACGAGTCCATTATTGATCGGGAGGTGTTTTATATGTGCATGCTATTTATTTGTATGCTGCGTGCTTAGTGGTACTTAGTCAGGAGTATGGTTGATTGCATACTCTTACATAGTCATCGTTTTTTCACATTCTTATGTAGTTTTATTTTCGCAGAGTACTAAGTTCTTACGTACATACTACTAATACATAGTTCAACCACTGCCATTATTCTGCTTTGATTTATGGTGCACTGATAATTATTCCCATGGATTCTGATTCAAATTCATAACCATGCTCTCGTATGTAAAGTAATTATTCGTTTTCTTGATTTATTAAGAAGTTGGTTTAGAAAAGCTTGTTACTGGCTTAGGTTGTATTGAAGTGTTTGTTGTTCCTTGAGTTTTGGTAATTATTTGTGTAAACATTTGTTGATTTTTAAATTTGCGTTAAGTGTTTAATTAGTAAAACAGTTCATATAACATTCTGTTGCTGATTCAAATTTAAACTGAGCTTGAAGTATTATACTACGAGCTACAGCGTTTTAACTTATGATTACTGGTTTTTGACTATATATGGCGATCCACTAGTTAGTGATTTAGAGCGCTTTGTTTTAATACCCCACTTAATTACTGGCGAGAAATCATCAGTTCGTACATGTCGAAGAAGGAATGCTTGTTTCTAACTTGTGGGTGAAAAGCCATTTATTTGTCTTACTTTAAGGAATTTGATCCATCTGTAATTAAATTGTTTCACACTGATGAGAAACTATTTGCGGATAGTTATAATCATTAGAGTTCGCCGTTGTGGCAAAAGGTACTTTAAAGTTAATTTTCATTGCAAGATACTTGCTGAATTACCATATATTTTCTATACACGGTGCCCACAATCTATCTCCGTATATGGGTAACTTTTTTATTATAGAAGATACAATGTTGGTTAAATTAGCAAAGTTGAAGAGAAATTTACGAGTAGTATGATGCTTTTTTGAAAACTCACCTAGATGCTCAACTTTTTTAGATATTTGAAAAAACTGAAATTTGCCATTTTCTTCAAACGCTAATAACTTTTAACGGTTTAACCTATAGAGAAAATAAAACTGCTTGTAAGGAAACTTTTACGTAGAATTCAATAGCGTATATGACAATTTTAATTGGAAATGGGTTTTCAAGCTACAAACATAACCTCACTTTTTAAATGGAAACCATAGTTCAATATAACCCAAATGGAAAGGTTTTTCTTTTCTGATTACCCTGATGTAAGGGTTGATGTACTTATTTTCAGTAGTTTCTTCATAATAAAGAAAAACGATTTATTTATTTGCGGGCTTCAAGGAGTCCATGGATACATATTTTAAATAAACAAAAACAACTGGCATTTGTCAGATATTATTAGTTAAAGTGTTTATTTGCTCTGGGTTGCAAATTTTGTGTAGAAGACTTTTAAATTTATTTGATTATAATAGAGAATGTATACAAACGACGAAAAAATGACATGCTCTTTTGTTACTATGTCTGTAACAGAAATTGTGATGCTGCTGGTGATATGTATTATGAAAGATATTTGGAAAGAAGGCAGCCAGATAAACGATTGTTTTCTAAATTAGAAAACAATTTAAAAGGTTTGGTGCTTTACAAAACCCAGTACTGATAAAAGAAAATTCAAAACTGATGATGAAGAACGTGTGTTAGCCTACATAAATTTTAAGCCAACAGCGTCCACCCGAGAAACTGCAATTGAGTGCGCTACTTCTACAGAAAAAGCTCGCCTAATTTTAAAACAAAACCGCTACCAACCATACAAAACCCATGTTAGCAATACACTGTATCATGGGGATTGTGAGAGAAGACAACAGTTTTGTAGGTGGTTTCTTAATGAAACAAATAATAATCCTGGTTTTAGTCACACTATTATATTTACCGACGAAGCAAAATTTACTAACAAAGGCATGTTTAACAGAAAAATACAGTCTACTGGAGTCAGGAAAATCCCATTTAACAGAAGAAAGGCGGGATCAACATCAATTTTCGATAAATGTGTGGTGTGCCATTTTTGGTAATAAAATACTTGGGCCTTTCTTCTATAATTATAATTTAAATGGTGTACGCTATTTAAATTTTCTACAAAACGAATTGCGAGAAATGCTCGATAATTTGCCACTTTATTTACTGCAAAACTTATATTATTTTCAGCATGACGGTGCACCTGCTCACAATGCTCAAGCCGTTTCTGAATATCTTGATAATAGTTTTCCAAATTGGATTGGCAATGCAGGTCCTGTTCCATGGCCGGCAACGTCACCAGAACTATCGCCACTGGATTTTTTTCTTTGGGGTACTGTAAAGGATGTAGTGTATGCTAAAAATCCAATAACATTGAGCAACTCAAAGATAGTATTACAGCAGCTATTGCAAGTATAAAACCACAAACGTTAAATAAGGTGCACCAAAACCTAATTAAAAGGTGCGAAATGTGTTTGCAAGCTAATGGAGGTCATTTTGAGCATATGTTAATGTAGGAGTGGGCATATTCGCATTAATTAATTTTGTTTCCTTTGATTAAGTTATTTGTATTGTATGGATAGTTTATTTTTAAGTATTTTATTTTTCTTAGTTTATAATAAATTTAGTTACAATAAACTTGTGTTTCCATTATTGATTTTACACATTTTGTTTGTTTGTAATATGTATCCATGGACTCCTTGATGTCCGCAAATAAATAAATCGTTTTTCTTTATTATGAAGAAACTACTGAAAATAAGTACATCAACCCTTACATTAGGGTAATCAGAAAAGAAAAACCTTTACATTTGGGTTATATTGAACTATGGTTTCCATTTAAAAAGTGAGGTTATGTTTGTAGCTTGAAAACCCATTTCAATTAAAATTGTCATATACGCTATTGAATTCTACGTAAAAGTTACCTTACAAGCAGTTTTATTTTCTCTATAGGTTAAACCGTTAAAAAGTTATTAGCGTTTGAAGAAAATGGCAAATTTCAGTTTTTTCAAATATCTAAAAAGTTGAGCATCTAGGTGAGTTTTCAAAAAAGCATCATACTACTCGTAAATTTCTCTTCAACTTTGCTAATTTAACCAATATTGTATCTTCTATAATAAAAAAGTTACCCATATACGGAGATAGATTGTGGGCACCCTGTATAAGGCGTACATTTTGTGTTTGGTTGAAAAGCTTTTTATTAGCTGAGGTGCATTATGCTACTATGTATTTCCTAAAGAGCTATTTTTCTATTTTTAATAAAATTTACCGTGGCATTTTGTAAAAAATTTTAGTCGATACTCCGTGTACATGTACAAAACTGTTAAAAATGCGCATTAAATGTGTGCTGGGATTTGATTCTCTGGAATGGGTGAGGTGGCCGTTCATTACTAGTTGGAAGTAGCCGTTACTCCTGAAACTAATTATATGTGGCAGCATTTTTTGGTCAGGTGTTTTGGGTATAAAAATTCCATCTCTCGCTGAACTAAAAAGTTGACTACTGACGATTATTGCGAAGGATGGCGATGATTAGACGAGTAGGCGTTTGTGTTTTTGGTATGTAAAATGACTTAGTATTCTATTAGGACGCATAAAAATACTTTATTACATGTATGCGAGTTAAGGTTCGGGCCTTTGGAGCGGTGTTTTTAAAAACAATTCCGAAGACTTAACAAATTTATTTTAACTTGAAACAGAAATTACAATGGAATTTTGAATAACTTATAACATAATAACTTTAATCAAAAAACATTTAATTAATTGTTACAAGGTGAGTAGCTTGAACAACGAAGTATGGAGTTCAAAGACTGACTGCCGGACCTTGAGCTCCCGGGCTTTTTATAATAACCTGCCCCTCACACGGCTGTGGGAACTTGCAGATCTCATGTCTGCTTTTCTCTTAATTGTACACTTTATTAAAATGTAACAATCTTATTTCTAAGTAGTTGCGGTATGTTAACCGCCTGTGACCTGCCACCTGCAGTATCACTGCCCTCTCGGATGCAAAGTTGCATTCCGTTCTCATGAACTGTCGATAACCTCTCTGGGTTATCCTTGTATTACAATGTTGCAATGAACATATACTTTATTTAACAATTTCTAATAATTCCTATTAGATTCGATATATTCAATACATGTAGATAATTGGGGATACATAACTTGCGTTTGTATTTTTGGTATGCAAAATGACCTAGTCTTCTATCAGGAAGATAGAAAGTACATCGAGGAACGGTAGGCCTTTATTCCTTTTAATTTCTATAGTTTAATTTATTTCTTTATTACTGTTCTTTAAGTGGTATCGAAGGTTTGAAGTATTTATTCGCCATAAAGGTCGTCCAGGAAGGTGTCATTTATATACTGCTACGAGATATTTTTACTGTTCTTTATTTGGGCCAATATATAAGTCTAATTATTCACAAATGCAGAGAAAACTTTCTGTACTGAGATGCCGCTACATATATCACTAATGATAATTACTCCAACGTTTACTAGCCCTAACTTCTTTCTCAACACGACGATTGCACTATATTTAATACAAAGTTCTATTATGCACACATCTACACATCCTACTTGTGGATTCATATTCTGACTGAAACTAAAAATTCTACTAATTAAAATAGAATCAAAAAGTCAGAAATTTTGAGACTTTTTTAGATTATTTGCCTTTGTATGTTTAATATTGGTTCTATAAATATATTCTTGTAACTGTCAATCAATACAATGTAGGTTTAATGGTTTTGACTTTTTCAGTTCTAGATTCCTCGGCGCCTTTTTTACACCAACCCTCTCTTAAGGCTGTTCTGTTATAGAATACTGTGATTCATGCGCTAGAAGCCATGCGATGGTAAGAACAGTCAGAATCATTTTAGTAGTTTCCCTATAGTGCAGTTTTTATAGGTACGGTAATGTTTCCTCGAGGATAACAAGTTTCGAATAATATCTCAGAAGGCTGTTTTCCTGCTACTTTACGTAATAGTATATTGTATACCCAGTAGGAATAGCTCAACATTCCCGGACGACGTGAAGATTGTTGTCGATGCGCAAGCCGAGACAAGTAACACGGAGTCCGGGAATGTTGCTTTTCCTACGTGGTATACATACTATTTTTTCGCAAATCGTTAAAAATGACAGAAATTAATATACTAATTTTAAAAAAACCTAATTAATTTTATTTATAAATAAATGGTGCTCTCAAATTCTTAGTAAAAATTTTTGCGTAACCATGGAAATGTTCCTATCAAGATATTGAATTGTCAAACTCGACACATTGAAATATGATTGTTGGTATTTTTGAAAGTAACAATATAATTGTAATAATGGTAAAATACCTGAAAATATTACACAACTTACTTCAGAATCAAATACATTCTGAAGTTAATTGTTTGGTATATGTACATAATGTTTTAAGATTGTTTAAATAGAACTTACCATGAAAGCATGTTCTCAGTCATTTTTGTAGTCCATATGTATACACATATTATTTCTGTACAGTACAGTAATGAATATTTCCTATCAGTGATTTGTCGTTGCTTGGCAACCACTAAACACTTGAAATATTCAACTTTTCTATAAGAAATTTTAGCAGAAATGTCAAAATTTCTGAACGATTTGCGGAAAAGAATATATCGGTACAGAATGAAACTTTATTACGATACGCGAAAAATAAATGCTTAATTTTTAAGTAAAACATATATTGAACCAAGCACTTCCATACTGGTTTTTAAGTCAAGCATCTAACAACCTCAATGTTTGAAACTGGAGTACGCATAAAGCATTTAAAATGAGCACATTAATTCTTGTTTGCTTAAGATAAAAATAGTATTTCCTTGATTTCAGTTCTTTTATTTTAAATCAAGAATGATCATACTTGAATTGCGTGAAATAGCTTTTTTTATAGTTGGACTAACAATTTATGGTGCTGAATTTTAAGCTGAAGGTTGTTGATTTCAAAACAGCGTATGTTTTAATTTTTGTTTGATTATGCTTTATTTGAGTAATAGTATATTACATTACTAGCGCGGAAAATGAGCCATTTCACACGAGTGGAAGAGTATTGTCGCACGAGGCGTCAGCCGAGTGCGACTATTCCACGAGTGTGAAATGTCACTTTCCACGCGAGTACTGTACACTATTTTTCCGACGACCACCACTAAAAACAATTACGAAATAGTTATTTTTATGCTTATTTGCAATAAATGTGTACGCAATAATGCAAGACAGACAGACACCTATAAAATTTATTTGACGTTTTGATGTTGAAAATTCGAACACCTACTTTGTTTTTATAAAATCCGCGAATCTGTTGCTTTTAGCGTATGCATTCTCAATTTTTATTGAAGAAATCATTTCAATTACAAACTAATATGAGTAATTACATCTTTAAGTAAAACGGAAACTGTCAGTATCGATTTAACTATGGGTATTTTAAACTGTTATTAGCCAAAACGAAACGAATGAATGCAAAAAGGTAGAAACCGGTTGTCGTTAGGGTTGCCTAGGTAACTAGCATACTAACATCAGTCATATCACTCTAGAGTTGAAAAGTATTTCAACACTAGAGTGATATGTACTATCGCACTCTAGAGTGATATACTTTACTTTCTACATAAATAAGTAGTGTGTAATCTGTTGTTTTCACAAGTGGTCGTCGGAAAAAACATTCTTGATTCCTGCATCAAATAAGAATCTATTTCATCTTATTGTAGCATGCGCGTTCTTAATTTAAGAACGCATTTCGTCTGATTCAAGAACATCCATACTGGAATTCAGCACTCTAACAATCATTGTCTCGACACCAGAGTGGGTGGTGCTATCTAGCAGGATACACTACTGCAACATATCAGTCAATATATAGGTAATCAAAAACATATTTATAATGCTGACAATTAATATACGACATTCATCATCATTAGGTCTTCAGTTTTGGAACTGGTTAGACGCGTACCCTCATCGTTTCCTATTCTGCACTAACCTACACATTTGTCTGAAATTTGCACAGTCTGCATTTATAACTATCTTTATCAATAGTCTAACCTAGGTGTACCTCTACTTCTCTTTTTTCTTATCTCTGCATCTAATATATTCCGCACTATTCCCTCATGTCTTAGTATGTGATCTATCATCCTATCTCTCTTATTTCTTACTATTTTCCACATACTTCTTTCTTCCTTTACCATTTCTAGTACCTCTTTGTTCCTAACTTTGTCTGTTCATGATATCTTCATCATACGTCTGTAGCAACACATTTCAAAGGTTTCTACCTTTTTCTTGTCCGCTTCTCCTACTGTCCAGGCTTCACAGCTGTACAGTGCTGTGCTCCACACATATGTTTTAAGCAATCTATTCCTTGTTTCTATGTTGATTGTCTTTGAACACAGTAATTGCTATTTCTTGTTAAATGTAGCATGACCTTGTGCTAATCTTTGTTTTATATCTTTTGTGTTTTTCCCATCTTGTGTTATTTGGCTTCCTAGGTAGCATAAATCCTTATCCTCTTGTAAGTTCTCGTTACCTATTTGTATTCTTGTTTTTGGTTTATTTTCCCCTCCTTGGCATACTAGAACTTTAGTTTTATTTTTGTTAATTTTCATACTGTATCTCTCTGTTAGAAGTTTCTATTTGATTAAAGGCAGCTTCTAACTCTACTTTGCTAGATGCTAATACCACTATGTCATCTGAAAATCTAAGCATATCAATCTTTGGTCACTGCATAGTAATTCCAAATGTCTTCCTGCTTTTGACAGTATTCATTGCCTCGTCTATGTACAAGTTAAAAATTAATGGGGACAGGGCACATCCCTGTCTCACCCCTCTCCTAAGATTTACTTTCTGTTCTAACTCTTTTACAGCAGTTTGCTCTTTGTATAAGCTATGTATTATCCGTCTATCCCTAAAACTCATGCCAATCTTTTTGAGTATTTCTAACATTTTTTTCCATTTTACATTTCCGAATGCTTTTTCCAGATCTACAAACCCTATATACACGCTCTCCCCTTTTCTATTGTTTTCTAGATTATCAACCTCAGAGCTAAAATAGTCTCTCGTGTACTCTTGTTTTGCCTAAACCCAAATTGATCTTCTCGTAGTATTTCTTCAGCTCGTTTTTCCATTCGTCTTTGTACAATTCTAGTTAATATTTTTGACACGTGTGCTGTCAGACTTATTGTTCAAAAATTCTCACATCTATTCGCGCCTCTCCTTTTTGGTATAGTTACTATCACGTTACGTTTGAAATGTTTGGGCATCCTGCCTGTTTCATACATGTAGCTTACAAGTTGGAAGAGACGTTCTGTTACATCTTGTCCAGCGGCTTTTAGAGTTTCTGCTTGCATCTTATCTGTCCCCAACGCCTTACAATTTTTCAGACCCTTTAATGCTAATTCAAGCTCATCTCGCAGTATAGGATATCCCAAGTCATCATTTTCAATGTCTGATTCCTGTTATAATGTGTTAGTTCCTCTCCTGCAAATAAATTCCCTATATATTCCTGCCATCTAACCACTTTTTCTACATTTTTTATAATGACGTGTCCTCTCGCGTACCTTATATTTTTGCTATACGGTTTTATATCCTTAAAATTCATTCGAATTAGTTTGTATGCTTCGTCTGTGTTTCTTATTTCCACCTTAGTTGGTACCTTTTTGCACTTGTCATTAATCCATTGTTCTTTAGCTTTCCTGCATTTGCCAATAATTTCCCATTTTATGGCGCTGTGTCTCTGTTTTCCTGTTTCGTTTGATCTATTTTTGTATTTTCGTCTTTCTTCTATTAAATTCAGGATATCTTTTGTTATTCATGGTTTCATACTTTCTTTTTGTGTATACCCCAGATTATGTCTGGCCGCCATGTCTAAGCTGGATTTTATGTTATTCCATTCTATTTCTACTTTCTTAGTATCAGAAATTTTTCCGATATCTTTCAGCAGTTCATTTGACTTTTTTTCTAATCTTTCTTGAATATCTTTATCTGTTAGTTTCTCAAAGTCAAAGTGCCTGTTTCCGTTTCTTTTTTCAAATTTTTAAATTTAAGAGCGGCCTTCATAACTACGATGTTGTGGTCAGTGCCTATATCTGCTTCTGGTTAGTCTTTACAGTATGTTACTTGATTCTTAAACCGTTGTCTAATATGAATGTAATCTATTTGATATCTTCCTATATCCCCTGACATTTTCCATGTATATCGTCTTCTTATCCCCCGGTAATTATTAAATTTTTATGTCCTTTTACGTATCTTAGTATGTATTCGATATCTTTGTAAATGGCTTCTACCTCTTCCTCACTGTGGTTGGAGGTGGGCATGTATACTTGTATTATTACTGTATTTACCGGTTTAGATTCTAATCTAATCATGAGTACTCACTCTATCGTTCTTTTGTAAGTAGTTTTCTATTCAGTGCCCTATCTTTTTTTTTGCGAAACTATCGCCACAGCAGACTTTTCTTCCTCTGATCCTGTATGAATTAGTTACCCTAAAGTCTCCGCTCCAAAAAAATCTCCCGCCTCTGGCCACCGAACTTCGCTGATCCCTACTATGTCTAGTGCTAACCTATCCATTTCAATTTTTAAGTTCTCTAGCTTACCTACTTGCTTCATACTTCTGACATTCCACGCTCCGACTCGCAGATTGTCCCCGATTTTTTTTTCCGATCACATCCTTTGAAGTAGTCTCCTCCCGGAGATCTGAATGTGAGACTATTTTACTCTGGAATCTTTTACCCTAGAGAATGACATAATGTTTATTACAATTTAAGTACGCTGTGTACTTGGGAAGTAATGTGGTAGTTTCCCGTTGCCTTCCACATAGCGGTAGTGTGTCTTAGAATGTCCTACCGACCCCTACGGTCTCTGTCAATCTAAGTGCCGAAAGAACCACCGTCCTCTTTTGGGAACCTGTCTTAGTCTGGTTTCTCACTATAGACCCTCCTACTTTGGTTGAACCTGTAGTTTGGCTCTTTAGATCACTGGAACGCGGAAGCCATTCCACCTGTTCTAGTAATCTAGAACATCTTCAAGGTGCAGGTCCATTCGGAATGGATACGACACTATAACTAATTATGTACAAGATTAACACGTTTGTGTGATAATAAGCACAAACAAGAACAGGTACATGTATATAAAAGTACATTAAGTCGTAATAAAAAAGCATAATGAGAATCTGTACAAGATTAACACGAGTGTCTGTTAGTGAACATAAACAAGAACAAATGTTTAAGTATTCAGTAAATAAAATATGGATATCTACATGATTAACACAAATGCGTGTTAATGAGCACAAACAAGAACATACGATTGTCTATCCCTACATATAATAAAAGCACAAACCTACAGGTAATAACCGCATTAAATTAGCATGAACAGGATTAACACGAGTGCGTGTTACTAAGTATAAATTAAAACAAATCTTTACTTAATTAAGGCAAGTACAATATAAATACAAGAATAACACGAGTGCGTGTTAATAAGCACAATGAAAACAAACGGGAAATAGACATGGATTCTATTTGCAATAAATATACAAACTTAAGCTGTCGTACTGCTATTATGTACTAATAAAAGATTATTATTAGCCCAAAAGAAGATAGGCACTTAGGAGGTGCCTCTCTGTGACGGTGGTGGAGCTGGTGTTTCCACGGCTGATTGTGAGATTTTGGATGGTCATTGAAGGAAGGCAAGGATCACCAATTTAGAAATTTAACGTTTTCGAACCCACTCTAAGATTGGTGCAAGGGGTTATTTTGACGTGCACACCGATGCCACAGTTTACTAGCGAACCGAATCACACCGATGTTTGTTACTATCTGTTTTAATTTAGTTATTGTCAGAATTGGCATATGTTTCAATTTATCTATAAATTAAAATAACCTGAATTGAATGCTATTCTGGCAATAATTTATCGAATTAATAAACTGTAATTTTTAAAATAAAAGGAATTTGTTGCCGGCGTTACCATATCCTCCGGCCTTAAAATAAGATTTTAACAAAATGAAAAATTCATATTAAATGGAAAAAAAGAGAAAAGAAAAGAAAACTATAAACAGCGCATGTATAAAAAAAGTTTACTGCGTGGGGAGTGAACACAGCTTTGCTACTGGACGGGTATAAACCCCATCTTTTGTACGTACTGTGACAACCCTAATAATGCAGTCTTTTCCGGGGTGAGTTTGTTCAATTACCCCTGTTGGCCACTGCAAAGGCGGGCAATTATCGCGCATCACTATCACGACTAGACCTGGCTTAACAGGACAGG
Source organism: Platerodrilus igneus (assembly GCA_036346225.1). NCBI lineage: Eukaryota > Metazoa > Arthropoda > Insecta > Coleoptera > Lycidae > Platerodrilus > Platerodrilus igneus. Next base: position 1,222,388 of record JARFIW010000845.1, on the reverse strand, counting down.
AAGGTGTATTCCACTTCTGTCGGGATTGTAGTTCACACAAGTATTCCCTAGACCATCGCTTCCAATAGGATTGAACAATTTGATCTAAAAGTTGCTTGCGATTTGCAAGCGTAAGCGCCTTTCCGGTTTCATCGGCAGCGGGCAAGAACTGCAACGGGGTGAGAGTTAAAAAATGAGCAGGCGATAATGCGAGAGATTCCGAAGGGTCTGAACTAAGCCAGCATAACGGACGTGAATTTAACAACGCTTCGATTTGTGTTAAAACCGTTGAAAATTCTTCATAAGAAAGTATTTGCTCTCCACAACTTTCATTAAATGACCTTTCACGCTTTTGATATTCCCCTCCCATATTCCTCCAAAATGAGGAGCCGAAGGCGGATTGAATTTCCAATCAATGCGCCTTTGACTAAGTTCATAGCCAATGGCATTTAGGCAATTTGAATTTCGGAAAATTCTTGAAGAGAATCTAAATAATTTTAGCGCCCACGAAATTTGTCCCGCGGTCGGAATACATAACCGCACATGGTCCCCTTCTAGCAAGGAAACGCTTAAATGCGGCAAGGAATATGTCGGTTGACAAACTTGACGCTAATTCTAGATGCACGGCACGAGTTGTTAAACAAACAAATATGCATATATAGGCCTTTTGAGCTTTAACTCCCGGTGTCTACTAAGAGTTATATTAAAGGTCCGTCAAAATCAGTGCCAGTATGCATAAATGCTTTGGCCTGATTAACCCTAGGAGACGGTAAGTCAGCCATAAGAGGAAAAGAAGGTCGAGGTTTTCTTCTGAAACAATGATTACAATTTTGAACACGAGTCCGAACCAAATTTCTAGCCGCTATAATCCAAAAACGCTGACGTAATAGAGAAAGCAGAAGATGTGGCCCTGTGTGTAAATTTTTTACATGAAAATGATCAATTAATAAATCGGTAAAACGATCTTTCTTAGGTAAAAGAACTGGATGCTGCTGATCATATGAAATATTTGCATTTGACAGGCGACCTCCAACTCTAATTAAGTTATTTGAAAGAAAAGGATTCAAATGTCGAAAGGGTTTCGAACAAAGTTGTCCCTTTTCCAGAAAAGTCTTTTCGGAGAAAAAATGTTTATCTTGCACTGCTAAAATTAGAATATTTTCCGCCGCAACAAGATCTTCCGCAGAAATGCGGTTCCTTTTAGGCAAACGTTTAACAAATCTCAAAACATAAACAGTTATGCTTAACAATTTAGAGTAAGAACTGCATCTATCAATCAGGGCGTACAAGAGATGAACTTCTGATTGTGTCACAGGAAGTGAAACCAATTTCTGTTCAAGTTTATTGTCAGCCAAAATAATTTCTTCCGTGTCAATGATTTTAATAGGCCAATCGCTTTCTTGAGAAAGAAGCCACGATGGCCCCTGCAACCACAACTCGGCATTAAGAAATTGATTTGGAGATATACCGCGAGACGCAGAATCGGCAGGATTTGAAATGCCATCAACATGAAACCAGCGAGTTACTGGTAATAAATTTTGAATTTTTGCCACTCGATTGGCTACAAAAGTTTTCCAACAATGGGGCGATTTATGAATCCAGTTAAGAACCACCATGGAATCAGAAAACGCAAAAACTTGTTTGATAGTGCATCGTGAGGAATATGTGCGAATGATGCAATTTAATAGTCTTGCAAGCAATAAAGCAGCACATAACTCCAAACGAGGAATAGTGACAGTTTTTATTGGAGCCAATTTAGCTTTACCGCATAGTAAAATAATTTTTACTTCGCTATCCAGAGACACTGTTCGGGCGTATACGACGGCACTGTATGCCTTTTCAGAAGCATCGCAAAATCCCACAAGTTGTAATGACGTTACTGATGAATATCCGATGTGTCGGGATATTTTAAAGTCGGAAAGTTGAATTATTTCTTGCTGAAAGGTATTCCACAAACCTTTAATATATGGAGAGGTTTCTTCATCCCAAGACAACTTTAATATCCATAATTCTTTGATTAGTAGTTTGGCAAAAATTGTCACGGGAGATAAGAGCCCTAATGGATCCCACATTCTAGCTACAGTGGAAAGAATATTTCTCTTTGTACAGATTTCATTTGGATCTTTAACCGCAAATGTTAAATTATCAACCTTTGGATGCCATTGAAGACCCAATACCTTTAAAATATTGCTTTCGAAATCTACAACATTGTCCATTCGAATATTTTCAGATATTTCGTTTGTTAAATGCGAAGAATTTGTGGCCCATTTAACTAACTGAAAACCTCCGGCCGTGAAAAGCCCGAGCAGTTCATGATAAAGGACTTTGGCATTATCTAAAGATTCCACCGAAGAAATTACGTCATCTACATACATATCTCTTTGTACAACTGCGGATGCAAGCGGAAAATTTTTTGCTTCATCTAATGCTAGCTGAAGTACAGTACGTAGAGCTAAATATGGAGATGATTTGACACCAAAAGTAACTCTTGTGAGTTGATACGTTTGTAATGGTTCATCGGTGCTGAATCGCCAAAGCAAACGTTGATAAGATTGATGTTCGGAACATATTTTTATTTGGCGAAACATCTGACGAACGTCAGAAATTAAGGCAAATTCCATTAATTGAAAATTATTTAATATGCAAAATAAATCGGTTTGCAATTTTGAACCGGCATAAAGGCAGTCATTTAAAGATTTATTAAATGCATCTTTAGACGATGCATCAAAAACGATGCGTAAAGGGGTAGTAACCGATTCTTCCTTAAACACCCCGTGATGAGGAATAAAGTATCCTTTTAAATGAGGAGTACAATTTGGAATAAGGTTTATATGACCTTGCTCAATATAATCTTTCATCGCCGCACTATAGGCTACTCTGTATGACGGCGATAAAGAAAATCTTTTTTCTAGAGAATAAAATCTGCGCAAAGCTGTAGAAAAGGAATTTCCTAAGTTTGGCGGATATTCTGTAAAAGGTAAAGGAACAATGTATCGACCAGTATCATCTCGTTTTGTTGAAGTAGAGAACAATTCTTCACATTTGATATCATCGGAACTACGAGTAACGACTTCACCTACTTCTTCAAGCTCCCAAAATTTCTGAAGCAAAGGTTCTATGACCTCGGATTCTTCAACACACCAATAAACCTGTAAATTGGTCGTGACATTTTGAATTGGAGTTTGACCCATAATTATAAATCCTAAAGTGGAATTTATGGCAACGGGTAAATCGGGACTTGAATATTTGAATGATTCCAAAATATGTGGTACAAGTTCAGCACCTATAATTCCGTGAATTTCTCCAGGACGAAAGAAAGTTTCATCGGCTAAACGTAGATTGCTGAAATGTTTACAAACTGCTGGGTCGACAGCACAAGATGGCAAACGATCCGTGATTTTGTCTAACACAAACGCTTGCATTTTGTATTTAACATCTGCATCATGTTGAGATGTAAATGCTATTTGCGTTTGACCGCGAACAGGTTTGAATGACGCACCGATCACTGAAATAGACGTGTAAGTTTTATTTACAGGTAATCGAAGCAATTGACAGCATTTAGATGTAATGAAGTTACATTGACTAGCACTATCAATTAGGAATCTAAACCGCAGGGGAGTACCCATTGTTGAATCAACTTTAACGATCGCAGTCGCTAAAAGAATCGTGTAATTTTTATCTGAACCTTCCTTAGTAGACGTTGAACAAAGACTCACATTAATTGCTTCATTTGTATCTATAGGATTAGATAACGCTTGATTATTTGTGTCAACAATCGGACTAAGAATATGTAACACTGAATGATGACGGTTACTGCACAACCTACATGAATACGTGGAAGGGCATAACGACAAAGCGTGCTTAGAACTGAGACAGTTAATACACAATTTTTGATCTTTAACAAAAGAAATTCGATTTTGCGGAGAAAGATTAAGAAATTTCTAACACCTAGCTAATCGATGATGTTCGCCTTTACAATAAGCACATTTCAAATTGTCGTGATTATTTACTTCTTTTGTGGCGAAGGCATGTAAGACCTTCGTCCTGTTTGTGTGGCCATTAATTTGCTTTGTTTTGCTACTGCTGGTTCGATCTAAAATTTTAACTTGTTCTTTACGAACGTGGCTAGCTCATCGTAAGTAGGAATCGAACCTCCCTCAAAAATTCGTCGGGTATGATTGTCTAGCTTTGATAAAGCAATAGAAGTAAGAATAAAATCAGACAAGTTTGTAATGTTTAATTTACGAAGAGCATTGATTGCAGAGTCGACCTTTTCTATGAATGAATTTAGACTGATAATACCTTCCGTTTGAAGCGCTTTAAAGTCGAAAACCTGAGAAAGATAAGTGTTAGCTAAAGCGCGTTTATCTTTGTATTTTTCAATTAAAGCGGCCCATAGTATAGAGTAATTTTCAGCCGTCGGTAGCATACCAGAGCTTAATGCCAGAGCTCTACCCCGTAATTTTCCTAATAAATAATGCATTTTGCAAGTATTGTCTAAATTAGAATTATTATGAATAAGGCTTTTAAATGTTTCGTAGAAAAGAGGCCATTTTAGAAAATCGCCGTTAAAATCAATTAGATCAATTTTTGGGAGACGAACAGTAGCTTCAGCTGCGTGCATAGTTTGATTTTGAGAAGATTGATCGGTAACTTTCGAAGTGATTAGACCGGTAGCAACATCCTGAATGTAACAATAAAGTTCATCGATAGCGTTTAATTCATTGTAGTTCGGTTTAAATTCTGGATCCGTTTCAAACCTATCGTATTGATTTCATCTATGATTTCATCTAATTTACGTTTTGTGTCATCTAGGGTTGCGTGTCTTATCTTAAATTCTTTTAAAATCACCGAATCTCGAATGTTTTTACTTTTATAGTAAAGAATTTGAATTCTTTGGAAATAGGTTTCCTTTTTAGATTGAAGTGATTTTAATCTATTAACAGCTTTACTCGTTGTAATATTAATAATTCGGTGATTAATAACAAATTGCTGATGTATAACAAATATGTAAATTTAGAACGAAAGATTTGTATTGTTTACGCTATTTCAAATGTACTCACTATTGCAAGGATAGATAAGCGAATTTGAAATAGAAAAGCATATGCGATAACAGAGCGCGAAAGGTCTGTTTAACATACACCTGTTTATGTTATCTATAGTGAACGATTCTTGTAAATGAACTGTGGCATGAACGAGCAAAATAACCCTTATAACCCGGTATTTAGTAAAGTGCTAAATTCCCGCTACTAACAACCCGTGCCCGAAGGTAACCAAAATATTAGCGCTCGGTTAAGACACAGTGGACTGTAATTTTTTAAACATGAACAAACAAAAATAAAGCAATGAACTTACCCAAGATCTGCAGCTCACTTTAAATAGGCGTTTAAAGGGTGAGATTTAGGATGGTCATTGAAAGAAGGCAAGGATCACCAATTTAGAAATTTAACGTTTTCGAACCCACTCTAAGACTGGTGCAAGGGGTTATTTTGACGTACACACCGATGCCACAATTTACTAGCGAACCGAATCACACCGATGTTTGTTACTATCTGTTTTAATTTAGTTATTGTCAGAATTGGCATATGTTTCAATTTATCTATAAATTAAAATAACCTGAATTGAATGCTATTCTGGCAATAATTTATCGAATTAATAAACTGTAATTTTTAAAATAAAAGGAATTTGTTGCCGGCGTTACCAACTATATTCATCATCATCACCAGGTCTTCAGTCCTGGAACTGGTTGGACGCCTACCTCTGTTGTTGCCTATTCTAAGCTAACCTAAACGTTTTCCTGAAATTCCTACTGCCTACATCTTTCACTATCTGCGTGTAATAGTTCGATCCAGGTATAATTTCACCTCTCTTTTTTTCTATCTCTGCTTGTAATATATCCCGCACTATTCCCCAATTGTTTTAGAACGTGTCGTGTCGTTCTATTTCTCATATTTTATGTTTTCTAAAAAACTTTTTCCCCTATTATTTCTAAAATCTCTTTGTTATTAACTTTGTCTGTTCATGCTATCATCATCGTACATCTGAAGCACGACATTTTAAAAGGCTTCTACCTTTTTCGTGTCTGTTTCTATTACTGCCCGCTCCTATTTCATAGCCACACAGTACTCTGCTCTACACATATGCTTTCAATAATTCTTTCCTGGTTTCTATGTGTGTTGTCTTCATAGCAGCTACTCTTTCTTGTTAGATACAGTTCTGTTCCCCTTCTATCGTTTTCTAAATATATACCCTATTCCACCGATAATCAGTGGTATGTGAATGGGGTTAAGCAACCTGCGGCTACCAAAAACCCCCATCACTTAACCGTTCGCCGAATTAATAGTTTTCTAATAAATCTCAGGATTAGTCGAAAATATTGCAAAACCAACACCTGAGTTGTTTATAATAATCATCAGGTTTAAGTGAAATTATTTTTTTCCTCTTGGAAACGGTTGGAAGCGAACCTTCATTGATTTCTATTCTGAGCTAGCCTACATATCTGCCTGAAATTTCCACAGCGTAGATACTGCTCGGTTCCTCTTCTATTGTTTTCTAAATATACACCCTATTTCACCGATATTCAGTAGTGTGTAAAGTGGGGCGGCTCCGTAGCGTTGTTGGTATGTTTGTGACTACTACGCCCAAGATCCCGGGTTCGAATCCCGACACGGTCCGCTTGAAAAATGTTAGGCGAGCATTTTTCAGAAAAATACACCCTCGTTTGGATGAGAGGTAAAATGGAGATCCCGTGTGTGAGTGTTATCACGCACGAAAAAGATCCCTACCTTGCTTGGAACAGCAAGGGTTCGGCAAAATGTTAAATTTTCCAGGTAAAAAAAGCTCACTTCCTGGCCAATGTAGTTCTTCGGGTGGAACATTGAAAAATCACATGTAAGGTGTGTGAAGGGGGTTAAGCAACCTGTCGTTACCAAGATCCCCAACACTTAGACATTTGCCGAATTAGTAGTTTTCCAATAAATCCTTTCGCACAGTCAACATTAGTTGAGAATATGGCAAAATCAACACCTAGATTGCTTATATCATCAGGTTCAAGTACAATTATTTTTTTGTCATTAGGTTTTCAGTCTTGGAATTGGTTGGACGCGCACCTCCATGGATTTATATTCTAAGCTAGCCTAAACATTTCCCTGAAGTTCCCACAGCCTACATCTTTGGTCTGTGTGCAATAGTTTAACCTAGGCGTAGCTCTACCTCTCTTTTTTTTATCTCTGCTTCTAATATATTCCGCACTATTCCCTCATGTAACCTATCATTTTATCTTTCCTGTTTTTTTACTGTTTTCCAGATATTTCTTTCTTCCCCTTCCATTTCTAGAACCTCTCTGTTCTTAACTTCGTCTGTCCATGAGTTCTTCATTATATGTCTGTAGCACCTCATTTCAAATGCTTCTATCTTCTTCCTGTTCGCTTCTCCTACTACTGTCCAAGTTCCACAGTTGTACAGTGCTGTACTCCACACATATACTTTCAGTAATATTTCTATGTATGTTGTCTTTGAACATAGTATTTGCGTTTTCTTGTTAAATGCAACATGATCTGGTAAATGGTAAAAACCATTTTCCTTACTGTTATAAAATCCAGTAACCGTAAAAATGCCCGGAAACAATTCATCGAACGAAAACTGCCCAACAACAAATGACCGATAGGAAAGTTGCCCTAATGGAAAATTGCCCGAAAAAGTAAATTCCTTGAAGAACAATTAACCGAAATTAAATTTCCTCGAAAAAGGAAGTATTTACATACTTATAATCGGGTTTTAATAAACAAGAATATAGTCATAGCGTTGTTCGTCTATTAACTAGAATCGTTAATAATGAGCCACAAAATACATGACATTACCATAACAGTTGACTGACAGCTATACGGAGACGCGCAATTGTGCCTATAAGTTCTGGCGACTTGAAGTCGCAACAACCGTTCGGGTTCCAGGATTTGTAAACTTATAAAACGGAATATTGAATCGGTACTGCATTGACTATCGAATGAGGTGTTTGTATTTCAAAGTGAAGAAAAGTTCGGGGAATTTTAATTTTGGCCAGTTGTAATTCGGTTAAATTTTTTTTTTGCGAACTATCTTTTCGAGTAATTTTCCTTTCGGGAATTTGTAGTCGGGAAATTTTCTTTCGGTAAATTGTTTTCGGGCAATTGTCCTAAAGAGATACATACCCGAATTATGTTTTTATCCCTTAATGTTGGTGTTTAAAAATTTTTATTATATTTGTAATCGCTGTAGAACTCTTACTATAACAAATTTAAAAATTCAAAATTAAAATTTTGTTTCAATTTATTATTTAAAGTACATTTTACTGTTATTTTTAACTTTAAATAATATAAGCTGTGAATCCGTTTGTCTCTGTATGAAGTAGCGACACATACGGAAACTTGAACTTCAATTTCACTTTTACAATACTTAACTACTTTTAAGCTGTCTGGCACTGAATTTAATTAAATTATAACATTGAACTGAACTGGCTGATTTAAAACTTTTTTTTATCAACCACTATGTAATACCAACTACCAATTACTTCTTGTACGAAGGGGTGCGACCTTAGACTTAGCGCAAACTAAGCGAACCTCAACGGCGGAAGGGGTAACAAAGCGAAAATAAACAACAGCACAGTAGCCATGTTTGGAAGCGTCAGCAAAGCAGTGAACTTCGCACGTAGTCAACTGTGGCTGGATAAGCAAGCGGGGTAAAGCAAAATCCGAAAGAAGCGGTAACTCATGCAAGTATTTCTTCCACAAACGGAAGAGGTTAGGGGGAGGGGGACATCCCAATCTAATTTTAACGACCATAAACGTTGAATTAAGTGTTTTACCAGAAAAGTAAGAGGAGATAAAAGTCCCATGAGGTCAAAAATACGGACTAAGTTAGAAAGTAGGTTGCGTTTGGTACAGCAGGTACTTAGTGGCTGAACTAGAAAACAAAAATTATCTGAAGTGGGATTCCATTGAAGACCTAAAACTTTTAGGGGTTGAGTATCAGGATCCTCAAAGGAGCGGAGTTGCGCAAATTGCTGCGTAGCGGAAAGACCTTTTAACAATTCGGGATGGTTACTTGACCATTTATGAAGTTCGAAACCACCAAGTTTTAAAAGGGCAATTAGTTGATTACGTAGAGCGAGGGTTGATTCAATAGAATCTCCACCAGTAACATCAATATAAGTATGGTGGCGAAATGCGAAAGCGGCTAACGGATAAGAATTCCCTTCGTCCACGGCCACTGCTGGAGCGTGTGTATGGCAAGAAAGGGAGCACAACTGATTCCACACGTAACGGTATTTAATTTAAAATCCTGAATGGGCTCCTCAGGGGTGAAGCGCCAAACAATTCGTTGATAGTCACACTGAGCGGGATTTACAAGAATTTGTCTGTACATCTGACGAACATCGGCATTGAAAACATAAGGATGTAAACGAAATTGTAACAAAATGGCGGTAATATCGGGTTGCAACTTCGGCCCAAAAAAGAAGTGATCGTTTAAGGACGATTGAGACAGAGTTTCAGGTTTCACAGCGCAAGGATGCGGGATGTAATAAGAAAAGTCCGAATGAAAGCCAATAACAATAGATTGCATATGTTGAGAATCAAGATATTCACGCATGAACGAAACGTATTGTTCGTAAACACGAGGTTGCTTGAGTAGACGATTTTCTAAAGCAACAAATCGTTGTAAGGCAAGATCACGACTACCTGGAAAAATGGTTCCTGATCTCTAAACGGCAATGAGACGACATAGCGACCTTGTTCATTGCGGCGAAACGTATCCACAAAATGTTTTTCAACAAGAGTTTCTTCAGGCGTGAAAGGTTGAGCGGCGGGAACAGCTTCGACTTCCCAGAATTTTCACAAATTTTGGGAAGTACTACAGCTTGAAAACTAATAATCGGTGAAGAAACACCTATTGGTTTGAGCGAAACGGCGACAGTGCCATACTGAGCAGCGGAGCGCATGGAACCAAAACACTAAGGGTAAGAGAATGTGGAGTAGTACGAAAACCTAAACGTTTCACACTACTTTGCGAAATAAAAGAAGTCATGCTGCCCGAATCGAGTAAACCGCGAAATTGCTGCAATTTCCACTTGAACGGTGGAAAGTAAAACAGCTGAAGGTTTAGCTAAAGAATTAAATAGAACAACATTCGAAGTTGACGGACCACTACAGCTAAACGAATTCGATGATTCCTCAGAGGCACGAGGAGCGGAAGGCTTGTAACGGTCTTGAATAGCGGGAATAGTGCGAGGTGATACCTTCGAGGCGGAGGCGACCGAGCTCAAGCGAGCCTGGTTACTAGCAGCGAAAGCGGGTTTAGACGAAACGCGATTGAAGTGCAATAACGAATGATGACGTTGATTGCATTGGCGGCATGAAAAAGTAGACCTACATTTATTTAAAATGTGAAAATTACTAGGGCAATTAATACAAAAATGTTGTTTTTTTGCAAAGTTGTAGCGATCTTGCGACGAAAGTTTAACGAAATCATTACAGCGATAAAGATTGTGATCTTGTTTGCAAAGCGGACATTTATTAACATTAGGTTTTGTCTGTACTAACATGGAAACGACGGATCGAGGCTTAGACGGGTTGCTGGAATGAATAACCTTGTTTAAATCAGTTTTATGATTTAACGACAAATTCGATAAGGATTTACACGTATTTTCCAGATAAGCAATTAACTTTTTATAAGATGGGATAGCGGTCGAATCTTGATGCAATTCAAAACTACGAGCAGTGTGTACATCCAAGCGATTTAAAATCTTTTGTACAAGAATAAAATCCCATTGCTCTATGGGCAAATCAATTTTTTAAGCGCCTGTAAATTATCGACAAAAATATCAACTAATTTTTGGCAAACCGACGGGGTTATCGGAGTTTAATTTGGGAAATTTATCTATATTGTTCCATAGAGCTGAGGTAATGTGACGAATATTACGATATTTTTTATAAAGTTTTGTGTATGCAAGAGGGTAATTGGTTTTTGTAAGGTCAAAGTTTTTAATGGTTAAAAGTGCGGAATCTTTTAGTGCTGATTGAAGATACAAAAATTTATCCACGTCCGACAAATCGCTATTAAGATGAACTAAACTATCAAAACGATTAATAACACTTTCAAACAGATAACTTTCCCCAGTAAACGTAGGCAGCGACAGCGGGGTGAGTGATACTTTCAACTTTAAAGTATCTAGCGGCGGGGACACATCAGCCCGAGGCAAAGATTGGCTGCTAAACAGCTCGAAATAGAGCGCTTTTATTTGAAAGTAGTTTTTATCAAAGCGTTTACGTATACCGTCTTCCATTTCAAATTGTTCATCGGCAGAAGAAATTGCACCTACTATCCAATTATGGTGTGTAAGAAAATTTTCTCTAACGGTTTCCAGAGATTCATGCTGTGCGCAAAATAAATCTAAAAAGGCTGCTTCAACCGTACATTTTTGAGCGATTTCAAACATTTCCTTTAGCGAATTGATTACGATATTACGTAGAAAACCATTACGTTTCAACTTTTCTGCCATGGTTAAATTAAAGTGAATACAAAAGCGAATGAAATAAGAACGAAATCTTGACGATTTATAATAGTCTAGCGGCGATAACAAATACGGAATCTATTGCAAAATAGATAACAAATGCTGGTAAACAACTCAAACGATACAAATCATGCTAATTAACTGTCAATGCTTTGATGAGCGGTATAATTAATTATCTGAGTTTGTTGTTTATTCAAATTCGATGAGAAGTTAACCAAATGTAAAATGCGGTAACAAAACTACGATAGCTAATTAGGAGAGAAAAGTGGACTGTATATAAAATTAAGTGATAATTAACAAACAACATATCATTAATGTTTTTAATCAGATCAAGCGTTTACTAAAAGCACTCACCTGGTGTTTATGAAGCCGTGCCAACGAAAAAAATGATGTAACATCTACTCTGCTTTTGCGGGTGTAGCGAAGCACATTTATGACGATAGCGGTTCTGAAGAAAAGAGGTTCATAATTAGGAGTTTTATGTAATTATGTAAACCAGCGATGCGGACTATTTGAAAGACAAATCGATTCTCCTGATCTTCGTGGATTTTCTAGTCAATGCTGTTCTTGTACATGCGGAATAACAAAATTTAATCACTCGCGGCACTTGTTGGCGCGTGCTTCCAGTAAACCATGCAAATTTTACTAACACTTTTAAATATACCGAGGCGAACGTAAAATAATCAACAAACTCAATGTAAAATGAATGTAGCTTTAATTATTTACAATATAAACGGAACAGTCACCTTCCATGGAAAAATCAGTACAGCCGTACCACCACAGCCGATTCTCAATTAGCTGCGAGGGGATGAGACCTCGAGAACCCATGTCCACAGGATTCCTTTTACCCGAAATGTGGTTCCATTGCGAAATCGTAGTCAGGTCAAAAATCTTATCTACCCGATTACCTACAAAGGTTTTAAGTAAGTTCTTAACCAGGTTAGAGCCACTTGCGAATCGGTAAACAATTTAATTTCTTGTATAACATAATCAAGCTGCATATTTGTGATAGAATGTACCAAACGCATCAATAAAATTGCACCCAGGAGTTCCATACGAGGAATTGGACAAGCCTTTAATGGAGCAACTTTACTTTTCGCTTGCAAGAGATTGCAAGAAACAGCCTCATCTGCGGTTGCATATAGGTAAACACAAGCTGAATAGCCGCTTTCACTTGCGTCGCAAAATCCTAACAGATTATAGGTACAGCCTTGAAGAGATATTCTACGAGGAATTTTTAATTGAGATAAGCTCGGAAGTTGATAGCAGAATTGCTCCCAATCTGCGCACCAAGGGGAATCTGGAGTAATTTGATACTAATTTGCGAAGTCGATAACATGTACTATCGCATGCTTAGAAATGCCTCAAAGCAGGGTTATAGAATCGAAACAGTAAGTGTTAATGGAATGCATAATTTTTTATCTGTGGAATAAATACTGATCTTGCTAGTAAGATGACAATTATGCCGAGAGAAAATATCATGGGGGGAAGGGAGTATCATAACCTATTAGGTTAACTTCACAAATATGGGTGAAATACAATTGTTAATTTTCAATAAGAATATCATCGCATGAACCTCTATGTATTTACATTTTATTTTAATGTTTATAGGGTTTTTATTTGTGATACATAAAGTGGTTTTGTAAACCCAGTAAATTTTCAATAAATGTAAACTATAAGCTCATTCTATGTACACCGATGTAAAATGAATGGCATTGTTTTTCTTTTGCACTAGATAAAGCTGTCTCTTTGGTTTAGAAAGTGTTTTTAATATAAGCTTAATATAAAGTTTTATTTACTGAGAAAATGGTTTATTGTGTAAATATTTAAATATACTTTGCCATTGATAGTGTTAGTATAAAGACATTCAGTTTAATAAACTGAAAAGGGTGATTTCGTTTTGTATTGTAATAAAGCAAGTTTTAAATATTAACGTCAAAGATAAATTTTTGTGGGCGTTCTTCTTGTACTCTATTGTGCTATAATTCATTCCAGCCGTGGTTTAAGTTTGTATATAAACTTCTTATTGATTATTGTACCGTTAACCGACCCGAAGAAACTTTATCAGACTTATTTTCCTAGTTTCTTTTCTGGTATCTTCTGCATTTGTTAGTAGGGGCAGCTCTCTAAAAACCCTGAAATTAAACCTCAGGTGGCGTTTAACTTAATTACCGACGGGTAATTCTCAAAGGACAGCACTTCAAGTCCTGTTCAATCACTTTCATTGGCATTTGTCTCAGTTAATCGTTCTAATTACAATTTAGATCAACTGTTGTTTTCCGGATTATAAAATCTTAAGCGGAGTTCTTCAACTAACCTCTCCGTAACCTAATGTACTTCAGATGTAAAAATGAAAGATAATTCAAATGCGATTTCGCTGAAGCAGCTAAATGTACCTAAAATACCATTTCACCGATGGCAACTGAGATGGATTACGGGTCTCTGGAATAGTCATTTTAAAAATAAAAGCTTTATTCCCAAAATAATAATAAATCAACTTTTTTTATACAAATAAACTTTTTTTACTATCAGTGACACTTTCAAGTTTGAGTAGCTTCTAGACTTTAGAATGTTAGTCTCAGTGTTCGAAGACTAACTGATTTGTAGTACTTCGTGTCTTCAGCATCGTTCAATGGGAACTGCTTGCACGCTTTCTAGTAATTGTGTATAATGAACTTAACTCTAGTTAAACAGAATCTATATCACGTGCCTATCCGCGTGTTTCAATTATATTTGCTGAAGTTGCGTCTGCATTTTAATGTTACTTTCTTATTCTAGGTATGACTCAATGATATTTGTTAACCTTATATATTAGTGCCCTATTACATTTAGCAAATACAAAGCATAAGTTTGTTGTACCTTTATATTTAATATATAGTGTAAATGTAAACCAATTTATTATAACGGCCAAATTTTAGAGTAAAAGCCTGTCATAAGAAACTTTAAGAATTATAAAAGAAAACTCATTAACATGCACCTCAAATATGAGGTTTAGGAAGTTGTTTAATAAATTCCAGTCAATATGACTTAGTTTTAATAGACGTTGCAATTATCATAAAGTAAAACACAGAAATAAGCTGTATTGCAATGTAACATTCAGACCCTGAATTGGAATAGAGAAATATAGGGTTTAAAGAATATGTAATATCTCTATACAATAGACTACAATTTGTGAAAATACATGATACCGGAGATTTCCTACATATTATTTGTCATAAACTCAATAGCAAATTGTGGAATAATATGAAAAATCCTCGACAACATACAATCAGTAATATAGAACCGAGTTATTTGAAATCATTCAAAATGTAGCGATACGCGAGAATATAATAAGGGGGGGGGGATTGGGATGATAGTAGTAAGTCTTTATATGGGGGATTTGACCAAAGGTATAAAAACTTCAAGAGCAATTATGTGGCATGCCCGAAGGGCAATAAGGCGGCAAGTGACGTGAAAAAATTGAAATACTGCTGCAAGTGGCAGGGTATTTTCATTTACGCGTAAGCGCGGATTCAATGTAAGAAAAAAGTTTACAACAAAGAGTTTTTAACTTTTACGACAGCGTAAAATTAAAACCAAAGGTTTATCCGTAGGATCAGGTTTACAACTAGAATTTAGGTTATGCTTATCTTTTTAACTGTGAAACTGAAAAAATTTTGGCTGAACTTTCAACCTAGAGCCTTTGCTTGAAATTAACTTTTTAGTGTGCCTAAGTTTTAATTAAGGTCAGATCATTGGTAAAAACTTTAAGAAGGACGAATCGTCTGTTTAAATAGTTTTTAACTTTATTTATAGAGAAAAAGCGAGATACATTTAAATTGAGGAACACAATCAAAATCTAGACATATATTTTGACAAAAAATGTGCATGTTGTAATTTCTCGATCATTTTGACGTTCTAAGAACAAAAATATATAGATGTTCAGCAAACACGACGCGGAAGTCAAGACACGCACGCACGCACCCACACACACAACACACACACACACGTATTACATAAATAGAGCCATCCCCATTCATTACATCAATAGTTGCCACGTTGATAATTCCCCTACAAAGACCTAGGTCGTTGTCAAAATAATAACATTTTTTCAAGTTTGACATTTATGACATAAATTGAAGGTGATTTTGATTTATTAATCTTTGATTTAAATACATTAGGTCAATACGCTTAACGTGAAATCAGCTGATTAATTTTATATAGTTAAATTTCATATAAATTCAACGACTTGAAGATTGAAAAACATATCTTAACCTGTTTCTATTTATACGGTTGAGGGGATGGTTATTAAAAAAGTGTGCGATTAAGCAGGCTTAAGCAGCCTTTTTATATTTATCTTGAGGAGGAAACTATCCTATTGCCACGATATTTAGTGGTATGTGAAGGGGGTTAAGTAGTCTTGCGACTACCAAGATCCCCAATACTCGAACATTTGTCGAGCAAATATGTCTATTGTTATGTAATTAGTTATTGTACGTATAAATAGAAATCATGTATGTAGGCTGTATTTCATGTTAATATCGCAAGGAAAACCCAGAAAAAATGCTACCTAGATATTTGGGGGCATTTGATTTTTATTTGTTATTTTTTTTGTCATTTCTTTTAGTAAGAATCCATTGTTTACTGAAAGTCACGGATTTGCTTGCTACGCAGTTATTTTTATGTAGTGTTATATAAGTAGTTTCTTTGATTTTACGTTTTTGGTGGTTTTCTTCTTTGTCAATAATTTTTGCGTCTTCCCACTTTATTTTATGACCCATGCATGTTGACAAATCATGGATTTTCAAAATTTATATTTTTTATGTATGATTTATGTTCTTTTAGTCGAACTTTAAATGGTTTGCAACTTTTCCCTATGTAAAAATCATTATATTCGCACGGTATTTTGTAGATGCAGTTTTTTGAAATATGTATCGCGTTTTTGGGTTTTGTTTTTGTAAGTTGTGTTCTTAGTGTATTATTGGTGTTAAATACTGTTTTGATTTTGAATTTGTTTCCAATTCTTTGGATTTTTTCGGAGAATCCGAAGAGTATATTTTTGATGCGTATCGTTGTTTCTGTTTTCTTCTTTTCTATTTTTTGGGACTTTATTCATCTTTTTCTCTATTATTCTTTTAGGATATTTGTTTTTTATCGGTGTACATTTGATTAGGTCTTTTTCTTTCTTTAAAATTTCTTCGTTTGATGATATTAATTTTGCTCTATCATACATGGATTTGATAATTCCTAGTTTGATACAGTGTGGATGGTTTGAATCGAAGTTTAAGTATCTATTTGTGTGTGTTGGTTATCTTGTTACACTTCCTTTTTTATTATGGTAAAGTATAACTACTCCACCTTATAGGCGGCAGAGCCTATAGAAAATAAGGGGGTTCCTGTCTAATATTCAAGCCCAGGGTAAAATGTATGGAAAGCGGCTTTGAGTACTGAGAACCCTCTACAGAGTTGTTCCAGCCAGCTAAGTTTCTTCAACTTAGGGCAGAGCTATGAGCTAGGGTCGTAGGATGGTATACGATAAAAAAAGAATTTTTATTGGGCGCCACCGTATCTTAATAATAGCTACAATGTTTAACAATACGAAAATAAGATATGAAAATCTTCGAAAAGAAAAAAATCTCATGAACAACCAAAACATATAAAAATAATACTTACTTGTGACACTACAAGCTTGGATTGGAACGATGGCCTCGTACTATCTGAAAATATAACCTCCTCAAAATTCCTTAGCACTAGGGCTACACTAGAGCCTGGTCAATTCATCACAAACTAAATTTTAATAGAAATATCAATTCAAACATATAACCCAAAAATATCTTACCAATATAATGTCAGAGATCTTCCTTTCTATTCTCAAATTTTTTTTATGAAATTGGTGGCATGCTTTAAGTAAAATTATTATTAACTTCAATAAAAGTAAGCTTTAAAGTAACTCAAGTCATTTTCTATCATGATAAATAAAAATATATATACATCGTTTATACTTCTTTACATGTGTTAGTTTTTGTAAACCATCAAACTATAAAAATGTTCATACATTATCTCTTATTAAATTTCATGTAAAAAAAACTTTTTATTAAAATTCTCAGTGAAAGGTATTAGATTTTATTAATATGAAACAACTTTTATTGTTACCGAAATAGGATCCTTTTTGGTTTACAAGTGAATAAGTAAATGAACTGATTTTTTGTATATTGTTGAACTTATATTTTTAGAAAAATTTATTCTATGTATGAAAGGTCAAAATCCCTTATTGTATAAAATAGTCTGAATAATAATTATGCTTCAATAAAAAACCTGGTTTTTAAAATGTGACAAACAACCTCAAAGATGTCACTTATTTTGTTACAAACAACTTGTGTAGCATATTAATTTTTTAGAAAGCTATCTTTAAATTTTTTGTGTTCTACGAACATTTACTCATCAAATTAATTAATCTTAAACCAAAAATTACGATCACCAATTTAAACTATTATATAAAAATTTACGAAAAGTTCACTACATTTTCAGTATGGTGTGGAATTAAATACAGAAAACACTCACCATTGGGTTTCGTCAAATACATGATTACTTTCAGCAAGAAATAGTTACCCATTCAAATGAACTTGAACGTTGTGTTTTCGTCCATTGAACTTCGTGTATCATTGTTAACGACAGGTGTGCGACCTTCGCCTGTTGTTGAGATTGCAAACTGAGTTTCCTCTTACAAAGAGTGTACATTTATCGTTCACGATAAGAATACTTTTAAAACATTTTTACTTAGAATAAATAATAAACGAAAGTTTTGGAATGCTCCAAAACCAATAATTAAAACTTCCAATATACCATAACTAAAATTTTTTTGAAATTTCGTAATACGTAATTATACTTGCACTATAAAAACCACGGAATTAATTTAAATACAAAAATGAAAATAGTTACCTTGTAACGGGCATTTTTACAGCTTAACCTTTTTACGCCTTTTTCCCAATTCGTAATTACATTTCTGCAACTACTAGTTCTATATTGTATGCAATTTAACTCGCGTGTATTACTTTTAAAAGATGGTTTAATTGAAGATTGGTTTTCATTAATAAATACATTGCAATGAATGAATTTTAAATAGAATTATTCGTAAATTGTTTTCCAACTTAGTGAAAGTTACAAACCGCTTGGAATTAATTATAAATTGCTATTCGTATAAATGTTGTTCCTTATGTGGATATACGAGTCTAAATATAAACAGATAAGAAGTGTAGTTCTGAGTACATTTGAAGGAGGTATGCTTTTATATGTAGCGTGTTGGATTGACAAGAAGTGCGGTTGGAATAGCAACGAGTTGTTATGAACAGATGCGTGGTCGGTTTTTGTTCTTGGTTCCGGTGTACTAAGTACGTTGAAAATACGCGTTGCTTTGCTGAGTGTGTCCCTAGTTGTTTTTCTTGTATAATAAAAGGTTTACGGAACATTGGCTTAGTGATTACGCGTTGCACGACAAATTGTTTTTGTTGCTTTTCTGTTAGAAATAAAAGTTGTAGAACTTGGAAAACCTGACCGCACGTGGTTGTTTTTACGGAAAGATTGACTTAGTGATACCGTCGCTTTACTAATTGTGTTTTTTTTGTGGATTTGTCTTGCTATATTTGAACTGTGTGCGATCTAGTTTTCGTGGCCCCCTTTTCTTATCAGAGTAGTGCATACTTTGGTTTATTCAAACACAGTTTTAAAACTTGAGTGTTTCTAAAAATGGTGATACAGTTGTAGCAGGTTTAGTAAAGGACAAAAAAAGAGGTTGCTTCTTATGAACAGGTATCTCATTCATTTGTAAAGAAAGTTGGTACTGTAGTTCCTGAATTCTCTAACCCCAACGAATCTAAAATAGATCTTTGTTTGCGCGAATTTGGTTATGCAAAAGCATTAGATTTTCCTTTGTTACCATAGGTAGCAAATAAAACGCTTCACGTTACTGTTAGTTTAATGCATTACGTCGTGCCTTGAAAGCCCGTGACTCTAAATTTTTATTACTATTTTTCTTTACAATTTGTGTTACAAGATATTTCAAAATTATTGTCTCAGGAAATAGAATTAACAAGAGATTTATCGATGTTACGTAGTTCCACCAGCATGATAATGTCTGCTGCTAACACCAGTGAAATACGTAGGCGTGATTAGTGTAAAGTGTGAGAAATTCCATCCACACCCTCACAGTCAAGGGTGCAGTGCTTCGTTAGTGCAGGACATCGGGAATCCCACATTCAATTGCGAGGAAGCGTTGCTGAAGGACTGTTTGTAAGTTGAACTATTTCCTACTTGTTTTTACTTTAAATACCTGTCCGTTGCTTTGCCATACCTTTGGCGTTCTGATACCTTTTACCATAGACTTGCATGCTATTTAAAAAAAAGGAAAAAAAAAGAAAAATCAATACTACTGGACTACTCATATTAATTGTGTTTACCTATTTATATTTTGTTAAAATTTTGTCTGCTTTATGTCTGATTGGTGTGTGAGGAAACGTTTCTGCTACTCCCCAATATTACCTCACTTTGTACTAAAGATTTGTTATATTGCTTTTAACGTTGTTATATTATATAGATTATCCCAACAGTTTTTTTTATTCTACAAAGTACTGAACAATTTATACTTGATCCGTATGCTATGCTTTTTCTCTGTTTCAGGTTTGCAGGACTAATTTGTTTTTTTTTCAGGTTTGTTATTCTAATTTTTCTATTGCAGGTACTGTTACTAATTCCTTACAGCCGCGTACCTTATATGTTGGTCTGCTTTCTACAACCCCCCCTACTCTCCGATTGAGCCCGGTCCTTTCTTTGTTTTTCTTTGTGTTACGTACGGGCACGAGCCAACGTAGCATAAATTTGACGAACCAACGCGGCTGCCCCGATAATAACGTCACAACCTACCGTAGATGATGTTCTTCAAACCTAGTACATTTGTTTCATCTTAGAGGCCGACTGACCTGGTGATGATTTGTATTTCGAAAAAGGCCAAGCAATGCTCCGGGACCAAGCCATCTGCTTGCCGGACAACATCTTGAAACAACCTTTCGGCTACGCCTCAAAAACTTGTCTGTCTCAATTACATCCTGCTGTTAAAAGTGAAACAAGCATTCCTCTGTTTTACTACGCGTGCAGGCGCAATGAACTAAAAACTCGCATAACACGGATAACAAAGTGACTAAAATGTTATTTTAAAACCATGAACACAGATGGTGTTCTATGTGACAAATAAATATTATTTTAATGAAGTACAAATAGAAACTTCCAATACTGTTAAGGATCCTTGCGAATTAAATAATTATAACAAATGTGCATATTAATGATGGGCGAAATCTTATTTGTTACAATCTGTATACTGATGTATTAATCGTTGTATTATTTTTGCTAATTAGAATATCTAAAAATGAAAGTTTTCCATGTTGCTCTAATTCGTAAGTGAATTTAATAGTTGGTTCTATTTTGTTAATTGACTCTACAAAGTTTTTAATTAGTTCTGTATTATGAGACCAAATAGCATAGACATCATCAACGTATCTCCACCAGATTAGTGGTTTCAGTTCTTATGTGAATATTATATATTTTTTAAATTTTCCCATGAATATATTACTAAAAATTGGCGATAGTGGATTTCCCATCGCCATTCCGAAGCTCTGTTTAAAGAATTGGTCGTTTATTTGAAAATATGTCGTATTGACGCATACACCAAGTAATTCCATGATCAATGATTTACTTATTTTTGTTCTTTCTTTAAGTTTGTCATGTTTTTGTAGTTTGTTTCTTATAATATTAAGCGTTTTGTTTACAGCGACATTTGTGAAGAGATTTACTACACGCACGCGCGCATGCACATACACACACACAATACACACGCACATACATACATGCATCCACACACATACACACAGCCGCGCACTCGCACGCACACACAAACACACACGCACTCACACTGTACATACACCCACGCGCGCGCGCTCATACACACAACACAATACACAAAAAAGCACATTTTGTTTACCTGGAGAGTGTAGGGGTCAGGAGTGGGAAGGTAAGAAAAAATTTACCGTTACTATACTATACAGAATGGTCTATTCAAAACGAAATACGCATGTTTTTCGCCACCATGTCTTATTTTTTGAAAATCACTTATACATGCAAATTTTGTTTAGAAGGAGTAACCTTTTGTGTCCATTTTTAACTCTTACTCCAACCCTTGCCACGTACCTAGACGTAGCCGGAAGAAAAGTAAACACCAGGCTAACTACTAACCGTGGAGAGTGGGTGGGATTCGCCTACATACCAAACAGAAACAAAAAAAACACGCCCACGACTATCCAGTAACAATGAAAATAAATTAAAATTTCTTGATTCACAGGTACAAAGAAAAGCATTAAATTTAAGTGATACTTTACAGAACAAATTTTATGAAGGATCCACAAAGTGCGCATTTCGTAGCTAACAGGTAATAAAAATCATTAAAAAAAGTAATGCTTAGATTTTCTTAATAGCAAGAGTGTTAAATTAAAGTATTTAATGTAGATTTTCTCAATAGCACGTGTGTTAAATTAAAGTAGTAAAGGTAGGTTTTCCCCATAGCAAGT
Source organism: Platerodrilus igneus (assembly GCA_036346225.1). Classification (NCBI taxonomy): domain Eukaryota; kingdom Metazoa; phylum Arthropoda; class Insecta; order Coleoptera; family Lycidae; genus Platerodrilus; species Platerodrilus igneus. Next base: position 1,200,275 of record JARFIW010000845.1, on the reverse strand, counting down.
GGGTTAAATTAAAGTATTAAAGGTAGGTTTTGTCCATAGCAAGTGGGTTAAATTAAAGTATTAAATGCAGACCAAGGTGTAGCAAGAATTAAAGAAAGATAACCAGAAACACTAGCTTTTAAACATGGATGGTGAACTGGTTTCACAACATCAACCGCTGATAAATAAGCTTCCTCGATGTACGTAAAAGAAAACGAGTCACATTCCTCTATGCGTCAGGATGCGTATCTTGCAAACCGCCGGGGGTGAGTCAGCATAGCAACGCCATGGTCGTC